>CAMRHE010000100.1:2087500-2627500 GCA_947044405.1 Leptodactylus fallax
ATAGAATTAGGAGCTGTATATTAAAGGGATTTTCTAGGCCTATATATTGATTTTTTTGTGTACTCTTCAATGGTTACCAAGCATACTTTGTACATTGTATAGTCGCTGCGCTTGGTATTGCAGCTAAACCCCATTAATTTGAATGGGACTGAGCTGAAGCATAGCCATGTGAATAATGATCATGATGGCAAAGGCCTAAGAAGAAGAAGTGAAGCTTACCAAATTGTCCCTCCCCATACAGTTTGTATTTGTCGGTAGTGCATTGCCCTTTCTGTTAGGGGTGATGTTCTGCTAGGAACTCTAGTAACCAATAATTTGCCTAACTCTTGGCTCGTATGGAAAGACTTTTAGAACTATTGTGCCTTGTATTGTCACCCCATACAAACAGTACAACAGTATGAAAACAGCTATATGTAGATAATAATACACTACTATAATCTCTTTCAAATAATTTGTGTCCTACTCTTAAAGTGGTTATCCAGGGAATGTGTAAAAACGTACTTCCTCCAGGGATCTTTATGCGCCAAACCTTGGGTTTCCTGTCTGGTTCTAGATCAGATAATTGAAAAACCCGGCCCTAGTCAATTTCTGTCGTCCCTCATGATCACTGGTAGTTATAGGGGATGGCTTTACAATTAGAATTTAGTCTGCCAGTCCCTATAGTACATGTGAACATGGGAGAGGAGGCAGATCCACTTGGGGGTTGATGCTGGTACTAATCATGTGACCCTAAGTCGCAACCAGCATGGAAATATGACGCTCAGCACTTAAAGAACCCTGGAGGAAGCAAGTTTTTACACATTCTCTGGACAACCCCTTTAAGAGATCATCAACTCTACTTAAATGTCAGACTCTAAACATAGGGTAGCCATTATTACTGCAATTTCGCTTTTTCCAAGTGTGGTAAAGTAAATCATGTGACCATGCTCGACTCCCTCAGGAAACTGAAACCAATGAAACAATTATAAAATGAAGAAAAACACATTTTATACATTTATTGCAAATTTGAGGTAGATTTAAAAAAAAAAAAAAAAAAAAAAGCACAGAGACAGTGTTATGTACAGTATACATCTGAGAAAGTGGAAGATTGGTTGTCCCATTATCTTGACTGAGTCTTCTATGTTTAGGTAGGTTGGCTGTCCCATTATCTTGACTCCTATCTTTAGATTTCCAGTGCATTGTTGATTTGTACAGTGATTGTGTAGCTAATTGCTGCAGTGATCAAAGCTAAAGGCCTTTTGTCAGGACTGCAGCCAGCAAAGCATGGCAGGCTACAGGTTGATCACAAATCCTACATTTAATGAGATTAAGGCCGACTTCTGTCATCGCACCCCATAGGCATCCTTTAGACAATAGCCAGATTAAATTTTTTACAGTGGCTAGATAGATATCTAAATCTGACATTTGTCAAGTGTTAGCTGGTATTTATGCACTGTATACAGATGGATTTCATATGAACTCAAGAATTAAAGAATTAGGATGAAAGTTTTTCTTCCTAAATTAAAGTAATCAATAATAAGAGGCCTGCATGTTACCAAGAAAGTTTGGTTTACCTTTGTGGATTTTATTCTAGTATATTGGGGAATGACAAAAACAGCAATATTCTAATACATACTTATTGTTGAAATTATTGGCTTCACATAAACTGAAGCCTGTATTCCACTCGAGGAGCCACATGTCAAAGACAAGGTTTGTATTCCCTTCTGCCTTCCATGGTTATTAATGGATATCACTTACAGGTGCATCTCAATAAATTAGAATATCTTTGAAACGTTTATTACAGTAATTAAATTAAGAGTAACCTCCTATATTTTCTAGATTCTTTACACACAGAGTGTTCTATTTCAAGTGTTTTATTTCTGTAAATATTCATTATGGATTACAGGTAATGAAAACCAAAATCTAAGAAAATTAGAATATTGTAAAAAAGTTCAGTATTGTAAATTCAGTGTGTCACCTGCCAAGGTTTCCTAAGCCTTTAAATGGTCCCTCAGTCTGGTTCAGTAGGACACACAATCATGGAAGACGCTGATTATGAATTGTATTACTGAATTCATGAAATGAATGAACGGTTCAAAGATATTCTAATTTATTGAGATGCACCAGTATTTGGTAAGGGAGCTATTTTTAATCCTGCAACCCCTTTAAACACAATCACAGAGTTTCCAATAAAAAGGTAACCCACAACCTGTGCTCCTACATGGGCTGTTGCAAAACTGCAACTCCCAGCATGTTGCAATTATGACGAAACCAGAGTATCGCACTTTGCAGATCACTCAAGTATCGATCAGATCACTCTTTTTTTGGTCTACTGGTTGTTCTGTGCTCATTCTGTCCGATGTAATTGGTTGTATCCAAATGTAAATTCAACATTAAATTCACTTGAAGTAATAATTTTAATGACAGCCATGGATATTTTAACGAAAGTTCACACTGTAATATAAGAAAATAGGTTACTTTAACATTTTACATGTGTGACCATGCTACAGATTTGGTGCTGCATCACTGATGTAGTAGTAAAATGGGTCATCATCATATTTTTTTTTTTTCTTTGCAAAATATAAATGAGATCCTCTGTGGAGGGAAAAGGTGAAATGTCAGTGTATTACATTTTGATATATGCACCGTGCAATCATCTGATAGTACTCTCTCACATTAAGACCAAATGTGTGTATTTTTTTTTTCTACTGACTAGCAAGGAATATAATGAAAGCGCCTTCCTTAGGCTACTCTCTGAAATGCTGACCATAGCAGTCGTGGTAATTATTGGCCTGGAGAGCTGACTCATCAGTTTGCTGATGTTGGCAAAGTTGTGACTTTGTATCAAATCGACTTTTATAAAGACTTAATCTTATAACCTGTTTCTATATCACTGTAGATATTTTAAAAGGAACCATCGCTGGACAGATCTATAGGTGATCTGGTAATGCTAAATTACACTTGCATTTACACCCATGATCCCTGTGAAGCATCTTACATCTGTTTAAAAAAAGATCAGCATCTGTCTATATGTAATTATAACCCACCACCCATGGGCACTTTAAGAAGCCATACAGTGGTGGTGTCTGTTCAGAGTTTACTGTTCTAATGCTCTCATTACAAATATTTCATTTAGTTTATACGCGTTTGCCTTTGTTTTCCTTATTTGTGACGCTTCTTGTGTGAGGGAAGGTGCCTATAGGTGGGCATGGGTGAAGGGCACAGGCTTACAGATTTACTGAACAGTATACATTTTTAATTTGTTCATGTTTTTTTCTGGGATTTTCATATCATCAGTACCAGATGAATGAGGATCTGACACCTGGATTGATTCATAGGGAGAGTCACGACAGCTGTAACTCTACAGTGGACTTAGCCAGAAGAGAGTGGCTTCATCTGCCACGTAGTGTCTGTTCCTGAGTACTGCAGCATGATGGGAGCTAGTATACAGTAGACAGAGCTAATCTGCTTTAACCTAGCTCTGCCATGATACTGTAAAGTTCCAGTGCCAGGTGTCAGACCTCTACCAATCTGATATTAATCATATATCCTAAGGACAGGTCATTAATATGAGAAGCTGACGGTAAGTAAACATAAAGTTAGGTAGAATTAATTTATCATAAATGCAAGAACTTCAGATTTAAGGAAAAGTTCTCTATACTGGAAAGACAAATTGAACGGATGACAAAAGCAGCTCAGCCATAAAATACATGTGGTTGAAAACCACAATATATTTACAAGTAATAATTTGACTATTAAAATTATTTGTGGCCATGTGCTCGGGTGTTGCACTGAACATTTTGACATTTATTTAAGTTGGATCTAAATGTTGTTGGCGCTGATGTGTGAAAGTGTAGAGAACATTCACTTTAATTATAACAGCTAGAACAAATACTGAGCCTTTTCTGCAGGATCTGCTCGGTTTATGCTACTGAATAAATTATTTCACAAGCTACAACACTCTTTTATTGCTGCTAGGTTAAATGAATGCACTGCTGTTATTTCTGGGAAAACCAAGTGATTACAAAGTCTGTAATATACCGGGTACAAATAAATTAAAGTCTAACATAAAGTAGATTTACCCCGAGAGACAGAAAAGTGTGCAAGGGAAAGACCTACTAGGCCTAATGCACAAAGATTAGTACATGGAGGTGTTGACTATAGCAACCAATAAGATTCCCAGTTTCTCCAGCCAAGATTAAAAGGAAGAATCTGATTGGTTGCCAAGGTCAACAATTTTTGGCTAAATATTTAGTCTGCACTAGTTGTCATAGACCAGACATTATGTGTATAGCTTGTCAGTATGGAAAATAAATGTTTAGAAAATCACCTCCAGGGCTTGGACAATTCACAATAATTGATGTATTTAAGCGATAATTAAAGTATATGAATAATGAATATGTCAAGACTAGCCAGGAGCTATCCCTAGTCCCTAGTAGTACTGTGCTTTGTCATCAAAGGTCAAATAAAACATCATGTACAAAATGTGCGATAAAACATGTGTAAAATCTTGTAGACTATAGAAATATTATTTTTTGTCCCTGACAAAATATGTATGGCAATATACTGTACCTTTTCTTTAATTGGTAGAAAAACATCTGACAGACATAAAGGCCGTTTTCTTGTAGCTTAGTGGCTTAATCCTAGAGCACTGCACGAGGACCCATCAATCGAACAATTTACAGTAGATAAAACTGAGTTAATTATAGACAAGGCAGAAAAGGAGCTGCCACAGAGGATAAAAAACATTGAAATAGCTTTAGTCATGTTTTACTAAAATTGAAGGGGATATTGGACGCACTTTTAAAAATTATATTAAGTAATTACATGACTAACAACTCCCCAATGTAGTGTTATCGGAATTGTGGTGGGAGCAAGCCAATTGTAACCTGCAGAGCTATGAGGGATATAAAACCTGTGGACACATTTGACATGGGGAAAAAATGACTTGTGTCAGTGGTTCTTTAAAAAAACTAATTCTGTCTAAATTTGAGGATGCAATCTTCATCCCTAAATTTATTTTCAGACTCCTTAATATACAGTTTGAAATCTGAGGTGTGTCTAGGATTCTTTTGACTGCCCAAGCTTCCATGGCTTTATTCCTGTACTGATTTGTACTCTTGCAGCCCCCTGCCCACACTCTGATCTGCCATGTACAACTGTCTGAAGGGGGAACAGAGAGCAGATAAAGCCAGAAGCAGAGCTCCATTAGAGCTTTGTTCATTGTAACAAACAGCCTGGTAGGTGAAAGAGTTACACAGATCCTGCAGAAGTAAAATGGTTTGGATCTCCATTGATCACTAAAATAAGGGGGGCCCATGTCCTCTATTTGAATGTATGCATAAGTACTTTGAACTTAAAGGGAACCTTTTGGGCTTATTTGGGACACTAAACCACCCATAGTTCCTTAAAACCATAATAGCTCTATTACATTACCGTTTAAAAAAAAACCCTTTCTATTTCTCTAGAGCAGGGGTCAGAAACCCCGGGCACTGGTGCCAGAGTTGGCACCCAAGGCATATCTACCTGGCACAGGACTCTCTTTGCTCCAGGTGCTAATCTCTCTCTAATCGTCC
Source organism: Leptodactylus fallax (assembly GCA_947044405.1). NCBI lineage: Eukaryota > Metazoa > Chordata > Amphibia > Anura > Leptodactylidae > Leptodactylus > Leptodactylus fallax. The sequence goes on from CAMRHE010000100.1 coordinate 2,093,056, forward strand.
ATGTAAATGCAGTCGGACGGGAGGATGCACTGGGAGGTGGTGGGAACATGAGGCACAATGTCTAAGTGTCCAGGCCAGTAGCCCAGTCAAAAGATAGCAATTACCTGTGCAAAGTATAATATGGCAGCTAAATTTGTCTTCATTCATTTCAATAAGACTGTAAAAATTTGTTTGGATTTCTTCAACAAAAAGACTAGGCTGTGTGATGGGCATCCTCTGCCCACACAAAGCAGGCTTACTGCAGATTATACTTAGCCCCATGTCCAGTCCAAATATGAATAATTTTGCTAAAGGATCACATTGAAATGTAAGCTTAATCGACTAACTAACTGGTTGCAGTTATGATTTGCATTATGTGAATTTCAAGTAGGACAGTGTTTCCCAACCTTTTCAGACTTTCGGGTCCCCCTGGAAAAAAATATTTCCTTGGAGCACCCCTACCAAATAATTTTTACCAAAAGTCAAAAAACATCCTAAGGACGCAGATAACATTGCATAAAGGCATGGGATCATCCTCCTAAATACTTCTAGAGTGTTAAGTCCCCCTGTTGGTAATCACTGATGTAGGAGGGCGACACCCTTACAATTATTACATGGCACATTGAGTACTTCATCTTTTGATTTTTTATTTATTTATTTATTTTTTTCTAAATCGGCACCCCAGACTTAAAAGGTTGCTGACCCCTGTTCTAGAGAAAAGTTTGATGAGTTAAGCTATTAACTGGTGCGCCCAAAGCCTGTACAGTTGTTCAGTGAAGCCTGGGATTTACACCCTGGCTTCACAGCTCATGCATCCAGGTTCTGGCATATGTACCCTGAAGCTGAGGAGTACTTCTCCGGCTTCACTAAAGAACTGTGCAGGTGCCGGGAGTGCAGCTGCTGGGTTAGTATAATAGTTCTTCCTTTTTTTTTTTTTTTTTTTTTTTTTTTATGGGCACGGATGGCATTACAACAGGGCTCTTTGGGACGCTAAATCCCCCGGCCCATAAGGACCTGTGGGTGGCTTAGTATACTAACAGGTTCCCTTTAAGGGAATAGCCAAGCACTGTACTTGGCTATCATAATCAGTTCTAAAAAGATTAATTAAATTGAGTGTGCACACCCAACTATCATTACATTAAATTGGGGGGTGTGGGATCCTTGTGGAACCCCCCGCTCCTGTAGATAGGTGATAAGTTGTTATGGTGGGTCAACTTTTTAAACCCAACACCATGCTTCAGTCTACGCTGCATTGTCCCTTGTATGTATGTATGTATGTACTTACCAAAGTAGTTACTGCTGGCCCTAAGGTATCATTCAATTGCCCACCTGCCACTGTTCTTTGGTCCACACCCAATCACACAAATAATGCATGCTCTGACGTACATGACAATCCTTTATCTTTTGCAGTCAATGCTATTTTTACAGTACCATAAATAGGCTGAGTTTGATTGGCATCTGATTATGATATAGCAAATGAGAAACATTAAACAAATCTATAAACCAATAAAAACATGATAAAAGTGATATTTTGTAAAAAGTAAACACAATGAAAGGTACACACAGTACATTACCTAGTAATAGGTAATGTACGTAAATGTACTGTACAGTGCAAGCAAAGCAGCCTGCAAGCCTAGAGCACTTATAGCATGTGCAGTAAAATGAATGCCACCACCGCTCTGAGGTCCCACACTTGTAAATCCATTAGTGTTATATGCCACAAATATCATCTCTGTGTTCAGATATTCACTTGCAGGAGACTTAACTGAGTGCATCAATCTTTGCTGTACAGAAATAAACTTGATTCCTGTCCCCTTAATAGAGCATTTCATTTAGATGAAGCCAATTCAAAGTATTACTTATGATCCATTTAGTTGACCTTGAGTGCACTGAAATAAGTCTGTGTTCCTTTGTTAAGAAACATGTTGGCTTGCTTCAGTACAAAACTGCTAATCCAAAATGACATTTCTATAAATCCAAAAGTGTCCTTACTGGCAAAATAGAAGATTGGATGTTCTTTTTACTTCATTTCAAACCTATGGCGCTACTTTTATTTAAATTGGGGAAACTGCTTAAATTAGCAATAAGAGTTAACTCAAGCTACTGTCTTGGCTGCCAGGGAAATTAAAATCCTCTGTGGTTACCCCACACATCAAAATATAGACCTAGAAGTAATCTGTTTTACAGTTAATGAGGATTATGGCATATGAAGGTAGGGTACTCTTAAATTCTGGGAAAAGCAGCATCATTCTTGTTTATGGGCTACGTCTGCTATTGCAAGTTCACTTGAATGTGGCTGTACTCAGCTAATCTGCCACTCCCATAGAAAATAACTGGAGTGGCAGGGTGGATACTCGGCCTGTTGCTCCATAAGGACAGGGAAACCAGACCCCCATTCGCAGGATCGGTGTGAGTCTGAGTGGTTAAACTCCCACTGTTCACAAAAGTTATTCCCTATCCTAGGGAATAACTTCTATAGTTGGGACAACCCCTTTAAGCCACATTTAACTTGTAATACACATGTCTAGCCAAGAGAACAGGTGAGGGAGTGAGATATATTAGGCAGCAAGTGAACAGTCAATTCTTCAAGGTTATTTGTTGGACGCCGGCACAATAAATACCAACCAGATTGTAGTGTTGGTATCGCCACCAACTTTATACTTGAAATTTAAATTCCATTAAAACTTAACTTTTAATAAATATCAATATAAAATATGTTAATTGGCTTAATGAACTAAACCTATTCTTCAACAGATTTGATCACACACCAGCTCCTCCCACCCCAGAATGTCCTTCAGCTCCCCTCACCACAATGACTTCACCCCATTCACCCCATGTAGCTACTTCCCAACAGACCAGTAAATCCAGAAATCTGTCTTTATCTGACCACAGTCTGACCTTCACACGGGCCCAGGTGAGGAAGGAGATGAAAAAGATCAAGGCGAGGAAAGCCGCAGGGCCAGATGACATCAGTGCAAGGCTAATTAAGACTTGTGGGGACCAGCTGTGTGGTATAATTACATATATGTATAATATGAGCCTGAGGCAGGAAATAGTCCCTGAATTATGGAAATCTTCTTGTGTGGTACCAGTTCCAAAGAAACCTCACCCTATGGACCTCAACGACTACAGACCTGTAGCACTGACATCCCACTTGATGAAGATCTTAGAGAGATTGGTTCTCACACATCTTCGCCCTCTAGTGAGCCCCGCTATGGACCCTCTCCAGTTTGCTTATCGACCAGGCATTGGGGTAGATGATGCCATCATCCACCTTCTGCACAGGGCTCTGTCTCACCTGGAAAAACCAGGGAACACGGTGAGAATAATGTTCTTTGATTTCTCCAGTGCTTTTAACACCATACAGCCCAGGTTACTGAGAGACAAGCTGGGCCTTGCTGGAGTGGACCACCACCTCTCCAACTGGATCCTAGACTACCTCACAAATCGACCTCAATACGTGAGAGCCCAAGACTGTGTGTTAGGTACCGTGATCTGTAATACGGGGGCACCTCAGGGTACGGTTCTCGCCCCTTTCCTCTTCACACTGTACACTGCTGATTTTAGGTGCAACTCATCCAGCTGCTACCTACAGAAGTATTCTGACAACTCTGCAATAGTAGACCTCATCACAGACGATGATGACAGGGAGTACAGAGAACTGAACCGTTTTTTTGTGGACTGGTGCCACCAGAACCACCTGAAGATTAACGCGGGGAAGACCAAGGAGATGGTGGTGGACTTCTGTAAAGGCAGATGCCCTCCAAAACCAGTGGACATCCTGGGGACGGGCATCGAGATTGTGAACACCTATAAGTACCTGGGTCTGCTGCTTAATAATAAGCTGGACTGGGCAGATCATATGGAGGCCCTGTACAGGAAGGGCCACAGCAGGCTCTACCTGCTTAGGAAGCTGAGAGCCTTTGGAATCCGGGGGGCACTTCTTAGGACTTTCTTCAACTCGGTAGTGGCATCAGCCATCTTCTTTGGAGTGGCCTGCTGGGGGAGCAGTATATCAACCAGGGACAGAAATAAACTTGACAAGCTGATTAGAAGGGCCAGCTCTGTCCTGGGGAGCCCACTGGACCCAGTGCAGGTGGTGGGTGACAGAAGGATACTGTCCGTGGTGAGCTCCATGCAGAAGAAGAAGTCCCATCCCATGCATGAGACTGTGATTGCGCTGGGCAGTACTGTCAGTGACCGACTGCTCCACCCTAGGTGTGAGAAGGAGCGCTATCGGAAGTCTTTCCTCCCCACCGCGGTTAGGCTGTACAACCAACACCGACCTAAGCGGAGATCATTACATACAGAGAACTGAAATATCTCTCTGCCTGTTAAATCCCCTCCCCCCCCCCCCCCCTCTGCTACGTCCTATCTGTCTGTCTGCTATTAATGTAATGTCTCTCACCTTGGAACATTCCTGTACATGTTGTATTTGTATCTGCTTATCTTATCTTATCTTTGCTGCTGTAACACACTGAATTTCCCCACTGTGGGACTATTAAAGGACTATTATTATTATTATTATTATTGGTGATAGCCTATGAATCTATCTCTATTGACCACAGACCCAATTAACAAGTTAGCTCTGGTAGCCTTACAGAATAAATAAAGACAACACTTAGGTCATAGTAAGTGCTGGGCATTAATTTCTCTGTTCATGCTTAGTGACCCTCATAAATTGTACCATACAATATGTACCATACAAAATTGTACCATACATTCAACGAAACAAATAAAAGGGCAGCATTTTCAATTGGGGTGTGAGGGTGAGTTTATAAGTATATAGGGCCAGTGCTCAGAGCCCATCCAGGACTGTAGAGATTTGGTATAGAAGAAAAAATATCAGAATTCTTTCATCGTCTGTCCCACAATGGATAATCCAGTGATATTGGCCCATTTTTGTGTAATTATATGTATATTGATGGAAGTGATGATTTTACTAGTACACATTAAAATATGGATTTTCCAGTATTATACCTGTATACTTTGTACAGAGTGGGATCAAATACATTTATTTGTTCTGTGTATAGTCCTGTTTTATAAAAAAAAAAAAAAAATAGAAAATATATATATTTATTTAAAGAAAAGCTTTTATGGAAAGTGTTGGAAGCAACAATAAATAAGCAAGCAAGAATCTAAGTGACTCGCACTTTCTTTTGTGGTGTTCATGATATGCAGTGGTTAGTATCTTCCAATAATGATCCAAAAAAGGGCAGACTGTGAACTGGAAACAGGATCATGGGAACCCAAGGCTCACTGATGCCCATAGGGAACAAAGGCTAGCCCATCTGGTTGATCCCACAGAATAGCTATTGTAACACAGTTCAAAAGGTTTCTGGCTCAGATAGAAAGGTATTATAACACACAGTGCATCATAGCTTGCTGTATGTGGGGCTGCATAGCCAGACCCTAGCCAGTGTTCCCATGTTGATCTCTTCCTACCACTCAAAGCACCTACATTGGGCATGTGAGCATCAGGATTGGACCATGGAGCAATGGAAGAAAGTGTACATCCTGGTACAGGTGCATTGCTCACCTGTGGAAGATATGGCACCACAATACAGAAAGAGCAGAAAGTCTGCTGACAAAGGCAGCGAAATGTTCTGACCAATCTTCTGCTGAGAACTCTTGGATCCTGGTAATTAAGTAACATACCACCTACCTACCACCGCTTCTTATGTAACATACCACCTACCGTACCTAAACACTTTTGTAGATCAGCCACACATTCCAAAAATTAATTGAGTTTAAAGAAAATAATGTTCATTATGTGACACTAACTAACAAATTCCATAGATTACAATAAACCTAATCCATATAGGCATCACTTTGCAATTTGGAAGACCTAAAAAATTTTTTGCTAATTCCTTGGTTTCAAATACTTAAGCAAGCCTTCAAACATCTTGTGGAGGCCATGCCTCTAGTGGGCAATGCAATGGCAATATGAGGGGGGGCTATACAATATCAAACAGATGGACTTCCCCAAAATAACTTACAAAGAGCCCTCAAGACATCGGACCGCTAATCATGAAGGACTATGAGAAAGACAGAGTCCATTAGAGAGAGGAGAATCTTAGTGTGTTATTAAACATGATGTTTGTTACCACCAGGTACTATCTGTTTAATCACAGCCATATTCCTTTCTGTCACTTTGACATTACTAAGGATGTATTTTCATGGGAGAGTTAGAAGGGGTTAGGTAGAGTCCTAAGAGTTCCCAGAGTCTCATACACAACCTTTTAAATCTATTTATTTCTACTTCAGATTTGAACCCAAAATGAACCTTGAAAAGGTTCAATGGGACCTTCATAGCACAGTCATGTGATTTGTGACTTATTATGCACTTGCATGTTCTCTACTAATGGTCATATTTCATAATAAAGAATAGGATTTAATGCTGTGTTCACTGTCTAGATATCTGTTACGTTTTTGGGAAGATAAATGATTCCCGATATTGTGCAGCCTGCCAATAAGAAGTAGCACAATAGAAGTAAGTTTGTTCTTACGATACACATTAGATGTATACTTTGAGAGGGAATCAAAGGAACAACAGGAGGCATCATAATAAGTATTGTATGTGACCTTGTAAGGACACAGAAATACTTTTAGGTTTCATGCATATGACTATCTGCTTTGTCAATGTTTTCGCCATGTCTTTCAATGGCTAGCACACTAACCCATTATTTCCTATGGCTTCATACATGTGCTTGTTTATTATCATGGATACGTGTATGGGGCCGTGAGCTCAGGGCAAAATTCAGGACCGGTACTATGCCTGTTTGTTTTGTGACTTGCGCTTACTGAAGGTAATGAACGGGTCTGGAGGCACAGGCGGCGCACGGATATCTTCCATGTACCATCTGTGCCAATTCAACCATGGACCTGGCGCATACACATGTTTGTTTGCTTAGTTGTGCATTGGCCATGTCATGGGATATTCCCCTTTAAATGGCTTCTGGCACGGTTAGATTACTCTTAAGGTAAAATAAGTACATTGTTTAATCATACATCTCAGAAATGGAAAGAAATCGTCCCTTATCATTAATGTTCTACATACAGAAAACAATCTATATTTACTATAGGGAGACTTTTCCGTTTATTTGTTAAGATATAGCAGGTTACAGATGGAAAATCTATTACCAGATGCTATTTTATAGCTTTAGTTTTTCATTAGGAAGTTATAAATTGTGATGGCACTTAATGGACCAACTAGAGATTACTGTATTGATATTATAATGTGCATAACGCTAATATTGTTGCACTGGTGTACTTACACTTGCATATCTTTCAATATTAGTTATTAGATATAGTCTATACTTCATATATAGACTCTGCAATGAGCAATTCTTCTGATGAGACTTAACTGTTCCTGTATTGTTGTTTACAACATATATTGAATGTATATGGTAATAATATCCAGTATCTTTGTACTTTGTACTATATATGCCGCTACTCCTTTAGTCAAACTATTTGTTTTTCAGGTACAGTTGTGGAATTTTATGATGAAAAACTAAAGGGGTTGAGCAGTTGACTAAGTGGCAGAACTTTATTTAGGGCATTGGAGTAGGCTCCAGATTTCAGATCCCCCTTGTTATAATCTCTAGGCAAGTTAGCTGGCTTAATGTTTGAAAAGTAACTACTTTCACACTATACAAGATGGAACACAGAAAATTAAATTAAATTAAATGGTTATATAATGCTGATTAAAACCCATGCTGAGGAGACAATACCTTTTAGGGTTTTCTGGACAGGCAGTTTAGAAAAAGTTCTGCTCACATGACCGCTACCCTTCCTCAATTATCTCTAGTTCAAAGAACATACACGGTGCACTTTGCAGATATATTGTTATATAGCTGATTGTAGTAGTCAGTTGTTACCTTTAAGAGGAACTCCAGCAAAATTTTTATTTTTTTTTTCCATTTGAAAATAGGCCTGCCTGTAGTGTAATGTTATTGAGTAGCATACTGACAGCTTTATTGTAAAGTTATATGCTTCCCTCTGGAGCACTGGCCTCCTCTGTGTACACACAGATGAATACAGTGTTTTTGTAAGAACAGGAGGCCAAACTATCAATGCATGGCTCCAATAGACTTGCATTGTGAGAGCTGTCAGTACGTTATTCAATAACATTATTAGTAATAGGTTCATTTTCAAAAGAGTAGGGACAAAATGTTTAACTAGAGTGATTCTTAAGGGGTTGTCTGGGACTGGGACTGTTGAGCTCCACTTCCTCTTCTCAGCCCAGTGACATCACATCCATTGGCATTGGTCACATGACCATGCTGCAGTACCGAGCACAACTACTATACATTGTACAGCTAAGTAGATACATGCTTGCTAAGTAGTGAAAAAGTCACAGCAATCAGTATTATAGACCCAGGAAACTCCATTAAAGTTAAAAAAAAAAAAAAAAAAAAAAAGAGAGTTTCAAAATATTTTACTTATGCGAAGCAACATAAAGGCATTTGACTTCTGGGGTTCTGTCTCTGTTGCAATACTATATACAGCACCAATCTTGTTTATGGGCTATGGAATTGCAGCTAAGGGTGGGTTCACACTACCGTTATTTAATGTCCAGACGTTAAATGACAGATTCAGACAAAGCTCCCTCCATCTGGTGTTCGTCTGCATTCATCCCCATGTTAAAAAACAAAACAAAACATGGAAACATTTTTTACATTTTAGTCAATAGGAACAGATGCAGACAGAGGCAGGTCTGTATCCACGTTAATGTCCATTGCTCTCATCCTATGACCTCAACAGACGATAACAGTAGTTATAAACATACCCTAAGTCCCCAAGTGAGTGGCATTATAATAATAAAAAAACCCTCTTATTTTATTTAACCCCATTAATATGTATTTTTCCCCAGTTTAAAGATTGAGTGGTACAGCTCCCTGCCCCATTATTTTCTGAGTTTATAAACCTGACCTACAGTGTATATATATAATATATATATATGTATTTTATTTATTTTTTGTGAGTTTGATTTTCATACGCATTTCCCTACTCCTAGTAATACAGAAATCTATATCAGTATGGAAGTATCAACACTGTCTCTGGCATGCTCAGTAACAATGTAATCTTTTCATTTCTTGTGTTACTCAGAAGAAAAACCACATAAACTAATCAAAAGCAATTAATCTTTCTGTGCACATAACAAATCAGCCATTCACATCTGACAGATGATAGAGTATGAGATTTACTTTCAAAGCTTTAGATAAATATGGAATAAGAAAAAAGACTCCTCCTCCTTTTCGGAAGAAATTCTCATCAAAGAAATGTTTTATGAAAGTGAAGTAGACAACTCACAAGCCCTGCAGGATTTGGCAACTTATTATATTTCACATCATATGTGCCTGATTCTTTCTGATGTCTCTACTACAAATAATTTATTTTTAATATAACATGCAAAGTTCTATGTGCCTATAATAAAAAGTGACATCTTAATATCCTATGAAATGTGTCTACCAGTCAGAGAGACAAGTAAAATAGAGCGACCAGGATATATGTATTCAAATTCTCTTATTATTGGTATAGACAAAGAAAAAGCAACTCCAGTAGAAAATGCAAAGTTTACAATTTAATTTTTTTTTTTCCTTTGGGAAGAAAAAAAAATGAAAAAAAAAAAGAACACTCGGCTTTAGATGGATTTAATGAACTGCAAAATACTGACATTTTCCCTATAAAAGTCACACTCTATTTAATTAGGTAGTTAAATACATGGAGCTATATTGAAACAAGCTTGGTAAAATGTCATAGCAGCGTGGAACAAAACAATCTCTGTTTTACAGTATACCTGCTTATTTACCTTGCAGGACTGGCTTGTGCGTATAGAATTATTGTATATTTAAGGTCAGGAAAGGGATATTTTGATTGTGTCAAAGTAGGGGACATTTTATTTTACTTACTGTTCTGTTCAGTTTCCTTCATCAGTTCATACTACAGATGGAGCAAACTTTATTCCTTAAGGAATTTAGGGCTAATTACAACCTTGAGTGAAGTTTAGCAAATGTCTCTTTACAATAACGGAATGATCCTGATATTTGCAGATTACTTTAGAGATAAGTGGATACATTCACCAAGTGCGTAATTTATGATTTGTGACCTTGGTGAGTATTACAGAGAGGTAGGCACATACATTTGCTTTGCTTTGCTTGCTTCATACTTAGAATACCCTAAGTAGGGTTAGTTACCAGTTGGCTGGTTAACAGGAATGTTGCTATATATGGGGGTTCAGAGATTACACCTGGGCTCTAGAACCCTGACAAAGGTCCCTCTGCCTTATTAAGCCAGTACTATAAATTAATTTCAAGACGTGATTACAATTTTGTTTTGTTTTTTTTTGGATTCCCAGGAACTTAAAGTTGTTGTTCTGTTTTTCAACTCAATGATCTCCTTTTCATTTATAGCATTGTTTTATACAGTGGGGAAAAAAGTATTTAGTCAGCCACCAATTGTGCAAGTTCTGCCACTTAAAAAGATGAGAGAGGCCTGTAATTGTCATCATAAGTGGACCTCAACTATGAGAGACAAAATGAGAAAACATATCTAGAAAATCACATTGTCTGATTTTTAAAGAATTTATTTGCAAATTCTGGTGAAAAATAAGTATTTGGTCAATAACAAAAGTTCATCTCAATACTTTGTTATATATCCTTTGTTGGCAATGACAGAGGTCAAAGAGGTTGAGATCTGGAGAGTGGCTAGGCCACTCCAGGACCTTGAAATGCTTCTTACGAAGCCACTCCTTCATTGCCCTGGTGGTGTGCTTGGGATCATTGTCATGCTGAAAGACCCAGCCACGTTTCATCTTCAGTGCCCTTGCTGATGGAAGCAGGTTTGCACTCAAAATCTCACGATACATGGCCCCATTCATTTTTTCATGTACACGGATCAGTCGTCCTGGTCCCTTTGCAGAGAAACAGCCCCAAAGCATGATGTTGCCACCCCCATGCTTCACAGTAGGTATGGTGTTCTTTGGATTTCTCATTTTGTCTCTCATAGTTGAGGTCTACCTATGATGACAATTCAAGGCCTCTCTCATCTTTTTAAGTGGGAGAACTTGCACAATTGGTGGCTGACTAAATACTTTTTTTCCCCACTGTTCTTCATTCCACTACATGGTTTTGACAAAAAGTTAAGCCAATTCTCAAATTAAACAATCAGTTTCTGGCTATAGTTTTGTAGCACAGGTTACAAAAAAGAAAATGTAAATCTCATCGGTATCTATGGACCACCTATCTATCTTTACTCTCCATATGTCAGATATTGACAGTTAAAGGGAAAACCAAGTAAGAATATTTTTAGACTTCATAATGAATGTTGCATGTCAAGGTAGAGCTTATTTAATACTACTAGTAGGATATTGGGAGGGCAAATAACAGGTTCTATTACTAGAGTTGATCAAACTGAACACCCATGCTTTTCTGTAGACCAGTGTGGTAACATTTGTATACTATAAAAATGTTGATGGTGGATATTACTTAGATGGTCCAACACTTCTGCTTCCTGTATATTGCAGGCTATTCAAGTGGTGAGGATGGGAGAAAGCAGATTGGGATGTAAGCAGGAAAGAAATTGCCATTCTCCTGGTTATATTTTCTAAATACAGTACTATCACTTTTACAGTAGAGTATCATTTCCTTCACATTGACCTACATACACAACTGGACTTCAGTTTTCAATATAGTCCAACTGTGCTAAACAAGTGAGTCTCTTGAATCATGGGAAGATTTGGAATTAGGTATTCCTGGATTCAGATTCAGGGGTTGGAAAATGCTTCACTCTGAAAGGTGAATCCATTGAGATTTATGTTTTCTTTGGAATGTACTGACACATGTACATATTTTTTTTTTCCTACATCTGTAACATTACTGTGTATTGCAGGATAATCAAGTGACAAGTATGGAATTGGGGAACAAGCAGACTGAGGTACCACCCTCATGGTGGTGTTCTCTCACTGTAACACTCTTACCCTACTACAGGATAGTATAATATGTGATAAGATGGTTTCTAATTTCTTTTTAGAACTCTTTAGACGTTTGTACAATTTTCCATTGAAGACTAAGCAAATGGAAATGAAAATCTATCATAATGAGGTCTGTAATGGACTACTTGACCATAATGGGGTCTATGAGGTGTCCGTTTTTTTTTTTTTTAACTGAAATTGCCAGATGAAATGGTTGAGCTTGCAGGACTTTTGTAGATGAACACTCTGATGGAGACTCTGACGCACACATGTGAACCTAGCCTTATTGTCAATGTCTTATAAGCTACCATAGTATTCAGATAAAAGCAAATACGATGGGTGGAATTTACTAAGACTGGTGTTCTGTATTGCCAATCTGTATGCTATTCCTCTGCTAGTGTTAACTTCTCCTGAATTATTAAGAGTCTCTGGCCTCTCCACAATTTAGACATATCTCTGTGCACCAGAATTGAAATCTGCGCCAGTCAGGAGCTGACGTAGATTTCAGGCATATCTCATTCATTCGCTTTCTGGTGTGAGTTCTAGTATATCCTTCAGGCTGAGACATCCCCATACTGCCTTAGTCTTTGCCCTTCTCCACCCACTTTCATAAAAATTGGCAGGCAGGGGTGCAGAAAAGAACAGTCTGGCGCATCTTTGTCACAAGTAGGGGTGTGCGTCATGTGTATGTTACATTTACACCCATCTTTGCCATAAGGCTATCTCTAAGTGATTGATGTGTTAAGCACCTCCCTTCCATGCTATACTGTATAGTACATACTTGTACTCTACTTGTTGTTTCCACATTTCAGTAGGATTATGTAAACTGAATATTAAGTGCACCCGCTTCAGATATAAATGTGGAATTCCACTGTTATATTTAGACCTAAACAATCTTGCCTACAATGTCAGGATTTAAATTTATCTACACCATATGTTACATATTGTTCCTCTGACTTGTGTGAGCAATATCTAAAATAGAGCAGGAGAGAGCAATTAGTTTTCATTTATAATGAAGCACAATTATTCTAGTTTAAAAATATAAGTACAATGTACTTTCTCCTCTTCTAGAAACTATTAACAGGAATATAGAACTAAATCTTATCTAAATCACCCACACATTAACCCCTTCCCCTGTTTAAATACGGCACTGGCCCATAAACTGAGTCGGCAGCATAGCCAACACATGCCAGCTTTGTTGAACAGCAGACACCTGCTGACATTGTCCGTGATGAAAATAACTCCTGTCATGGACATCTATTCTATCAGATTCTGGTGAATTGCAATAGAGTTAATGTAAATTAATCATTAAATGTCACCTGCTTAACCCAGGAGGAATTGCAGAGGCATCTTAAATACATTAAGGCTACGTTCACGTCTGCGTTGGAGACTGAGGCGCAGTTTCTACTGCAAATTGGTGGAGGAAAAAGTCATACACAGAGTACCTTTTTCCTCCACCGGTTTTAGTTTAAAAACGATGGACACCAGATGTACCCCATTGTAGTAAACGGACCCGAACAATGAAGAGGTGACGCTAGTGTGAACCTAGTGTAAAATAGACAGATGAAAGGGACCTGATGACATTTTTCCCCAGGTACTGAAGGAATTATAGACAGACTCCTATATCTTATATTTAAGAATGCTAAAGAAATAGAGTCTGTCCCCCCAAGACTTGTGCATAGCAAATATGGTACCCAGAAACTATATTCAGGTATGTCTAACCTCAGCATATGTATATGAGGGATCAGTCTTGTCAGACTGCGCTGATCTGCTTGTAAGAGGAGGTATGATCTAGACTAAACTTGGGTAATGTAGTGGATTTTGTATTTGATGTTGTACCACATAAAAGGTTGGCATACATGTAGAATATTACAGGGGGATTTGGGGCACATGGAAGCATGTGCAGAGATTTGGCAAATTAAGTTTAATGTAGACAATGTTGAGGAAACAAAAGGTACGATTATGTACTTTTTAAATAGAGGCTTAGATGATCATAAGAATGTAGTTTTGCCTCTATATAAATCACTAGTACGGTGACACTGTGAGTATTGTGCACAGTTTGAGACCCCTGTATAGAAGAAGGACATAATTGAACTAGACAGAGTGTGTAGAGAAGGGAGATCAAGATAATTAGGGGAATGGGTGGATTGGAGTACAGAGACAGATTAAGAAACTTGGTGCTATTCGGCATAGAAAAAACAAAGCTATGGGGAGATCTAGTCACAATGTACAAATACATGAAGGGACAGTATAGAGTACTTTTTAATGATCTTTTACTCATAGGCCTATGACAATGACATGGGGAGTTGGGGACATCCTCTATGCCTACCGGAAAGAATATTTAACCAGCATCATAGATGGGGATTCTTCACTTTAAGAGCAGTGAGACATAGGATTTTGTGATGCTGGATTCACTGTACAAGTACAAGAGGGCCCTGGACACCTATATGTTGGACTTGATGGACCTATGTCTTCTTTCAGGAACATCTACTATGTTACTATTAGAGATGAGCGAACTGAAGCTGCAGAAGTGGAATTCGATCCGAATTTCAGGAAATATTCGAATCAAATCCGAAATTCCTCATGCTTCATGGTAACGATTCACATTTAGTTCAAAATGGCTGCTTTACATGGGGCAAGGAACTCTGGGAACGCGGGATCACCCACAATGCCATGCGTGCAGCTAATCAGCAGCCAGCCCTGTGATGTCACATCCCTTTAACCCCTTCACGAGCGTACACGGCATGTTTGACCGCTGCATCCAAGGTGTTAAATCCCCCCCATCTGGTTATGGCGCAAGATGTTAGCTGTAACTGACAGCTAACACCCTGCTCCATAACCTATCCAGGGTTTTAACGCCTTGGATGCAGCAGTCAAACATGACCGTGGCATCCAAGGGGTTCAGCTATTTTGCTGCCCACCCCGACTCTCTGCAGCCAATAAATAGCTGTCTTTGGTACGTGATTCACCGCGATTTAATTTGAATCGAATAGAATCGTATCGCGAAATTCGGTGAAGTTGCCGAATCGAATTTTTGAATACTTCGCTCATCTCTAGTTACTATGTTTCCCACAGACGTTCTAGAGATCTAATGAAAAAATAGCTTACATTTTTTTCAGTTCACAATGTTCTAGCCAGGTCAACAATATACATACAGTTGCTCAATAGAGCATACAAACCGCTTCCTAAAGAAAGGTTTCTCAGTTTCTTAAGATGTGGTTATTTCTACTATCTGGATATTAGTTAAAGATGAAATGACTACAATGTAAAGCATAGGTTGATTTTTTTTTTCACCCCATATTGTTTCTGTGAGTCATATATTTTGTAACCATGTAAAATCTCTCTTCCCTTAGGACAGTTCTCTTTGATATGTTCTAATCCTTATTAAATTTAAACAGGATCAAATTTATACAACTGTGGCAGAAACTGATTAAAATGCTCTGAAGTGAATGGGCAGCGCTCTGTAATGTAATGTGTCTTACTGTCCTGCCTTTAAATGAAAGCGATTCTGTATATCTGCTCTTAATATTAGTGAAGGAAACTTCTCAACAGTAAAAAATGTGCTATGACAAAATGTATATATGTACTCTATCTACGTTAAAGGGCGTTTGTCAGCGGGAATATTGGTATCGAAATACTGACAGTACCTTATACAGTAGGACTGATTCTAGACTTTCCAAAGATGCCTTTCTTATTCTGCACTGCAGATCCATTTTCATGAAAACCAACATTTTATTTTCATGCACATTAGCGAAACAGTACTTTAGGGGTTGGTTTGCTCTCCCCTCTACTGTAGATAACCACACCTGACTACTGCCCAACGCCACTCCTTCATTGTTTGAGTGATATTTTTTTTTTTTTTTGCAGCTGCCTCCATCTGAAACCAGCTGCCTGTTCTTCCACATCATCAGGCATGCACAGTACAGTTGCCTTGGCTGATCTAGACAATGAGCATAGAGGGGAGATGCCACTCAAAACACAAACTTGCACATATAGTGACTGCAAAATACAACTTATCCCGCAAAAATCAAAACATCAATCAGATACTGTATGTCGACCGAAAAAAAAAAAAAAAAGTTATGGCTCAAGGAAGGCAACAATTTAAAGTTTCTTGGTCATTAAGACTTGAATAGACCCGCTCCCTAAGGATTTTATGTTGATGGAATGCTTCATTGCATTTTATTTTATGATGGCTGCCACAAAATGTAGATTTTCATATATGTAGTAATGTCCGGTTCACATCTGCGTTCGGATTTCCATTCGGGAAGTCCGCTTGGGGACCTCCCGAACGGAAACCTATACGCACAAAAAAAAGCGGTTTACCCGGGAAACCCACGGACCCCATAGACTACCCCACGGACCCCATAGCACTTTCCTCTCCGCTCGCTTCGTGCGGAAACCACACGGACCCCATTAAAGTCTATGGGGTCCGCGGGTTTCCCGGATAAACCGCTTTTTATGTGTATAGGCTTCCGTTTGGGGGGGTCCCCAAGTGGACTCCACGAACGGAAACCCGAACGCAGATGTGAAGCGGGCCTTAGGGTGGGTTCACACTTGCGCTTGAGTCCGTCTGCCAATTCGACTGAAAATCTCGGGAAACTGGATAGGCACCGGATAGCGACAGGTTGGCGGCGCATTGATTAAAAACCCATTCATTTGAATGGGTTTTTAAAGCAATGCGCAGGTATGTGCTTACATCCTCTGCACCGCGAATCCAGTTTTTTTGTCGGAAAAAAAGTCGGACATGCAGGACTTAGTTTCCAGTGAAAAAAAACTGGATTTGCGACGCAGAGGATGTAAGCGCACACCTGCGCATTGCTTTAAAAACCCATTCAAATGAATGGGTTTTTAAGCAATGCGTCGCTAACCTGTCGCTATCCGGTGCCTATCCAGTTTCCCAAGATTTTCAGTCGGATTGGCAGCGGACGGACTCAAGCAAGTGTGAACCCACTGCATATTTTGCAGCACACCATTGCTTTGTACCCAGTATTATTTCAAGTTCACTAAATGCATGCCATACACTACAAAATGATGTGTTGCTCTTTTTCCTTTTTTTATAATCCACATTAGATGTTTTATATGTTTTGATGTTTTGTTAACAAAGAATACAATATATACAATGAACACCATGGATTCAGTCACTGTGTATGGAATGTACTGTATATGCCTGCTGGGATAATAGCAGCGATAACTTGCATGCTTAGTCCCAGGCTGCATGACAGTAACTGTTGTGCTCAGGGGAGCCATCATCCAATGGGGATGCTATCCATGTACTTTAAAAGGGTTGTATAGGATTAGAATAATATTAGTTCAACAGTCCATAGTTGTGCCTGGTATTGCTATTTATCTCCATTAAAGGGGAATGGGCTTTTGTAGAAAGCATCAATGGTTTTTAACCCTGTATGGTCTCTTAAATATTGTGGGTGATATGGCTGTGATGCATCTCGTAAAGGTTGCTCTCTGATGCATCCTGCCCACTTTATCTACAGCAGTGTAATTCAAGTGCAGTTTCCTAACATTAGACCGCATCACCTAATAACATAATGTAATAGTGGCCATACATGCTACAACAGTGTACAAATGTTTCCCTCCAAATATTTTATTTTATTGAATTCGTTTCATGAGACATTGGAGTCCTTCATCAAATTTGAGAAAACTTATTTCTGCTGGGATATCAGTGTGTGGTGGGGTATTGGCTGTAGTTGACTCATTTCATTGTATGTCCTATTCTAGACTACACACTATGGCCTAGACCTTTAGTTTACTCTAAAAATGCATTTTGAGCTTTAATGACTTACAGGTTTGTGGAATCCTATATATAGACAACTAAAATGGCTATATACTGTATATCAGAGTACAAGCAACTTCATTACTGGTTTTAGTTAACAATGATATTACCTTTAAACACCTATATGATTACCAGATCTATTTGTATTTTGATCTTTGTATTTAGTATATACTAGATTAAACCATTTTAAATGAAGCTGTGCTTCACCTTGTATAGGTTTTTGTACAAAATAGGTTTACAGTTATGGAACACACATGACCATATTTCATATGTTTTATAGAAGTCAATATAACTATTACGCAAAGTATAATCAGATATTTAATGCTTATATTGATTTGAATATAGCAATAACTTTATTTACTGTCAAGCTAGATGAAGGATATACAGTGTAGTCAAAAGTATTGGGAGACCCATGTCATAAAAGCCCCTGCAGGTGTAAGGCATCAGATCATAACCATTAATATAGTGATGGTACTACATTCAGCTAAAATAATTTCCATTCTTCTGGGAAGGCTTTCTTTGCTATTTTGGAGTGTGTTTGTAGACATTTTTGTCCATTCATCCACAAGATTAACTTTGAGGTTGGACACTAATGTTAAAGTAGAAGACTTGGCTCACAATCTCTATTTTAGTTCATCCCAAATGTTAGTCAAGTTCTTCCTTTATGGGCTTTGCTTTATTCACTGAGGTACAGACATAGTGGAACAGAAAAGGGCCTTACTCAAATTGTTGCCAAAGTTGGAAGCATACAATTGTCCAAAATGTCTTTGTATGCTGGAGTATTAAGATTTCCCTTTACTGGAGGGACCTTAAGCCAACCCTTGAGATACAACCTCATAGCATTATCCTTCCTCCAACAAACTTTACAGTTGGCACAATGGAGTCTGCATGTAACGTTCTCCTGTCATTTGCCAAACCCAAACCCATACTCCTCCATCAGACTATTCGATAGTTTCCCCCACAGTTCTCATTACTTCCAAGTCCAGTGGCAGTATGCTTTACACAACTTCATCTGACACTTGGCATTGTGCTTGGTCGTGTAAGGCTTACATACAGCTGCTCCACCATGGAAACCCATGCCATGAAAATCTCTTTGCGCAGTTTATTTGCTGATGTTAATGCGAGAGGAGGTTTTCAACTGTACAGTTATTGAGTTAGTAGAGAGCTGTCGACTTCTAGACACTATGCAAGTCAGTACTATGAGGCCCCACTCTTTAAATTTGCGTGGTCTGCCATTTTGTGTGTGAATTTTTGTAGTTCCACTTTTCAATACTGCCACTCACATCTGATCTTGGAATATCTAGAAGGGAAGAGATTTCATAAACTGACTTGTTGCAATGGAGGCATATTAATATAGTATGCATGCTGGAATTCAATAAGTTCTTTAGACCTATCCATTCTATTCACAAATGTTTGGCAGACTGTATTTATGGCTAGGTGCTGGATTTTATACCTGTGGTAATGGGAATGAATAAAAAAACCTGAGTTCAATGATTAAGATCTATATTGCATTATTTTTGTTCATATTGGCAAATATATAATGCTATCATTTAAAAAATTCACGTTACCTTTTACACACCTTTCCAAGTAGAGTATGGTAAGTTATATTGATAGTTCTACTTCTATAACAGGATTAATAAATTCTGTTTAGCTAGTGTATGGTATGCTGCTTAAAGAAAAGCAGTATTATAATAACTGTTTTAGCAGTATTGAAGCCATAACATAAATCTGTATATATAAATAAGTTTTTTTGTTCCCCCCCCCCCAACTGAGCATAACTTATTGTAACCATATCCCTGTGTCTTAAATTTCTCCCATCTGCTTAACCTGGTCATTATTTCGTTGCCCTTTACACAACACTTAATGAATATCACTATTCTTAATGCTTGAAGCTAATTTCGGTGCTCTCTATGGTTAATGAGATTAAATTATGGATACCATTTGAAGAGATTTATTTTCTATCTAATCAGGAACTTTTATCAACTTGAAATCCATGCTCCGGCAATACGACCAAATTAATTTAGTCATGTCAAATCATTTGAACCTTTCTAATAATTGTAAAATAGAAAATGACCATCTTGATAAATCAAAGTCATAATCACATATTAAATTCTGAGAACACAGGATTCTTTCATTTTTGTTTCTTTTCAGATCCATTTAAAATATTTTTATACAATCTGTACATGTAAAAAAAAGAAACACTTTACAAAATTATAGGGCATTGTATTAAAATCATTGAACCACAGTAGGGCATACAAATTGTATTTTTTAGCTTGGGTCTCTGAGGTATTTCAGTGTGATTAGAATATGATGTATGAGTCTGGATTGGAGGTGCAGGAGCAGGTTTCTTGTTCTGCCTGTTACATGGTAACTAAACATTTGTTTAATTCATGGGGGTTCATCAGTTCTGTATCAGTGGGGTTCATGAGACAATCACCATGGAGTATGCTGGGAAAAAGATGAAATGAGCTAATAGAACTGACTCAACCTATTGTGTGTGAGCTTGTACACTATTAAATAAACAACCTAGGTTTATGTGATCAATTGTTGTGCCACTTCACACACTTATGCCCACACAGGATAGGCGATAAGTGTTAAATCACCGATGGTCCAACCACTGGACCCACAGCATTTTGGAGAATGGGGAACAGAGGTCATTTGAATGACGCACCTGTGCGACTGCAGAATTGACACTCTATTCACATCTACAGTCATATGAAAAGGTTTGGGCACCCCTATTAATCTTAATCATTTTTAGTTCTAAATATTTGTGTGTTTGCAGCAGCCATTTCAATTTGATATATCTAATAACTGATGGACACAGTAATATTTCAGAATTGAAATGAGGTTTATTGTACTAACAGAAAATGTGCAATATGCATTAAACCAAAATTTGACCGGTGCAAAAGTATGGGCACCTCAACAGAAAAGTGACATTAATATTTAGTAGATCCTCCTTTTGCAAAAATAACAGCCTCTAGTCGCTTCCTGTAGCTTTTAATCAGTTCCTGGATCCTGGATGAAGGTATTTTTGACCATTCCTCTTTACAAAACAATTCCAGTTCAGTTAAGTTTGATGGTCGCCGAGCATGGACAGCCCGCTTCAAATTATCCCACAGATGTTCAATGATATTCAGGTCTGGGGACTGGGATGGCCATTCCAGAACATTGTAATTGTTCCTCTGCATGAATGCCTGAGTAGATTTGCAGCTGTGTTTTGGATCATTGTCTTGCTGAAATATCCATCCCCGGCGTAACTTCAAATTCGTCACTGATTCTTGTACATTATTCTCAAGAATCTGCTGATACTGAGTTGAATCCATGCGACCCTCAACTTTAACAAGATTCCCGGTGCCGGCATTGGCCACACAGCCCCAAAGCATGATGGAACCTCCACCAAATTTTACAGTGGGTAGCAAGTGTTTTTCTTGGAATGCTGTGTTTTTTTGACGCCATGCATAACGCCTTTTTGTATGACCAAACAACTCAATCTTTGTTTCATCAGTCCACAGGACCTTCTTCCAAAATGAAGCTGGCTTGTCCAAATGTGCTTTTGCATACCTCAGGTGACTCTGTTTGTGGCGTGCTTTCAGAAACGGCTTCTTTCGCATCACTCTCCCATACAGCTTCTCCTTGTGCAAAGTGTGCTGTATTGTTGACCGATGCACAGTGACACCATCTGCAGCAAGATGATGCTGCAGCTCTTTGGAGGTGGTCTGTGGATTGTCCTTGACTGTTCTCACCATTCTTCTTCTCTGCCTTTCTGATATTTTTCTTGGCCTGCCACTTCTGGGCTTAACAAGAACTGTCCCTGTGGTCTTCCATTTCCTTACTATGTTCCTCACAGTGGGAACTGACAGGTTAAATCTCTGAGACAACTTTTTGTATCCTTCCCCTGAACAACTATGTTGAACAATCTTTGTTTTCAGATCATTTGAGAGTTGTTTTGAGGAGCCCATGATGCCACTCTTCAGAGGAGATTCAAATAGGAGAACAACTTGCAATTGGCCACCTTAAATACCTTTTCTCATGATTGGATACACCTGGCTATGAAGTTCAAAGCTCAGTGAGGTTACAAAACCAATTTTTGTGCTTCAGTAAGTCAGTAAAAAGTAGTTAGGAGTATTCAAATCAATATAATGATAAGGGTACCCAGATTTTTGCACCGGTCAAATTTTGGTTTAATGCATATTGCACATTTTCTGTTAGTACAATAAACCTCATTTCAATCCTGAAATATTACTGTGTCCATCAGTTATTAGATATATCAAATTGAAATGGCTGTTGCAAACACCCAAATATTTAGAACTAAAAATGATTAAGATTAATAGGGGTGCCCAAACTTTTTCATATGACTGTATGTGGGATTGCAGAGATTGCAGTCTCAGCAGCCCCATAGAAGTGAATGGAGTTCTGGCCACTTTGGTCACTGGGAGGATACAGGGGGACTTTCTGTTCCCGTTCTCTTGATTGCTGGGGTACCCAGTGGTAGACTCCCAGGAAACTGACATTTATCCCCTATTCTGCGGATATGTAATGACACAACCCCTTTACAATGAAGGCTATGATTCCTTTTAAGGTTTTAAGCAGTCATAAATTGCCAATAAAATATTTCTTTCCATGGTACAGCAGTGCATTTACCATACCCTGGATCCATATTGTGATTCTCATATGACTATCAAATCATATAGCCAATGCCTTTAATGTTCAGTGATCAACAAATCACTGGAGGTCTCATTGCTGTTTGTCTTAAGAATGGTCATGATATGACTTGACAGGGAAGGTCAGTGGTTATCTTCCATGATATTTCATATTGTTCAGGCTATAACAATAGATATAACTAGCAGGTTAGTAGGAGCAGCAGATGCTATAGGGTGCAACAACCAAGGAGACCAATTTCTTTCAGTTCTGTATGGAAGGAGACATTCCATACAGCCTCATTTTTACTTTTACTCCAGTTGTCTCGGGTTTGAGGGGTGCCTTTTCCAGACAGCATGTTTCAGCTCCTTCCAAAGATGCTCAATAGGATTTAGGTCAGGGCTCATAGAAGGCCACTTCAGAATAGTCCAATGTTTTCCTCTTAGCCATTCTTGGGTGTTTTTAGCTGTGTGTTTTGGGTCATTATCCTGTTGCAAGACCCATGACCTGCGACTGAGACCAAGATTTCTGACACTGGGCAGCACATTTCTCTCTACAATCCCTTGATAGTCTTGAGATTTCATTGTAGCCTGCACAGATTCAAGACGCCCTGTGCCAGATACAAAGCAGCCCCAGAACATAACAGAGCCTCCTCCATGTTTCACAGTAGGGACAGTGTTCTTTTCAAGATATTTTTCCATCTGTGAACATAGGGCTGATGTGCCTTGCCAAAAATTTCGATTTTTGTCTCATCTGTCCATAGGACATTCTCCCAGAAGCTTTGTGGCTTGTCAACATGTAGTTTATATATTATTACTTTTGTCAGATTCAAGTTATTTCTGTGAACATTGTGGGTTTTTCTTTCATTAAACGAGGGGTACCAACAATTTTGTCCACGTGTGTAAATTAGCTGGACGTCCCAGCATTAGGAACTGGCATAGATCTCCATTATAACTCACACCAGAAAACCGGCGTGTGTTATAATGAATATATCTGCCCACATTAGCATAGTGTGCTAAGTGAGGTCTGGAATGGTGGTTGTGGCACGGGTTTAGTGCAAGAAATTTTTGGTATAGAGGGATTGATAAATCTGCCCCACTGCCCCGCCATCACTGAGTACATTATCCCTGTGCTGTAGCATCACTGAGTATATTATCCTTGTATTGTGACATCACTTGGCATTGGCATTTTATCCCTGTACTGTGACATCACTGAGTACTTATTCCTGTACATAAGACCAAAATAATAATTAGCTTTTCATATCTGAACTTTTATGATAAAAGTGGTCATGGTGGAGTGGGGTCCATTCCATGTTGTGATGTAGTATTTTAGTATATATATATATATATATATATATATATATATATATATATACAGTACAGACCAAAAGTTTGGACACACCTTCTCATTCCAAGAGTTTTCTGTATTTTCATGACTATAAAAATTGTAGATTCACATTGAAGGCATCAAAACTATGAATTAACACATGTGGAATTATATACTTAACAAAAAAGTGTGAAACAACTGAAAATATGTCTTATATTCTAGGTTCTTCAAAGTAGCCACCTTTTGCTTTGATTACTGCTTTGCACACTCTTGGCATTCTCTTGATGAGCTTCAAGAGGTAGTTACCTGAAATGGTTTTCACTTCACAGGTGTGACCGGTCAGGTTTAATAAGTGGGATTTCTTGCCTTATAAATGGGGTTGGGACCATCAGTTGTGTTGTTCAGAAGTCAGGTGGATACACAGCTGATAGTCCTACTGAATGGAGTGTTAGAATTTGTATTATGGCAAGAAATCAGATCCCATCGAGGTTGGGCACCGTTAGTGTCCGCTATTTTAGTCTGCATGTCCATTGTTCTGGTTCTCTAACGGACCACAACAATAGACACAGCAGCGCAGATGTGAAGATAGCATTAGCTCAACCTATGTGACACACTGCAAAAAAATAGATGGGTTTAAAGCAGTGCTTTAAAATGTTAATATTTTCACTGCACGTACAGTATAAATACATTCATCTGTTTATGTTTTTGCTGAAGTTCAAAACATAGATTTTATTTAGCAAGTTTATGCCCAAAATGCCACCTGTTAAGATAAGTAAAATGCCAGAGAGTTTATGGAATTTTAAAAATGCAAAATGAAATCCATGAGAAAATAGATTGTTGTTGCTGATGGAATAATATTTAAAAACAGCTTCATGTGGGAATATTCGCCCTTCAACAGTAATCCGTGAGTGAGACGTGCCAGTAAAACAGTGGATTCGTATAGAAGCGGTATTGTTTTCTGAAAACAAATATTGTTTACCGGGTGTAACTAACCATGAAAAACGTAGTAGTTTAGTTGCGTTTGAATTGTGCACAGCAAAAACATATAAAATGTGTTAGAAGTATTTGGTTCAGGCTTACTTTGTATACTCCATCATTCCAACAATAAAATGACTGAAGCTTCGGGTCATGGAACAGTTGCACTCCATAGATATGGTGTAAGCTTACCTCTTGTGAACAAGCATATATGTTAGGAAACATCTTGGAGATCAATTACATAATAAATATCAAAAGTGATCTACATGTGAAGGGCAGCAGCAAGTAGTTAAAGGGGCTATGCCAAGATTTAGAATGATCATCCATCCACCCACATATGTCCAAGGAATTGGTCTGACACCAATCATGAGGAGGGGAGGCCCTTGTTTTCCCCATATTGAAGAATTGGCGGTCAAGCATGCACTAGTACGCACAAAGTGGCACCAATGAAGAAAGTTTAGCTCTGTACTCCCATTCTGTTTGGCGGCCCTATAGAGATATATGGAAATAGTTGATCATTTTAAATCTTGGACAACTCCTATAAATATTTCTAATGAAGTTTATTGATGGGTATCTTATGATGGGGAAGCTCTGGGGAATACAGATTGATCACAGCTGCTCTTCTCTACTGCTAGAATACTAGTGGAACCTCTTATGAACTCTAATGTATCATATTTAGCAATTCTGAAATATATTGTTGTTATACTGATAACATAATTTTGTTATACCAATACTTGCAGGTGCATAACCATATGGGTATAGAGGTAGTAGTTGTAACAGTGTTCTAGTCCCTCAGGAAACCTCTCTACTACATGATAAGATACTATAACTATAAATGGATTATGGTAGTAGTGGATACTACAGTATTACAGATTTTGTATTGTCCCCAGAAGCTTCAAATTTCTTCTCTGAAAGTGTCACCTATGCAAACACACCAGCTGCTACTGGGGTTGGTTATATTAGGCCTTAGAGAGCACAACATTTGCTTAGTTCACTTATTACATGTGGGTTTTTTTTTCACACTGAGTTAGGTGCTACAGCCAGATCATTTTACTTTCAGAAAATTTCATGGGAAACCTAAAAAATTGTAATAAGAATACAGAGCAAGATAATCTGGTCTGTACAGATTGCCTTTACAATTAAGGTTCTCTAAACAGTTGCAAAACCCCGCTGTCTTGTTGAATAAGCCCTTGTATTAATTTGCTAGGCTAACTCTGGTTCTGTATGTTAATTTGCAACGCAGCAGGGATGGATTGATGAAATTCAACAATGCTGCTTTTGTGTCATGTACGATATTATAAGTAATTTTTGCTTTATTTATATAGTAAATCATCATCTTTTTCTTTGCTGACCCGTGTGCTGGGCAAAGACTCTCTTTTCTAATGATGAATGTGTTTTTATGATACAGAGTTGATTAACTGCGAACAATGGGTCATATTATTTACTTTGGTTGGAGAAAAGAGTAATTAGAATGACCTCTGTGAACAGACTGCTATCAGCTTTTGTTCAGGTTTAACCATATGCTTTGTGTTTACCTGCCATATCATATTTCATAAAAGAAACAGTATTGTGCCACTTCCTGGGTTGTATTAAGCTTTCTGCCTCTGTATCTCTCTGATCTATCTTCGGGAGCACAAGCATCTTTTTACAAATCGTTTTTCTCTTTTATCTTCTCAAATTACCTTTGTCTGAAAAACTTTGCTTACAAGCTGTCTGCCTTTGCATTCACTCATTCATCATTGTAAAACGTGCTGGCATTGCAGTCTACTGTTGATGTGTTGGTCTTGAAAACCTGAGGGTCAGTTTGATGAAATCCTAGCGCTGTGTGGTGTCTTTTGCAGAGCAGCCTCTTGTAAACAGTTTGTCAGAGTTGCTGGCTCATGAATAGGAAACAGAATTTACATAGTGCCCAAGGAGAAGGACATGTACAACTGTTGTACTCTACTATATTAATTGTCTATGTCAGCTCATCTGTCAGCAATGCTGTTGAGGCTCAAAGTGAAGCTTTGGTGAATAGATTCCAATAAATGTAATTACCAACTAAAATTCTGTGAATGTTTCTTGGATTTCACCATTATAGATGAATGAATGGTTTTACTAGGTCATTTACCTGGAAACAGTCTATTACCCGCAGGCTATGTTTTTCCTAGAAATTGGAAAGAGAAAACCAACTCATTGGAAGGACATTGAACCACAACTTGTGTTGACACAGCAACCCATAAAAATGGAAATGTGGGGAAAAATAGATCTATATGTTCAATGACACACTCTGTGCTGGAACATTATAAATCTAGAATAGTAAAAGCTGTACATGGATAAATTTGGCAGTCGTTTTTCTCATTTTGTATTTATCAATCTGAATCTCTTGTTTTAGGTTTGTGATAAATTGTTAAACCCTGGAGAGGTATAACTCTGAGATGCTATAACCAATTACAAATGTCTTTGTTTTAGATCAGAATTACTTTATGTCTATGGTGCATAAGAGGATTTCAGACTTTAGAGTGTGTTCACATGGTAGAAATAGAAAAACAATTTGAGGTGGACTTCTGCGCTATGTTCCTCTTTACTTTTCGCCCCTCCTGCTTCCCTCTCTGATTACATGAATGGGCCTAATCAGCAGAGCAGCTCTTTGTGCGGGTTCTGTGGCTGAAACAGCAAGATTGAGCATGGCGCTTATTTTTATCAGTGTCCTGCTGTAACCATTGAAAACATCGGGAGGCAGCTTTAGACTAAGGCCCCACATAACAAAACGTAGCACAAAAATGCTGCAGCAGAAACGCATCGCAGTTTTTCACAGCATTTTTCTCTGCAAACTTTCTGCCCTTATTATACCAATAGGGAAAACTCCACCGTTTCCACAAGTATAATTGACATACTGCAATTTTCAAAAACACCCGCACCACAGCTTTTCCACTGCGGATTTTTTTCTGCAATATGTGGGATGGCATTTAGCAAGAATCTCATTCACTTTGCAGGTACTGTAAACATAGCGATTTTTTTTTTTTTTTTTTTTTTTTTTTTTTTGCTACAGCGTTTCTGTAGCGTCAAAAACGCTGCATTTTCACATTGGGCTTTAGCTTTAGGGTGGTATTTGATGCTGATTTTTGAGGCAGAATTTGTCTCAAAATAAGTGCCCAGGCAAGACTTTTTTTCCCAGATTTAGTGTGCTCCTGAAAATAAAAATTGGCTTTTGACTGTCTGGGTATCTCATTAAGCAGTTGCTGGGGCAAACTTTATCAAGGACTATCCCCTACTTACTCTGTTGTAAGCCAGAGCATAACATGCTACCATAAGGCTTGTTCCTGGGGCTGCTGGGAGAGGATCCAGATCAGTGAGTAGGCTGGGCTGCCAAAGCATTGAAATCCAGACTGTAGCTGACAAGGTAATATAGGTATAGTGAATTCCCTGAATCCTGTCAAAACTTATATTCTAAATTGGCAGGAAAAAGAATATAAACTTTTGTTGTTAATCTGAAGTTTTAAAGGATTATTTTGGTAATAATTTATTCTCTATCCACTCGATAGAAAATAATTGCTTGACTAGTGAAGGCCAGCGGTGATTTGGTGAGGGAGCACAGCACTTGACTGTCTTTGGCTGTCCCATAGATATTAGCAGAGCACATTTGCCATTCTTTTTTAAGTGAAGATCTAAGGACCCTCTTTCTCATGATTTGGTGGGGGCCCCAGCAATTAGCGCCTATCAATAGGGGAGGGGATAGCTTACTTTGTTATTTTTGAAATACCCATCTACGCTGGGGCCCCACGTTGTGTAAATTGCAGTGTTTTTTGTTGCGGCATTTCCACCTGCGGCCAAAACGCCAAGCCAAAAAATGTGCATTTTACAGTACCTGCAAAGTGGATGGGATTCTGTCTAATCCCATCCACACATTGCAGAAAAACATCCGCAGAGGAAATGCTGCGACTTCAAAAACACACGTTTTTTGCAAATTACAGCATGTCAATTATACCTACGGAGACGCTGTTTGGCTGCGCTACTTTGGAGCTTTAACTTTTAAACATGGAAAGTTGTTGTTTTTGCAGCCAGAAAAAAAAATTCTCAGTAGCAATAGTGGTATGCCCATGTAACAGGTAGCAGAGTAATAAGTAAAGTAGTTCCATAGTATGAAGACCCTACCAAACAATACTCCATGCCTTCACTTCCTGGAGCCTTTTCAGTGCAGCATGAAGCTAATGGTATACAAGGGTTATCTGTGATCACAGCAGGTTTTGTTTGGAGCCACACTTTTGGTTACATTATATACACTGGGTGTTACAAATATTAAATGTTGCAAAGATTGATAGCATATAATTTGGATCATTGCAACAAAGAGAATAAATAAATATTTTTTAATAAAATGTTATCATTGATATTGCTTTGGAAGGACATTCTGCAAATCAGATACTCTTTGTTTTTTTATAAGGCATGTGCAAACTATGAATTGTTGTAGAAGGGATTACTGTTTTTGTACACACAAGCATTGCACCAGCAAGAGCCACGTGCTGCTGGATTCACATGATTGAAAGCACCTGCTGTCTTCACACATGCAAGCATTAAATGGGGTTTCCCATATTCAAAACTTAACTATCCAGCTGATAGGTGGTGTCTGATCTGTGGGATTCTGACCAATGGGACCCACATCAATCATGAAATCGGGGACGTAGCTCCATTCAAATGTGGCTACTTGAGAAAGCAGTACTTGGATCCTTGTCAGTCAGGCACTTATTACCTATTCTTTGGTTAGGTGAGAATTTTTTTTTATTGTGAGAAAACCCTTTTAGGCCCCACGTAGCAAGCCACAGCCAAAAAGCGTTTTTTTTTTTTTTTTCTGCAACGCTTTTCACAGAAAGTCCGCAGAGTTTTCCTCTGCGGACTTTCTGTCCCTATTATGAAAAACACCAGCGTTTCTGTGGGTAAAATTGACATGCTGCAATTTGCAAAAACGCAGCATTTCCACTGTGGATATTTTTCTGTAATTTGTGGATGGATTAGCCAGAATCCCATCCATTTTGCAAGTAAATTGCGGCATTTATGCTACATGGAACCCCTTAAAGGGGTATTCCCATGAACATAAACATTTTTAAATTTGTAGATAATAAAAAGTTAAACATTTTTGCAGATATAAGTAATTAAATATTTTGCAGAGTTTTAAAGATTTTCTATAAATATCTTGTGGTGATAGTCTGTTGTCTTGATTGGTTGCCCGTGGATATGACCATGAATGCAGGACTTTTCTAAGGTCAGAAAATCAACCGTGATTTCCTTATTGTGGCTGAGATATCTTCTCATATATGTTGTATCCATGCCTGATAACCTGCCCACAATAAGAAAATCATGGATGGGTTTTTGACAAGTCCCAGACCACAGAAAGTTTCTGCATTCGGGGTCGTATCCATTGGCAACCGATCAAGAGATGTCACCACTAAGATGGTTAGAGAAAATCTTTAAAACTCTGCAGAATTTTTAACTACTTATATTTGCAACAATGTCTAACTTTTACTTATCTACAAATATAGATATGGTCATCATCATGGGAGTACCCCTTTAAGGCTGAAAACACTTTTTCTGAGCCAGAGTCAGGAGTGGAGTACATTTACAAAAAATGTCTAATTCTACAACCTTTAATTTACTTGTCTATATATACTGTCAAGATGGCTGTTGTTTAGTACTTACTTTGTATTGTGTCTGTGCCAAAAAAATGTGGTTTTGAATTGTTAATGAATTTTGGCTCATTGCTGGCACATTCAAGACAATCTTCAAAAAGTCTGGCATATTCCACCATCACAGCGGCACTTTTTCTTTGATATTTTGATTAAAATGTTATGAGCATTGTCAAATTTGTATTAAAGAAAATAATTTTAATTGTTAAAAAAATTTTGCCGCACAGCACGATTTTTGGCACCGGTTTTGGCATAGCAATCATTGACTATATGTATTATAAAGAAATGCCTGTTTTTATTCACCTATAGATCACTTTACAAAAATACATATCAGTACTACTACAATTTACAAATTAATATCTTCTAGATAACATTAACATGTATATACAGTATAAGGAAAAGTGTTGAGCAAGTTACGCCACCGACAGCTTTTTTGTGAACATGTAGTTAAATTTTGTGCAGAATTTTGGTACATTTTATGACTCAAAAGTGTAGTACTACAAATGTGCCCCAATAAGATTCTCCACTTATATTTATTCAGTGGCTCAGATGGGCACTTGGAAAGGTATGGTTTTTGCTATGTTGCTTTTCTTCTTCTATATTTTCACCACAGTGCCAATCCAGCCTGGGTTACTTGCAACAGACTAGTCGCTAGGGAAACATGTCCAATCATTGTGTGAGTTCTTTAGCTTGGGTCACAAGAAAAGGGATTATCCAGGATTTTGACAATGAGGACCTATGTTTAGTTCCCTACATTTTTTATTTAAATAAATAAATAAAATAATAATAAATAAAAGCAAAGTGGTCACCTGGTGGATTGTGGTAAAAAGGACAAGCTGCTGTACCAGGCTAGTACCAACACTAGACCTGTGGAAACAATAAAAGGAATGTGGCATCCATAGGAGCGCTGCAACACCTTCATTGTGCTGATTGTTGGGAGTCCTAGAGTACTACCAATGAGGAAGATACATATATAATTGTATTTTTTTTTAACCCTTATGGCTATACTGATCACATTTTACGAGAGAATAAATTTAGCTGCAGAAGCCAAGCCAATAAGTCGTGAGATATAGAAGGCAGAAAGGCTTCTAGGCTAAAACTTAGACTCTTGCCCCTTGGGGTTGAATTTTTTCTTAAGTGTTTTTTTAATCCAGTAATATTTTATTATTTTAAGGATTTTTGCAGCAGTTGTTTGTAGGTCTTGTGGATATTTGTACTAGATAATACAACAACATATAGGTTAATTAATATTTCCAAGTACATGTGATTAGAGGCTACATGACTACTGGAGATGGTTTCTATGGGTGCATTAACTTAGGTGAAATAACTGGAACAGCTGTCACTGGAAGTAACTATACAGAGCTGTTTTATTGCTTTTTATTCTTAAATAACATATGACTCATCTTATCCACTGCCATATATTCACCACTTAGATATCCTCTTGTACATTTACAAAAAAATTGTTGCTTCTATTTGTGCATGACAATAGAGACATGTTACTACATGGAAGAAACATTTTTCATAGAAAATCTTTGCTACAACTATGTTTTTGACTGAGTTTATGAGAGCTGCAAACATTACAGCTGTACATTGTACAGTGAACTAGCCATCTATCAATCATACACAAATTACTGTCAGGACCAGATTTGTATGTTTTTTCTGTTAACTAGTCCCTTTTTTTATCGCTCTCCTACCAGCATATTTATCCACTGTGTTCTATCCAAAACGCACAGCTATAGATCTAGTAGGTTTCTAAAACACAGAGAAAAAAAAATATATATATATATATGTGTGTGTGTTTTAATTGTAGGGGTCCTACAGGATAGGCTGTTAATATCAGATGAGTATGTACAACTCCTGGCACCCCTATTGATCCACTGAATGAAGGGATTATGGGACGCCGGTGAGCTCCACATCCTATTCTTTGCTTACCAGACAATGGTAGTACCTGATATTGGAGCTCAGTCATGTTCACAGGAGCAGGTTCCTTGAGCTGCAATACTAGGCACAGCCAGTACTAAAAATACAAAGCTGTGCTTGGTAAGCAATAAAGGGGATGTGACACCCTTCTATCTCCCACAGATCTGAAACTGATGACCAATGCTAGGCCATCAATTTTATATTCCTGGAAAAGTCCGTTAAAGCCATAAATAATTGGGTGAAGTGAACAAATAGCCCTGATGCTTTACCATCCCAAACAAAGAAATGTTTTGGTAGTTCACGTTAATAAAATACAAATTATTATTAAATTAAAAGCATAAATTGATTAATAGAAAGACGAGACAAAAGGGTTCAAAAAGTCCAAAATTCCAGAGTTCAGAATGTTTTTGACAAAATGAATAATCTCAGTGTACCCAGTGACTCCAAAAAGATTTGGCTTAGGCAAATCACCATGTGCGTAGAGATAAATAACCATGTGCATACAGAAAATAATGAGCAAGTCCATGTTCTCGGCCAACAATTCCATATACATATCGTAGCAGACAAAAAGTGGTCAAAAATAAATCCAAAATGACTTTCTTTGAACTTTCCTGTGTCCATATTTAGGTGTTCTCTATTTTCACAATATTTTCAAACTGAGTTTCTAAATCTTAAAATATTGTGGAGGCAAGTTTTTCTTCATCATGGTCTGATGATAGCTTTTAGGTTTACTGAACGGTAGAAATAGTGATCATAACAGTGAATGTATGCATTATAGTGACCTATATGACATTATGAAGTTTATAACCAGGATAAATATTAAATATTTTCACTTTAGTGTCTATGGAATGATATACTTAATTTTTTTTTTGTAAAATAAAATCCAGTGTCACCTCCTGCATGTGAAGAATGAGGAATCCTGGTTCCTGTGGTTAGAGCCAGCAACATTTTAGATCCTATTTCTTCTTTGTCAAAAGACTTTTGTGTCTTTATGATCCACAAGTTTTCTAAGACATACTTTATACAGTATGCAGCATACACCACACCTCAGGTCTACATTTCCCTGAAGGGATTCTTGCCAAACATATGGGGAATAGCACAAGCTTTCATTTTAGCCTCTGTTTGTTTACACAGTCATTTAATGATCATGTTACACAGTGGTTAATTGAAATGGAGCCTTTATTGGTTAAGTACATGGTGGAATGCATGCTTCTCCAGGCTGAATAACAAATTGTAATTGAAAGCTTTTTGGAGCCAAGAGATGTTTATATGAAAAGGAAAAGGGATTAAGAATAAAATCTACCCCATAAATCATGTATTAAAAAGATGTACATTCATAATATTCAACTATGGGCTGTGTGAAAACCTCAATAGCAGAAACACAGACGTTACATCCTTGTGTAAGTCATCACATAGTGTTCATTATAATCCATCAGAGAAAATAAGCGTCCACTAATGTATATGAGTAAAGGTGGTTTATGTTCTGTAGAATGACTAAATGTGACATAACATTAGCATTTTTAAGATATTATTTTAAAGAAGTTTCAATACAATCCTTCTTAAAGGGGTTGTCAGACCAGTATTTTACTAAAGGGTCATAATCTCTTTAAAAAGAGCAGTATCGATTCCCAATGGTCTTTACTTCCTGATCCCTTGCAAAAGACAGAAAATGACCAGCCATTCATTGATCAGTAATACAGTTTGCCACCCATAGACTCATACTATAACTCCATGTGCCAACTATTTTTATTACAAACTTCACACAGATTTTTTTTTTTTCAAACTTACTTTGATGTAGGGACTCATGGTTGACCCTTTTGCAAGGACTTATTTTTTTCTTCTTCGGACTTTTTAATAGGCTGTTGTTCATCCCTTTTGAGAGCTAAAGGGGTTTACAGGATTAAAAAAAAAAAAAAAAGATTCTTTCTTTCAAAACTAATTTTTGTGTCCGATTTTGAAGCTCAGTCCCATTCACTACAATGGAGCTCAGCTGCAATTCTAGACATAACTTGTGGACAGGTATGGCACAGTTTTTGTTTGAAAACATGTGTGTTTGGATTTTTTTTTTTTTTTAAATCCCGACCAACCCTTTTAGTGAGGTTTGGGCTAGTTCACATTTTTTTATTAAATACATTGATTTAATATTTTGAGAAACCTTGAAAATGCAATTGTAAGGCCAACCCAAAGCAGCATTCAGGCCAAATAATTGGTTGAGCAATCCTTTAAGATATAAAAATATGCAAGAATTGTTGAGGCTTCAATAGGAGCCTTTTAAAAGTTATTGTATTTTTAATTGTTTTAAGGAATATTTTTAGACAATAAATTCCGTCTTTTGCTTAATAAATGTATATACATTTAGTACATAGGCATGTGAAATGTATATTTGGCTTCAAATTAATTTGTAGATACATTTTCTTCATATAATTGCTCATTAAAATGTCAGTTACACAGCGTGTCATGTTAAATTTATCATGCACAGAGGAAAACTGAATCACATTATTTAAAAATGTTCTTTAAGTTAAAAAAATCTGGAAAGAATAATTACAGAAGCAGTGGAAAGAAACTAATAAGACTTCATTAATTCTAAGACTCTAAAACTGAGGGAATTATTCTGGGTTGTATAATACATTATTAAAATTCACTGTGCAATATTGCATTATTGAATTGTTAGTTCTACATAAAAGCGGCTGAATAGAAAATGTTGGTAAGATGGTAAATTTGCAAACTACAATGTAGGACTGTGACCTTGAATGCTTGAAATTGACATTGGCGTGTGTTTGTGATTTAAAGGAAGGCTAATAACATGGATGCTTGATGTACAAGAGAAATGTATTTTAGATGAGCACTTCGATCGTAATGGGAAATGTTTGATTTTGAAATTCTAGCACGTAAATCATTGCGGGTTTTTCTCCATTATGATTACAAATAAATTTGAAACTTCAAAAAAATGGAAATTAACATTGGACAACATTGAAAAATACTTGTGTATTTTATCATTGTGGTAATGTTACATTAATGTCCTTATACTGTATAGATTATTCTGTATTTCTATTTGAAGAATTGGTAAAGAAAATTCACACTTTGTACCCATTGTAAGAAATTTACCTGTCTTACAGATAACATGGAGATATCTTGCTTATACCATTAAAATACACTTTATGCTGAGGCTCTACATTGCGGAAGAACAGCTTTTTTGTTGCAGATTTTGCTGCATTTTTTTGAGCCAAACCTAGGAGTGGAGCTCCTATATATTTCCCATTCCTTTTGTAGCCACTCTGCAGCAAAATCTTCAACCTGGGGCCTTAGTCTGAAGCCCCACGTAGCGAAAATGCAGCATTTTAAAGTACCTGCAAAGTGAATAGGATTCTGGCTAACCCCATCCATGCTTTGTAGAAAAAAAAAAGCAGCATGTAAATTATACCTGCTGAAACGCTGGCGGTTTCTGTATAGATATAATAAGGGCAGAAAGTCCGCAAAGGAAAATGGCGAAAACACAATGGAAAACACTGTGGAAAAAAAAATGATGCATTTCCGCCGCATTTTTTTCTGCAACATTTTTTGCAGCATTTCTCTATTTGGGGCCTTAGCCTTAAAGTGTTACAGAGGGTTGTGTCTCAATCCTTAGTGGAAAAAAATAAGTATAGCTAAAGACAAAAAAAAAAAATGTGACAGTAACGTGCACAGCTACCCAAATAAAAGTCAATGAACCAATACCAACTTGATTGCAATATAATGATAAACCCACAAATGATCACCAGCTTAGACCACCAATGCACATTTCGTCATTAGCTTTTTTAAGTGCTACTAAATTGTTGGGGACGATGGGATATTATATTGTAATATACAGATGTAGCAGAGTTAACCCAAACTCCTGCAATTGGTTAAAAATCTGCTGTGTGATATCTTCTCACAGAAGACAACTGCCTTTTGTGATAAGCTATCATGCAGGAGCAGTTTAACCAATTGCATAAATTGGGGTTAACCCTGCTACATCTGTATAAGGTTGTCTCTAAAAGTACCTACAGTAATTCCATACTTCCAATCATTGAAATGAGTATATATGAATCCCTTTTTAATCAAATAGAACCTGTTGTCTTCTACATGTCACATGTAAAGCTGCCCACATACACACTGCCCTCAGCCAAACACATGGCCTGAAAGGGGTGAAGTGTACAAGTCAATAGCACTGTCTATATCATCACTAGGCACATACCACAAGCAAAGATGATATTTTGATGTTATTCATAGACTTAGTTTATAACAATTTCGAGACTACTAAATCTTTATAGAAGTATTCATCCTAATTCACACAGTCTAATGCAAACTATGTAATGTTTCATTTCTCCTGTGGAGGTGCTACACTACACTGCAGTCTGGAATCTCTAAAGATTACAGGTGTTGTTGCTAGCATCTGGACTTCCTATGATAAGCTTGTATTAGAAAACCCTTTTTAAAACAAAGATTGTCGAAAATAGAAAACCCACATAAAGAATTTTCTGACTTCACCAAAAAATTCATTAAAGCTAAATTATCACTATGACCAACACTGTGCCGTGATTGAAAATGTGGAAGTATAAAAACAAAGTAATACTGATATATGGATTGCAATCTTCATATGCTTTAGAAATGCAGTGGAATGTAATACATCTCTTATAAGGAAGACAACCTACACAAGCTCAGCAATAAATTGAGTGTATGATAGTCAGTGGCTTTTTGGGATTTGTATTATGTTTCATTGTAAGAACACTGGATCTTCTGCCAAATCCTTGCTAGTAATTGGTGCACATGAGTTCAGTACATAGCCTTTCACTGCTGTACACTGGAGAATCTCATCTAGATAGTAGGAAGGAAACATAGAAAATAAGAACAGGTTGTTTAATGCTTCAGTAGCTTCTCTTCACAATAGGAGGTCATAGGAAAGCTTTGTGTGACTCTATCCATCTGTTACCATTGGCTCACAGCTGGGAAATAGTAAACAAGGAGAGTTCTCCAATGATGATCTGGTAGAGAGCTTTTGTAAACCAGGCACGGCTTGTACTGTTTCTATAACTGTAGAGCAATATTGTCTGAACTATTGAAAAGGGTCACAGAAAATGATTGTTTTTTATTGCCATTCATAAAAGAAAAACTTGTAATTGAATAATGTAATAAGAACTGATGAAATAAAATGTTCAGCTAATAAGCGGGGCCTAAAGCAGCCTGCATACTTTATATAGCTGACAGCTATTTCGTCCTACATTCCACACACATACATTCTTGGCTTGGCCAAGTAGCCCATGTGCACTGAACAGGGAGAGGAGAGAGCTAAAGAATTGGTCAGGGGAGTGTCCAGAAGCCCCCATTTACATTAGATGGTCAGCCAAACCCATTGAAATTGGTGGTTTGGTTGGTACACCTCAAATGTGTATGGCCAGCTTGACAGGCCAAGCTGTTGCCCATTCTAAATGTACTGTGGGTATTCTTATTATGTAAAACAGAGGAATAGAACTATTAAAGGTGAATAAGAGGATATTTCCTGTAGGATAGTAATTGCTACCTATAAAAACACTAGGGTGCCCGTAGACCATGTCCCCAAGCTGCAGTAACCACATTCAAATTATTCTTAATTCCAGAACT
The DNA here is from genome assembly GCA_947044405.1 of Leptodactylus fallax. Taxonomy (NCBI): domain Eukaryota; kingdom Metazoa; phylum Chordata; class Amphibia; order Anura; family Leptodactylidae; genus Leptodactylus; species Leptodactylus fallax. Next base: position 2,130,929 of record CAMRHE010000100.1, read on the forward strand.
ACCCCTGTAGCTGCTATTCAAAACAATCTGACCCATCATGTAGCAGTATTCAAGATATTACCATGACTCGCCTTAAGATTTTATTCACACTTTAGTGTTTTGTATCATTGATTGTAATCCAAAACCAGGAGTGGATAAAAACACTGAACGTTAGCAAATCTTTACATTATACTTGGTGTAATCTCCACAACTGTATTTGGCATGATTTCTGCATCAGTCAGCTATACAGGGCCACTTCTGACACTTGTAATATAAACAAACATAGTAGTTGTATAGTGGCCATGGTGCCAATACTACAGTTTAGCTGACGTTGATTTCAATGGGTGCTAAGCTGCAGTACTGGTGCCAGTCCACTGTATAGCGACTGGAGGCCTTCCTTCAGTTAATTTTGTCTTCTAATATTTTCATAAATATGTTACATATGTAGGATCATTGGAATTAAAATACTGTATACTGTGTATGTTGTCCATGATTCTACTTATATATGTTATACGATCTAATATGCCTCGGCATGGAATGATGGCTCCACACACCAAGAGTCATCTTTTAAATTATGTAATTCCTTACATAGTTCCAATATTGGAAGCATCTTTGAAAACTGAACTTGCGCTACTAAAATTATGACACAAACATATTTTCTCTTAGTTCTGGTGTGGAGCCATGCTCAGATTTCTTAGGTTTTAGGCCCCACAATATTTGAAAAGCTAAGTGTTTAGGTTGTACATTTTGTGAGACGCTATTGAGAGAAGGGTCAAGAGCTTCTTAATGAAGATGAATGAATAAAAATTGTCCGTGCTGGAGTCACATATACCAGGAATTGCCCAGGTTGTTTGAAAGTGTGATAGAAATGCACAGCTTCATTTATCAGTGTCATATTTGGACCTAAAGTAAGCTGATATTGTTCTCATTCCTCTCAGATGTATAGGTCAACCTTAATATTTATTTCAGTGGTAGAACATTTGTTTGATGGGTTTCTGTTAGGCAAGCAATAATAGGAAACCACTCAAGAGAAACTGTAAGGATAGTCCAATCTATTAATTCTCTTCTCAGTCCTAAACTACTATAGAGGAAGATAGAGGTTGGCTGAAAGTGACGAAATATAGAGTATGAATTCATGTTTTTTGGGATTTGGTTGGTGGGTGTTGACACCAGTACTTCTTGAATATATGGAGTACTATTATCCTGTTTATTCTTATATACCCATCATCCTTAAGTATAGAAACAGTGAAGATGAATTGTAATATCCTTGATTAAATAATTACACACAATTTCTCTTTTGTATCTATTTTTTTTCTTTTAGAATTGTGGGATATGCTGTTACTAATACTTAACTCTCTATATGTATGTTATTTTTATATTCAATGTAAAATATATTTCATGCAAAAATACGTATTAAAAACAAGGCTTAAATTTGAGGCCATGTGACCTAGCCAATGGCTATCCTGCTCCTATACTAACAACTCCTTTCCACTTGCTGCAGCTAGAATCTGCAATGCAAAGTGACTAGGTAGTTTTTGGGTAGTTTGTGCTGCAGTGGCACGCAGGAGAACTTGCGTGTTCCTAGAGCGTGGCCTTAAGCATAAGAATAATGTCAAAATTTTTCTACAACAAGACCAATCAAGGCTCAGGGCCCACGTAGCGAGCCACAGCCAAATAGCGCTGCGGGAAAAACTGCGGCAGAAACGCAGAGGTGGAATTTGGAGTTTTAAAGTGCTCCAAGACATATAGTACTTTTTATAAATCTTTCTTATAAACTGGTAAGGTGCCCCCTAGTCTTGTTTAAATTATCTTTAATAATGTAGTAAATTAAGGATACTTTAAAGGGGTTGTCTGGACACTTAGACTTACCTTGTTCTATCTGTTAGAGTCTTCATCATGGACCTGGGGGGTTCCGGCATGGTTCCAGAAATCACATGATTGGAACCCTCTAACCCCCGGGTTGCTCTGCCCTCTCCCTCCTTTTCTGATCTCATAGGCAAATATCTGTGCTATGGAGGCTGGTTTTACTATAGTCACAGGTAATTTACTTGTGAGATCAGGAGAGGAGGGAGAAGGAGGAGGTGACACGAGTGTCAGGGGCTAGTTTTGATCACATGACCCAGAGGTCGGAACCAGGCCTGAACCCCCTTTTAAATGATATATCTGCTGTTTTTGTTTTTCAGCTGATAAATGAAGCTGTGCATTTCTATCCCACTTTCAAACAACCTGGGCAATTCCTGGTATATGTGACTCTAGCACGGACTCTTTTCTATAGGCTGTGCTTGGTATTGCAGCATAACCCTATTTACTTATGGAGTCTCTTTTAGTCTTAGGTTACCCATGTAAGCAAATAATATTGTTATAGCTTTATGTAGCCATATTATGTTAACAAATAAAAAACCTATATATTAAAGGCTATTGTAAGTATAATGTGCCTTTAATTTTAGCTATGCCATTTGTCCTAAGAACTGCAGTTCATATTTAAACCTTGCCAAGGGATTTTTTGTATATGTCTTTTCTGAAGAGCTAAGATAATAACTTGAGATGTAATCTTGGTTTAATAACTTTCTTAAACATGCCTGCTGTAATTGTAACCTAAAATCCAATGTATTTAACAGCTATTCCTTTTGATCTCCCTACACCATCCATCGCTATTTTGCGAAAAGCAGGTGTTGCGATAAGTGCAAAGCAAACAACTCTGCCATATGTTTCTATAATTTAAATTAATTTGGTACAGTCATACTGTTAATCTTCAGTGACTTGTTGATTGGCACTTTGCAGACATATTTCTGGATGGCACCCAATACCATTTTCTGCAGTTTTTCTGGCAGTAGCAAAGAGCAACATTTTCACAAATTGGAATCTTGCACAGCTCTGGGAACGGAGCCAAGATTTAAATTGGACAATAACCTCTGCTCTGTATATAGCTTCTATTCTTCAGCTGTGGGTAGAGCGATTTGTTTAATGCAGTTAGCCTAGTAGCATATAATAGACTGATATATGAGTCACTCCCTGGCAACGTGTGTTTCTTAAATTTATATACATTGAACAACTGGTTTGCACTGTACCTGGTGACTGTTGTACAAACAATAACAATTAATTAACTGTTCTAGAAGCTGAAACGGGCTCCAGTGATTCAGGAGATTTTCAGTACACGGTTTTGGAGACGCGTTGTCTTTTATGACTTTTTTCTTTTTTATATTGTGACTGTAAAAATTTTATCACCTGCTCTTTCATGTTCCTCATGCTCTGTGTTTACCAAAAAATAAACTGTGAAATAAACGGATCCACTAAAATAGAAATGGAAACAGATTAAGGTTCAGTCATTTACAACAGAGATTTTAAGAAAGACATAATCATAAAAAAATCTGTTTCACATCTGTTTGTTTGTCTCTGTTGGTTTGGATAATTCTTTCAATAGGTTGGATTAAAAGAGAAAAGAACTTGGTTTCCTTTTAACCTGTGTTTTTTTTAAGAGTTTGACTATGTGCAAGCTTATATGTATCCTATGTTAAAACTTGCTACATAAAGCAATATATCTAAATCCTGTTTATCCTAAATTAGAAGCCATTCAAATGTAAACCCTAACATTGGAAATCTGTAATGATCTTGAATCAAATATTCTACCAATGAGATCATTAGATTTGTATCTATTAGATATTAGATAAAAATATTTTAACTGGATATGTGCTGAATTCAGTGCACTGTCGGCTTTCTAGCAGTATGTAAAAGAGCATATACATGAGGACATGAAAGGACCTCTTTAAATGTATAGCTTACTCACAGGATAAGACATAAATGTCATAGAGTGGTGTTCTCACTTCTGGGATTTGCATCTCAAACGAAGAACTCCCATCACTGGGTGCTGCAAGGTAATTTCTGAAGAGTTGTCCACACAAGTCCATGGCTCCATTCACCTCTACAGGAGTTAGTGTTGCAAGTACATGGCGGTTTTTATTTCTATTGGACTCATGGAAAGAGTAAGCTGTACTTATGTGTGGCTACCTCTACATACATTCTCCATTCAGATGGAGGTGAGGAAGGTTTTTGGGGACCCTCATTCTGCAGGTGGATGCTTATCCCAGAGTTAGACATTTAAAGTGTTGTATTCTACAATTTACAGAACCTTATCTACTAGATAGATAGGAGAGTCACTACTGTGAACACCTCTTATGCTGGAGGAGCCGACCAATGGATTTCCTTGGTAGCTGTGTAACACTTCTTTTTACCTCTAGAAGTGCTGTAGTGGAATCACTTTCTGCTTGCGGCTCCAACAGATTACAACTGCTCATTGTATACATATCCACAGGATAAGCCATAACTAACTGGTATGTGCAGGTTTCACTTCTGTGTGTCTCTTTTATGGCCCTAACTCTATTGGAGATGTGGGAAGAGCCAAGCAAGAAGCAGTAGAAAAGTTTTTTTTTAAATAGCAGCTGAAAAGAATCTATCATGTTATTGGACTGGACTGAACTAAAATGGAAAATAAGTGTTAACTATTACCAGGTGCAGTTTTCAATACTTGTCATTATTTGATGTTTTACATTATGTAATAGCAGGAGTTAGCTTTTTGTTCCCAAGTCACATATAGAAAAATTAGTTCTGGTTTTAATGCCTGAACTTCACAAGATAATTAGTTTTGATATTTTGTATACTACTTCTATATTAAAGCAGTCCACATTCAGTTAGAAATATTTTTTTTAATGTTTGCAAAGGCAAATTAAAGCTTTTAGATTCTCCATCTGGTAAAGGTGTCTCTCGGTGGAATTTAAGCAATCATGAAACTAGTAGGAAAAAAGAAAACACGTATGTAATCACAATTTTCTATTCTGCATAGTTGGCAAAACCTTTTTCTTTTCTGTTACGAAATGCAAAGCCTTCCATGACATATCATTATAAATTTATACTGCAAGATTGATTCATACAGATATCTGGATTTGATTCAAAAGCTATTAAAGGCTTGTCATCTAAAATGTATAAGCTGTTATAATTTCTAACTCTGGGTGAGAAAATATAAGAAAATAGGCTTTTAACTCACAGTAATGATGTGTTGGCTAATGTACATTTCTGTAACACCATCTTCCTCTTATTAGATTGAAACCACTTGAATTATACTGTATGCTATGTCTATAGATCCTAATTCATGTGTGCTATATTCATTACACAGTAGAAAATTACTGATGTGGCAGAAGTGAGTTTGTCATTCAATGCAGCTCATCATAATGTCACACCTGGGCTCATGTATCAATAGTGGTATTTATGCTTAAAGTAAAATATTTGAGGTAAAAGACACAGCAGAATATTAAAAGGAGGTTTTCCAGCAATGGAAAACTAAGTGTATTAGTCCCTAATTGGGGCATGTTAAAATATTGAAAAGGTTGCCCAAACTTTTACGAACCACAACTGCTATGGTACACAGGCTGGTTGGATCCCCACTTACCTCCGCAATCTAATCTTTCCTGACATGATAGGAGATGATCTGAGATACCTTCAAGCCAATCACTGGCCAGAGTGGTGACTTGCCTCAGCCAGTGATTTGCAGAACAAGCATCTCAGAGTGTTTCCTGAGTGGTCATAAGACAACAGGAAACAGAATACAGTGAGACTCTAAGTCTATGGACCAGAGTCATATGAGATTGTGGAGGGGTGAGTAAGCTTATCTTATATAACATGTCCTTGTTAGGCCTTTTTACACTTTTGGGACTGCAAACCCCCTGTATATATATATATATATATATATATATATATATATATATTATATATATTTTTATATATATATATATATATATATATATATATATAGAAAATTATTGATAGGAGTAGTTTTTTTTCTTTTACTATATGGAAATTGCAATAAAGTTTGTTTTTCCAACAGATTCCCTAAATAAAGGTGGCCGTACACACTATGTAAAACTTGTCCTAACTAGAAATCAGCAAACCAGTTTGGAATGAATTTCATTCAGTCTGAGTTTAAAAAAAACAAAACAAAAAAAAAACTTGTGTGCTTTGATACACACAAACCAGCTAAAATGCCAGCTGCCATGTGGAAAGCATGGAGAAATGGCGGAACCCATTGGATGCCGCGGTCATGTTTGACTGCGGCATCCAAGGTGTTAAAACCCCATGATTGGTTATGGGGCAGGGTGTCAGCTGTCGGTTACAGCTAACACTCTGCTCCATAACCGATCGGGCGATTTAACTGGATGCAGCGGACAAACATGCCGTGTGCGCTCGCGAAGGGGTTAAAGGGATGTGACATCACAGGGCTGGCTGCTGATTGGCTGTACGCATGGCATTGTGGGTGATCCTGCATTCCCAGAGTTCCTTGCCCCATGTCCTAATATGTACAGCAGCCATTTTGAACTAAATGCGAATCGTTACCACGAAGCATGAGGAAATTCTGTTTCCACTTCTGCAGCTTTGATTTGCTCATCTCTACTTATGAGGGCAGGGGCACAATGTAAAAAATAAAAAAACAAATATATAAAAGAAACTAGAAATATAAAAAACCACCAATACCACATCCACATCACAGGTTCTAGCCCCACTCCCAGTAGCACACTATGTATCAACTACATAAAAATTACCATACCGTAAAGAGTAAGCTATTCTAACAAGTTTTTAGCACTTTTAAAACAGACAAGTTTCTCTTCTTATTTGTTTACATTTTCCCGGATATAAAAAAAAAAAAATAAAATAATGCCCTATGTGTTACTGAAAAAAAGACACACAGATTATTTGAATAACCCAAATGAAAAAATGTTTTAGCCGTATAAAACCGTATGTGCAAAAAACCCCAAAAATGTGTCTGGTCCTGAACCTGGGAAATTGACCCACTCCTGCAGTGGCAAAAGAATGGAAATAAAACTGATAATAAAGTTTGGGGGCTCTGGAAATTATTTTATTTAGGACTAGATAAGAAGACACATTAAGTTAATAAATCGACAGAGAGAGAGAGAGAGGATTGTGGACAGTCTAAGGCCTGGTTCACATCTGCGTTCGGGCCATTCCGTTCCCCTCTCCGCATGAAAAATGCGGAGAAATGTCCTGCAAGCAGCACTTTTCTCTCCGTATTTTTTGTGCGGAAACCGAGTGGAAACCACACGGACCCCATTATAGTCTATGGGGTCTGCCGGTTTCATAAGGTAACCACTTTTTTTATGCGGATTAGGTGTCCGTTCGGGGGGTCCCCAAGTGGATGTCCCGAACGGAAACCCATGCGCAGATGTGAAACGGGCCTAAGAGGTACCTGTCACAGTCTCACACGGTAAAGTCTGTTGTGAGAAAAGCGCATTGCAAATGTTTGTTGTTATTATAGAGTAGACAAGCCAGCACTGCAGTACAGGTAAGCTATTTGTGTGTTACTGATTCTGCAGCAGTTTCATCAATCCATCAATCACAAATTCGCATTTCTTAGAGTAGATTTAAATGTGTACTGTAACAATACCAAGACCAAGATTCAGTCACACCAAAACTGAGGCCCCACGTAATGTAAATGCTACAATTTGGCCATAAGGTGCCTGCAAAGTGAATGGGATTCTGGCTAATCCCATCCACACACTGCAGAAAAATATCCGCAATGTCAATTATATAACCTATATGGAAACGAAACGCTGGTATTTTCCATATAGGTATAATTGAAGCACAAAGTCTTTCTGTGAAAAGCGCTGTGGCTTGCTATGTGCGGTCTTAGCCTAAAGTAATTATATACACCATATACAACACTGGCTACCTTATGTTTACCCACAGCTGTTTCTGTTGCTGTCACTTTCACTGCATTTAGGATCTAGAAAAGGGATAGATTGAGTCCTAGAATCATTAAGAGTGTCATACGCAACTTTTAAAGGAAATTTTTACTTCCAGTTCAGAACAAACTCTTGGTCCAAACTAGAAACCAAATCTTAAAAACGCTCATTTATTTCTAGTACTAATAAATCACTTTTGTTAATTTATGTACATCGTCCCCTTAAAACATAACTACATTTTTTGGATAACTTTTGATTATCTTGCAGTATTTGTGTCAGTAAAACATTATGTAATATACTTTATTATCACATTTCGTCTCCTTGCTGTGAAATCCTGCATATCTTTATTTTTTCCCTTGCTTTTGTATTGAGAGCTGTTCCTTCCTCTAACTGAGTAACTGTGTATGGGCTTGGAGTGCGGGGCTATGCAAAATGTAGAGAAAAGGGTAGGAGAGGGTCACTTCAAACAGGTATATCTTTGACGTTATAAAACATAGAAACTTGATGTCTTTATTATTTCCAGAGATATCACTGGTTGAAAACTCAGTTGGGATTGTGAGATTTATATCCTATATATTATGTATCTGCTTCTAAATACCCTAATCCCGACTGTGTTTTCAACCAGTGATATCTCTGGAAATAATATAGACATCATTATAGCCTTAGTGTCATATGAAAGAAAAGAATATCCTCATATGACAATGAAAGCAAGTTTCTATTTTTTATATCGCCCCAGATAGAATTGTTTGAAATGACCCTCCTCTCCCCTTATTTTCTCTACATTTTACACAGTTACTCAGTGAGAAGCAAGAACAGATCTTAAAGAGGTATTCCCACGTACATAACCTTTTTTAAATTTGTAGATAATTAAAATTTAAACATTTATAAATAAATAAACAAATATAAGCAATTAAACATTTTGCATAGTTTTAAAGATTTTCTTGTGATCACAAGTTGTTGTCTTGATCGGTTGCCAGTGGATACGGCCATGAATGCAGGAACTTTCTAAGGTCAGAAAATCTTCTATGATTTGCTTATTGTGGCCAGGATATCTTCTGATACATGTAGTGTCCCTGCCTGATAACCCAGCTACAATAAGAAAATCATGGCTGGATTCCTGACAAGTCCAGACCATAGAAAGTTTCTGCAACCGATCAAGACATTGACAACCGATGAAGACAATAGACTGTCACCAATAAGATAGTTAGAGGAAATCTTTAAAACTCTGCAGAATTTTTAACTACTTATATTTGCAAAAATGTTTTAACTTCTAATTATCTACAAATATAGATATGATTAAGTTCATGGGAATACCCCTTTAATACAGAAGCAAGGGTAAGAATAAAGAGATGCAGGATTTCACAGTAAGTCAAAATTTTTTAAAGTATACAGTAATACCTCGTACACTCGCATTTCCGAATTTGCGAATTCACAGATTCGCGATATTTTTTTGGCAACTAACATATATAGATTTTGCTCTTTTTTTTCAGATCTGTGAAATTTAATTAAAAAAAACACCTTCGCTATTGGGTAGTAGCGTCCTGTTCGTTACGTACCCGGTAATTAGTTTCATTTTACTGTGAGTGTATAAGAAAAATGAATGAATGTATTAATATACAGTACTGTACAGTATACTTTAGTATACTGTACAGTACTGTATGGTAAAGTTTATTGATATTTAGGGGTTAAACATTAGAAACCGGCATTGTAAGCGCTTCTAAGCGCTTGTACCAAACATTCGCGATTCCTCGCGATCCGCGATCCCGCTCTGTCACCTAACCTCGCGAATGTATGAGGTATTACTGGGTATTACAAAATGTATTAATGACGCAAATACTGCCAGAAAATCAAAAGTTGTCCTAAAGTTTAGTTACGCTTTAAGTGTAGGGCTCTATAGAGACTTTTTTTAACAGCAAGTAGAGGCGCTACCAATACTCACTCACAGATTAATGCTGTAATTTTTGTTGGTTAACAAAAATTGGAACTCTACTATAAACATACTGAGTTCTTTTACAGAGGATTACCAGTAAACAAAAAAAGACTTTCTTTTTTCCCTAAAAGAGTGCCACATTCCACTATGGGCTGTGTCTGCTATTGTCGTTTAGTACCATTCACTTGAATGATGGTAAAATGAAGTACCAGATAGAGCTTCTAGAAAAGATTGATATTTTTTTAGAAAATAATAAACCATTTTAATAATAGACAACCCTATTAACTCATAAACATCTTTGATACAAAGATCAGTAGCCCCAAATTGTTAGTGACAAATCCTGCATCTACTAAGTTTGTATTTATGTAAACTGCTGCAGTCCGCCCATCCTCAAATGCACCCCTCCCCTATAATTTCCCCAGCCAGACTGCTACATGTGACCCTGGGCCACATTGTAGGTTTTAAGCACGCAATAGCAGCACAAGTTCAGATTTTCATCTTTTAATTAGAAGGTGTATTGTTTGTATCGTCCTCCATCCACATGGATTCCCATCAAACCAGCTAAACCCGGCATTCATCATTAATTGAATTTGTCATTTCATTCAATCAGCCATTCTGTTCAGCAGCGATTAGACAGTGACATGGCTTGTTTTTCCATCAATGACCTTTTCTAAAGTGCATTGGAAATGACATCTTATAGGGAGTTATGTGTATTTAGAACACATTATAAAATATGTACTGTACAATTTCAGTTTGCAATTATGTTTAATGTGTCTTGTAATCATAAGAGTAGCTCACAATCCATTAAATATTTATGTAAAACACATTCACTACAGAATTTCAAAAAAGTAAAATTAGATACGAGTTTTGAGGCCATTTAGTTACCTTACAAATATATTATCCAAAAGCATGTATTGTATATACTAGTGCAGTAGAGATGAATTTGATACAACTCGTAGTCTTATTGTATTAGTTTTAAATGTCAATGTACAAACTATACAATCTAGAGTTAAATTACAAAGACAGCTGTGCTATATTAATATCTAAAACAACCAATCATGTTTTATAAAATTCTCAAAAGAGGCTCATGCTGCTCCTCTGACCCTCCCTCTTTCTTTACTCTGCTGCACCACTTTTTTAGATCGACTGCTGTGTATAGGCACACATTCATCTGTGTGGCAGCATATCTAGAGCTGATCTTTATTACATCAAATATAAAATGTAGAGATAAGTGAATCTTTAAAAGTTTAGTTCTCTACTGACCTCCCAAAACAAGAATAAGTTTTCACACTGTTTGTATTACAGCTAATATGGAACTAGTTAAAATCAAAGTGCCCATTCTCTCACTCTGTATGCTTCCAATTTCAGATCTATTTTCACACAGATTCATATAAAAATTGTAAGAAAAAACAGTTACATGTTCTACCGCACCCTGTGCTGCTAAGGTATTCTCCACTAGAAGCATTTCTTGAAGAATATGGCGCCATATTGAGACATCATACAGCAGGTGATGGAGTTTCGACTAATGTATAGTAAGGACCAATAAGGATTACGTGTGCATCGTACAAGATATCTATACTTGACTTTGACTCTGTTCATATTACTTTTATTGCTTCTGGCATTATATATTGATATTATTCATGAACATATTCCAACAAAAACTGTTTCTTATATAGATGGTGTATATATGTGTGTGTGTATATATATATATGGTATATGTTTTTTACTGTGTATGTCTGTATAGGTAAGTGCATCACATTGTTTTTCTATGTACAGGACCGACTTTTGGCATACACTAAGCACATTGGACCATATTGATATGTTTGCTGAACTGTTTCACAAAACAAAGTGTATACACATCCTTTCTTGTGTGCATGACAACTAACTAATATATACTACCTGCTGGATCAATTCCACCATCCCAACATGACAGACGTACTGTAGTCTAAGGCATCATGTGAACTTCATGCATTAGTCTGAGGAAGAATTATGAAACCATCTAAAAGAAAATGCTTTATTTTTATTAAAAGGTTTTCTATTTTTTAATATATTCCAAATAAATATCTCAATGACATTGTAGATTTTCCACATAAAGTCATTTTGAGGCAGAAATAAAGAGCCTTGTTTCTTGTTTCAGTCTGGAAAAAATGAAAACTAATTGAGAAGGAAAATTCTCTTGATATTGTTAGACCAAACTCATTGTACTATAGTGAGCCTACATCTGTGTCCTATATGTTGTGTTTACTACATCCAGGCATTCTAAAACTTCTCTGTTCCCAAGTTCTTGAGTGAGCATTGACTTCTGTCTATGCTTCGGCCTCCATTGTTGGGTTTTATGAAGAGTCTGTTGAATGTTTACAAGTCCACGTAGAATATTTATATAGATCTAAAGCTCAGTGATTTTACAGAAATCTTGCAGCTATTTTCAGTAAGTGCCTTTACATCTGATTTACACAGTCTCTGCTACATAAACAATATTTGCTGTAATGGAGAAGTTGCTTTATTTAGAGTAATTGCATTTCTAAAGAGCTATCGTATTTCTGTTATCTTTGTTTTAAACATGTAAGATATGTATACTCTCCATTCACATTGATACTCCTCAGCAGACCTCTGTTACTACACTGAGTTTAAAATATTTACTTTGAGGCTGGGGGGGGGGGGGGGAGTGGCATTTTACAGTCCCTGCAAAGTGGATGGGATTCTAGCATCTCAATTATACCTATATAAACACCAGCGGTTTCCCTATAGGTATAATTGAAGCAGAAAGTCCGCAGAGGAAACCTCTGTGACTTTATGTGAAGAGAACTGCAGGAAAACAGTGATGCATTGCCGCTGCGGTTTTTGCTGCAGCACTTTTTTGGGGCCTTAGGGTTTTTTTTTTTTTTTTTTTTTTAGCTAGAAAATAGGGTCTGCTTTATCATGTAGAAAGAGCAGGCTATGTTCGCAGACCATGGCCAAGAGTAGCTGTTTTTTGTTGGGGGGGGGGTAGGAGGAGTAGAAATCCCATAAAACCTTCAACTGCTATGGACAGTGTGGTTTTATCCATGTGTCTATATCAAATCCTTTGTGACTTTTTTTTTAAAATTTTTGTATTATTTTATTGTTCCTTTGTGTTATATTTGCAGCCTGACTGATAGATACTGTATTTTTTAGGTCAGAATGCCAGTAGCATATTGCTGTGTGAGACAATGGTCTTCCTTTTTTCAATCTAAGCTGTAATGTATGAATGTATGTATAAATATTATGTGAACTACTTTTCGGGTTTAACGCTAGCTGTATGATTTTACACCTTTGACACTAGCTATATATTTCAGGTCATCTTGGATGAACATAGATCTTATGTATTCTATAATGCTATAAAGATCACTTATTGCTCTTAAGAGTGGACTATTTGTTGCTGTTTTCGTTATAATCCAGTCCAGATGACAGAATAAAAAACAAGTGGGATTTAGCTTTATTTGTAGTAAGTGGATTTGTGAAGCAGATAAATACATGTGCTATTACACATTTGTGCTAGACCTTATGCATGCTTCCGTGAATCACAGATGTGTGCTGTCGTCATTTTCGTGGATGGTACATGGTCCTATTGATTATTTGGACAAGTTTACATTTGATCTCTTTTTCATGTCCATTAAAAATTAATCAACCATGTTTTTTTTTAAATTGCTATACTCTGCAGTGCGTTGATTTTCATGAACCCATATGCTAAAATTGGCATGATTGGTCTGCAAAATGGATCAAAAAAGAGAGCATAGCTCTGTTTAAGTGGATGGAAGAAAAAATTGACATATGCCACACCAATTTTAAAATAATAAAACTAAGCGCTGTCCATGGAGAACACGGTTAGCACTCGTTCATGAAAAAGCCATTAATGGGTGCAGGTAAGCTTACTCATCATTGCTGTGCTGCATCTGTACTTGCAGTTCCAAACCATGGCAAGTCCAGGTGAAGAACAGAAATTTGTGGTAAACTGTGAATATTTCACACACAGCTTTTTGAGCATTTTTCTTTACTTTTTAATTCTAGTTTGTTTTGCAGACAGACTTTAAAGTATATAGTGCTTTGTAAAATGCAGCGCACCTCATTTATGTTTTTATGACTTTTGTGACATTTTATTTTCCAACAGGCTGCTACTTATATTCTGAAATATGACAAAAAAGGGCCATCAAAATCACTTTTGTAAGGCTAAGGCCCCATGTAGCAGGCTGCAGCAAAAAAGCGCTTAGGGAAACTGTCGACGTTTCCATAGGTATAATTGGCTTGCTGTGATTTCCAAAACTGTAACTGCTTTGGAAATTGAAGTGTTTCCGCTGCACGAATCTTCCGCAATGTGTGGATGGGTGTGAAGGATACCACTTTGCCAAGCCACTTGACCTACCTGCGGTCACCCCTCTTACCTTCCACTCACAACCCATGAGTGCCTGGGTTCATAGGATAATATGAAACGAGCTTTATAAATTTTATATATTGTAAGCCGATGACTGGAAAAATATTGGGATGTATATCTCACCCAGGTTTCTCAGGTGGGTGAGATGACGGAAATCCAGAAAGTTTGCTCTCAGCAGACAACTATGTTTGCTGAGCATTATTTAAGTGCTGTGCACTGGGCTGAATTTTTTATGGAATGGCGGGTAGGTTGGTAGTGGGGCCTGTCATTTCCATCCCCTCCAGTCCACACCTTGTGGACACTCCTGGAAGAAATCCAGCTGACTGGGATCTCCTCATTAAGGGGATATAAGAAGTCTGCTGGGAGAGCAGACTGTGGCAGAGCTTGGCTGGAAAGCCACAAAGTAAGTGGCTACTGCTGGAAGACAATCTGACTGAACTTTTTCCTATTCTAGGTGAGGTAACCTATTTCTGTTCAGTTAGAGCCCAGATGGGCAGGTATTTTTTTTTTCGGTTTTTGTTATGTTGCATGTACCAAGGAGTGTTTTGAGTGAATAAAACTCAATACTTGGACTAATACATTGGAGTCTGTGATCATGTCAGCCCACCCAGCATCCCAGATCCTGACAATATTTATTAACTCGAGTGGGTCGGTACTAAGCACTAACATATACAGAATACACATCAGAGGATGGTCAAGCAAATACAGGTAAAAACAAGGAATACAGTACATTAAAAATAAAGTGGGATTAAAAGATAGAAAAGAATACCAAACGGATCTGTAGTCTGGTTCGCTGGGGCCTCATTGCTTAGGCGCCAGGGCACTTCCTTGAGTGAGCAACACAACATGTGTCTTCACATCTCTCCCAGGATAAGAACAAGTGTAGAGGGTCTTCTTGTACAGAAGGGATACCCCAGCTATCCCCTAGCTGCCGCCTTTCTGAGTGACCCAGAAGTCCTCCAGATGCAGACTTCTCTAGACTTTGGAGTAGCTTCCCCCCTCCCCTCCTCTCCCTCTGGCATCCTGTGTTCCCGAGCAACCAGTCCACTGCCATTTGGGACTAGGGGGGAAGTAGACAACAGGAACAGCAACTGAAGTGGAATGATCCACATACTTACAAAACAACACAGATCAAAGAATACAAGAAAAGTACACAGCAGGAAACATGAGTTGAAGTGGGTTGATCAGCATAGGTAAAAAAATGTATGCACTAACAACTAACAGACATATGGCTTAACAGGACACAGGAGGAGCATCCCTTTCAAACAATGTGGCATAACGACTCTATGGAGCCTGAATCTTCAACAGTATACATGGACAAACATCCCCCAAAGAGTGGTATAGATCAAAGGGCCATCACAATGGGATTCGCTAGAATTCCAACACTTTGCAATGACTGTAAAACGCCATGTCCAAACCGCAGCATTTACGCCACTTGGGGCCCCCGGCCTAAAATAGACTTTTGAAAATACTGAAAAATAATGTGTGTGATGGAGGCTTAAGAGCAACATAGGAATATATAGTATCAGAAATAGATATAAAACTCCATATTGGTGATGATAATAATATTATTATTAATAAAAAGTGTCCCCCTTGTGCATTGTTTGTGCCTTATTTCAGCATGGGAGACTGAATTCCAACACCCATTAAAGCCCATGGACAAAAGGGGTGCTATTTTCTGAATAAAGCATCTTATCTCATACAGTACAAACTCTATAACTTAACTCTGCATTTAATTTCTTAAATATATTAGATATTCAGCCAGCTATTCAATGACCTTGGCCTGACCTTTGATTTAATACATTGTGTGAGACCAAATACTTTCTTGTAAAGCAGAATTTTAAGTGTATAAAACTCTAAAGCTTTATGTTTTTTAACAACTTGGCCTCTTGTTTTTTGTGCTTGACAGACAATTTATTGGAAACAGAGCAAGCATTGGAAATGAGAATAAATCATTGGGCACCCTAGAGCAGAGTTGGTTGTTATATACTGAAATTTGTAATGCCGACTCTCAATTATTGTCACCCAGTCACTTCACATTCACCAGTTAAACATTTGTTTTTTATCTGAAATAACACAATCAAACATATAGACCAGAGGGAGAAACATATTGTTCCATTACAGAATGGTTTTGTTTCTTGTACACATGAAAAAGGTGCTTGGTTACGTTCAGAACATTGAGCTCTAGAGATGTTTTGTTAAACAGATCAATTTTCCTGCTGCTGGGACATAATACATCAGTTTATTTATAACCTATTCCAGGAGTTGGTGGACAACACAATGTAATGTTTCTTCAGTATATGCACTAGTAAGATTTATTTAGTTAGGGAAATGACAAACCAAAATTATGGATCATTATTTACCTGATATTTATCTTCTCAAGAGAACAATTACACAAATCTACAGGTTCCAGCTTTACAGATGGATATAGTGAAAAGACCCCTTGTGGTAAAATAAAGGAATTTATTATTAATAATAAGAAGAAGAATCATCTCCGATTTCTGCTGGTGGCTTGTAGACTGGCCTTAACCGAGTACTTTTCTAAGGATATTTGTGGTACCCATAAGTGTAATCTTCTGCACCTCTCAGGCATTGTGACAACCTAGAAGTTTTATTAATATTTGTTATTGCTATTATTACTACAAATATAATAATAATAATAATAATAATAATATTATTATTATTATTGTTATTATTATTATTATTATTATTATTAATAGAACTTCCATCCCATTATAATACTTGAAAGGTGCAAAAAATCACACTAAAGTATTGGGTTAAGGCCCTATGTCCCTGGTCTGGATAGAACCTGCCTACAAGGCATCGGCTTGTAAAAAGCTGTGAATAATAAAAATAATAATAATATATTGATGAAATCACAAATGAGCGAAGGTATCATCCCAATTTACATTCAGATTCATAACCCTCCTAATGTAAGAGTTGCTACAGTCATAGACAGGTGTAATTCAGGATCTATAGAAGTTTATGGGCTCATACTATATTTCTACTGTATGCGTCCAGTTACATACAGTTTCACACAGCGGGTTTTGTGCTAGGATCTGTCATCCAAAATCAAGTGAAGAAAACTTCCTGCTGTCAAAGGTTATAGCTGTTCTAACTAGAATTGTGCTCATCTATGAAGGCATACTGGCAAAGCTGCTGCCATCTTACCCCTCTGGGCATTGGCTGATTATGGGTGCCAGTATAGTATAACAAAGTATCTGTTGGACAAAATTGTGGCTGTAAAATAGATATGGGTGAACCTACAAGATTTCTCAAAATATTTGTGCATTTGCCTGGATGCTTTATTTCAGGCCGAACTTGTTCGGTCTGAACCAGAACTACTATTATACTCCGGGGTCTCTTCAGCAGCCACTGGGGACCTGTGAGGGCTGTGATTTGGCCTTAGTGTTCACCAGCTATGTAAAATATAGATAGTGACATGAAAATGTTTTTAAAATGTCATAAAAATGTGTGTATATACAGTCATATGAAAAAGTTTGGGCACCCCTATTAATCTTAATCATTTTTAGTTCTAAATATTTGGGTGTTTGCAACAGCCATTTCAATTTGATATATCTAATAACTGATGGACACAGTAATATTTCAGGATTGAAATGAGGTTTATTGTACTAACAGAAAATGTGCAATATACATTAAACCAAAATTTGACCGGTGCAAAAATTTGGGTACCCTTATCATTTTATTGATTTGAATACTCCTAACTACTTTTTACTGACTTACTGAAGCACAAAATTGGTTTTGTAACCTCACTGAGCTTTGAACTTCATAGCCAGGTGTATCCAATCATGTGAAAAAGGTATTTAAGGTGGCCAATTGCAAGTTGTTCTCCTATTTGAATCTCCTCTGAAGAGTGGCATCATGGGCTCCTCAAAACAACTCTCAAATGATCTGAAAACAAAGATTGTTCAACATAGTTGTTCAGGGGAAGGATACAAAAAGTTGTCTCAGAGATTTAACCTGTCAGTTTCCACTGTGAGGAACATAGTAAGGACATGGAAGACCACAGGGACAGTTCTTGTTAAGCCCAGAAGTGGCAGGCCAAGAAAAATATCAGAAAGGCAGAGAAGAAGAATGGTGAGAACAGTCAAGGACAATCCACAGACCACCTCCAAAGAGCTGCAGCATCATCTTGCTGCAGATGGTGTCACTGTGCATCGGTCAACAATACAGCACACTTTGCACAAGGAGAAGCTGTATGGGAGAGTGATGCGAAAGAAGCCGTTTCTGAAAGCACGCCACAAACAGAGTCGCCTGAGGTATACAAAAGCACATTTGGACAAGCCATTTTGGAAGAAGGTCCTGTGGACTGATGAAACAAAGATTGAGTTGTTTGGTCATACAAAAAGGCGTTATGCATGGCGTCAAAAAAACACAGCATTCCAAGAAAAACACTTGCTACCCACTGTAAAATTTGGTGGAGGTTCCATCATGCTTTGGGGCTGTGTGGCCAATGCCGGCACCGGGAATCTTGTTAAAGTTGAGGGTCGCATGGATTCAACTCAGTATCAGCAGATTCTTGAGAATAATGTACAAGAATCAGTGACGAATTTGAAGTTACGCCGGGGATGGATATTTCAGCAAGACAATGATCCAAAACACAGCTCCAAATCTACTCAGGCATTCATGCAGAGGAACAATTACAATGTTCTGGAATGGCCATCCCAGTCCCCAGACCTGAATATCATTGAACATCTGTGGGATAATTTGAAGCGGGCTTTTCTGTTGAGGTGCCCATACTTTTGCATCGGTCAAATTTTGGTTTAATGCATATTGCACATTTTCTGTTAGTACAATAAACCTCATTTCAATCCTGAAATATTACTGTGTCCATCAGTTATTAGATATATCAAATTGAAATGGCTGTTGCGAACACCCAAATATTTAGAACTAAAAATGATTAAGATTAATAGGGGTGTCCAAACTTTTTCATATGACTGTACATATATTCGCAAATGACAGTACTTTTTGAAATAAGTGAATTGACACTAAAATAGTGTGTTAAAAAGGGATCCCCATTGTTTTATGGATTTAGGATGGATGGATGATATATGTATAGTTGCGCTGGATTGGGTTGATGTGAGTTCTTTAAAATATATTGTTTATTTTAGTTATTTTTTAATATGAATGTATATGTATTTTTGTTACATATTATGTCCCTCATGTTCTCATAAAGGATGCCTGGGGAACATTTGCACTTTACAATTTTGTTTATCGCATTTCTTCACTGTAACTGGGGTATCCATGGGAGACCCAGTTACAGGTAAAAACTGCCTTCATTAGGGACTGTCAGAGAATATGACCCAGAAACTCTTCTACTTATGGAGGCATCCTGTGATCATAGAGGCAGCAGCTCCCCAGAGTCATTGGCTGACTCCAACCCAACCTACGGTACTCCTGCTAGATTGCCAAAAGACATTGCTGCAGAGTTAGGACCTGCACTACCCAACGTCAAAAAGTAGTGGGTGTACTTTATCAGGTTAATGTGTAAACCCATGCTTTAAAATGGAAAACATTACTGGTTTCTCCGTTGTGGGCGTTGACAGCCCTCTACCCTAACCGTTCCTCTGTGACTTTTCCACGATTGGGTGGCCTGCGTGCCTCCTACTGCCGCATTTGATGCCTTTCTTTTGGCTTTGCTTTCTTTTGTTCTTATTTGCAAAAACCTCAATAAAAACTGATTAAACATAAAATGGAAAACTTCAAATATTCAGCATTTTAATTTAGGTGTCTGTTTTGTTTTTGTTTTTTTTGGTTTTTTTTAATGGAGTCTGCTTACTAAAGAAATGCATAAATCAAGTAGATTTAAAAAAAAAATCTGATTCTGCTTAGGCAATCTATTCTCTTCCTAACCTGTAAAGATCTTTATAACTGCCAATAGGTATCTTGCCACTGACACATGCACAGATTAGATGTTTTACAAAGCAGACATAATGAAGAACATGAGACAATGTATGCTTCCCACTTTATCTCATTTAGAAGTATATAAAAATACTGTTACGTGATGTGATGGTGTTAAATATAAATGAGTCGTCTTTTATAAAGCTACCTAGCTGTAACTGACATAGTAAAGCAGCCCTGTGTACACTGAAAGAGCTGCAAGGTAATTAAAAGAAAACCACATGCAGAAAATATGGGCATTTGCTTTTTTTAACAGCTGAGAGCTCTTGGATCCTAAGGGGAATCTGCTTACATTCCAGCAAAGCTTATGTCTTTTGTGAATCCTTTTTAATCATTCCTGAGCCAACCACAATATTATTCTTAAGTAAAAGAGAGCTCCTGCCAGGAAGCTGTAAGATATATATGTACGTCCCCAGCTGATCACACTGCTCCTAAATTATAAGCTATTAATTATAGACTGATAAAGATGCAGAAGATATGTCACAGTACTTCAGGTGGATGCTTTTCAAATTAGACGGACCATTGAAACCACCTGCTAGTCTAAATGCTGAGGGCCTCATAGCCCTCATCAGTACATTGCAGTGTTAACATTGTTACCAATTTTCCTAATTTCTCCAGGGCAAATACTAATTAATGGATACAGTTCGCAGCTGATTAGCAGTAGTTTCTTCAGTAATTACATTCGCATGCTAACTGTTCAGAAGAGTATTCCTAACCCAGTTCTTATTTCACTGAAAGACTAATTTGTTTTCTGAATTGTTCTGGCCCTTGAGATAATAGCTCCTTTTTATTTCTGTTTTCAGCCATTGTTACTCCTTGCTGATGTTGTTAATTGAGTTTAACCTTAAAGATGTTTTTGCCATTGCATTGATGTTTACATGTCATAGGTAAGGGACCTGTCTTTACAAAACAAATATGAGGACTGCCATGTCACACTTAAAACTAGATTGCTCATGGTGCCATATCCCATATCTCTGTTACTCAGATTCATTGACCCTAGTCACATTGACTTGTTGAATTTATGAATTTTTAAAGACAATCATTCTGACTGCACGAGGAAAGAAATCAAGTAGATACAGCGTAAATCCTTAGCATTTATGGTGTTCACTGTTGAAATATGTAACAGGTAGCCTTTGGCCAAATGAATGTTAAAGACCTTTTGAAATATCCAAAGATGGGGTTTAGAGGCCATCAGAGACAATCATTTCAATTATTTCCAAGTCTGTCTCCTCCTTAATATGGACTGAAGCAGTATAAATTTGAATACAGTACTCCAATCTCTATAAGGCTTTACAAAGTGAGGGCAGGTGAACACTAACTATCTGAAAGAAGATATTTACACAACTAGCCAGTACCCTCTTCTGCACTGATGAGAGTCAATAACATTAATACAGCTGTGGAAGGGTCTCTCTTCCTGTGGCTTGGGTATTATGGCCAGATTATTCTATAACTTTTTCTGAAAAAACATGCATTAATCTATAGGGAGTTACCCTCCAAAAGGTGGCACTAGAGCAAGTTTCTCTTTTCCATGAAGGAGGTCTTATTTGCATATACAGTGCAGCACAGTGGCTCAGTGGTTAGCAGGTTGCAGGTTCGAAACCGACCAAAGACAAAATCTGCAAGGAGTTTGTATGTTCTCCCCATGTTTGCGTGGGTTTCCCCGGGTACTCCGGTTTCCTCCCACACTCCAAAGACTTACTGATAGGGAATCTAGATTGTGAGCCCTATATGGGACAGTGACTGTCAATGTCTGTAAAGCGCTGCAGAATATGATGGCGCTATACAAGTAAGCAAAATAAACAAAAAATAATATTCCTAGCTGAAGGTCAGACAAGGGTTCTCATATTATTAAACTGAATAGCATAGCTATAAAATAAGATACCTTGTGTATCCTGATGCTTGTTGAACATTTTTGTTGCTATCATGTGAAACAATGAACTAAAAGAGGAAACATAATTTTTATGAGCATAATATGCAGTAAAATTAGTGATTTCTGGTTTTCTTTTCCATTTGTCTTTTCTTCTTGCCTGCAATGGCAAGATATTAGTTATTCCAGCCATCAAACATGGAGAAAGCAATCAATTACATTGCAGGTTTAACTTTGGTTGTATACCTAAAGTTATCCCCCCCCCCACCTTCCCCATGACTGCCGGGAAACTATGGAAGGCTTTTCTTCTTCATCAACATTGCAGTGTTGGAAAACTAGGGATGGAAAGAGAGGAAACTTGTATAGAAGTTTTTTTTTTTCCAGGAGACTATCTCACCATTATGTATGTGATTAGCTGAACAGGCACTACAACATGACATGCTTTATATATTCTGTAAATCAAAGTAAACATAAAACCTAGATTTTGAGAGCCTAGTTGTCCATAGATGATGGATTTGAGTTTTTCTGTATTAAATGTGATCGCTTTTTACCCAGGTTAGTGAAAAAATGTCAAAGTAATGTATTTTCTGCCCATATCTAAATGTATTAATATTGGTCTTTGCTTGTCCTCCATAATAGAGCTGTCTAGTATAAATGTTATAATGTAAAAACATTATCTCCAGAAATATACTTCATATTATCCTTAATGACAGTCTAGAAATGATTTCTGCCAGATAGCAGGTGACTTACTTTTGTAATATGGGAAAATGGCAAGCAACTACTTAAGACCTATCAGTTATTACAGATGTCTGTTGTCAGTCAACTAATTACCGACATCATTATTTTAATTATTGTAGCCATCAACATCATATCTAATTGCTTTGATGGCATCACTTCAGGACTTCACGTCACAACCCAGTTGTTTCCTATTAAAGCTGTAAATCTCAATAATAAACTTTTAGTAGAAGCACAATTTGACATTCATTTCTAGTAAAATCTCTGAATTGTATCAAGCTATAGGAGCCATAGAAGTTTGTGAGACCCCTACTATATCTTTATATGCATCTGATTTCATACAGAAGCATACAGATTTTTTTTGTGTGATCACATCTTTTTATATCTTATTTTCTAGTTCTCGGAATGCATAAACTATAGCATTGTTACCACTGGATATTTTTTTTATTCTGCTTGCTTTGCTTACATTTAGGCTAAGGCCCCACGTAGCGTCCCTCAGCAAAATTGTGCTGCGGGAAAAACCATGATGGCAATGCATTGTGGTTTTTCCCACAGCGCTTTTCACATTAAGTCTGTGAAAGACTTTGTGCTTCCATTATACCTATAGGGAAATTGCTGGCGTTTCCGTAGGTATAATGACATGCTGCGATTTCCAAAACAGCGACGGGTTTGGAAATCGTAGCGTGTCCACTGTGTATATTTTCCTGCAAAGTGGGGATGGGATTTGCTAGCGTTCCATTCACTTTGATGTGACTGTAAAACGCCACATTTTTTTTCTGCAGTGATGTTTTGGGCTGTCACTGGGCAACACGGAGTTTCAACTCCCTCCAAAGGTTTTCTATGGGGTTGAGATCTGGAGACTGGCTAGGCCACTCCAGGACCTTGAAATGCTTCTTACAAAGCCACTCCTTCGTTGCCCTGGCAGTGTGCTTGAGATCATTGTCATGCTGAAAGACCCACCCACGTTTCATCTTCAATGCCCTTGCTGATGGAAGGAGGTTTGCACTCAAAATCTCACCATACATGGCCCCATTCATTCTTTCATGTACACGCAACAGTCGTCCTGATCCCTTTGCAAAGAAACAGCCCCAAAGCATGATGTTGCCACCACCATGCTTCACAGTAGAGGTATGGTGTTCTTTGGATGCAACTCAGCATTCACTCTCCTCCAAACACAACGAGTTGTGTTTCTACCAAATAGTTCTACTTTGGTTTCATCTGACCATATGACATTCTCCCAATACTCTTCTGGAACATCCAAATGCTCTCTAGCAAACTTCAGACGGGCCCGGATATGTACTGGCTTAAGCAGGGGGACACATCTGGCACTGAAGGATCTGAGTCCCTGGTGGTGTAGTGTGTTACTGACGGTAGACTTTGTTACGTTAGTCCCAGCTTCCTGCAGGTAATTCAGTAGTTCCCCCCGTGTGGTTCTGGGATTTTTGCTCACCGTTCTTGTGATCATTTTGACCCCCCAGGGTGAGATCTTGCGTGGAGCCCCTGATCGAGGGAGATTATCAGTGGTCTTGTATGTCTTCCATTTTTTAATTATTGCTCCCACAGTTGATTTCTTCACACCAAGCTGCTTGCCTATTGCAGATTCAGTCTTCACAGCCTGGTGCAGGTCTACAATTTTGTTTTTGGTGTCCTTCCACAGCTCTTTGGTCTTCACCATAGTGGAGTTTGGAGTGTGACTGTTTGAGGTTGTGGACAGGTGTCTTTTTATACTGATAACAATTTCAAATAGGTGCCATTACTACAGGTAATGAGTGGAGGACAGAGGAGCCTCTTTTTTTTATATAACTGTAATTTTATTGAAACATTTTTCATTAACAAGGAATGAAGAAAAAAAAAACAAAAAAAAACAAAAGAAAACAAAAATAATCAAACAAGCAGGCATTCAAATTAGGCAGTGAACAAGGGAGGGGGGGAATGGAGGGGTTAAGAAGACAAGGGTAGGACCAAAGGGAAGGGGGGAGAGAAGGAGAGGACTAGAGATCAGAGACCCTGTGATGTACAATACATGTCCCAGGGCGGCCAGATAGCCCCAAAGGCTTCCCGTGAATTATCTAGGCCAGCGGTCAGGTATTCAAGACTCCTCACATCCTTCATTCTAGCCACAAGCTCAATACTAGATGGGGGACTCACTTTCTTCCAGTTTCTAGCTATGAGAGTTTTAGCTGCAGTACAAAGATGCAAGAAAAGCCTGGATGACTTATTACTCAGGTGTCTGGGGGGAAGGTTCAGGAGATAAAGAAGAGGGTCAAGAGGAACCTCTTGCAAAAAGAGAGCAGTCGTCAGAGTCCTGACCTCCCTCCAGAAACCTAGGATGAGTGGGCATGTCCAAAAGATATGGTGCAAGGTACCCACCACAGCTCCACAGCGCCAGCACCATGGGGGAACCAATGGGTTTAAAGCATGAAGGAGGGCTGGAGTATGATACCAATGCATCAACAGCTTATACTGTGCTTCCCTAAACGTAATGCACTGAGATGATTTCTGGGCCCGAGACCATACAATCCGCCACTGTTCCTGGGAGATGGGTTTACCCACCGCCTCCTCCCATTTAAGCATGTAGCGGTGGCTAACAGGAGAGCCTGTAGTTTGTGAGGTAAGAAGTTGGTAAATAGAGGATATAAAGCCCCTAGTGGACGTGCCTGCACGGAAAATCTTTTCAAAAGCGGTGGGGAGTGAAACCTTAAGGGACCCATGGAGGGAGCGGACAAAGTGAACCACCTGCAAGTAATGGAACCATTCAGTACCTGGCAGGTTTTGATTAGCTGTAAGATAGGCAAAGGACCTGAGTTCCAAGGTTCCAGGGTCAACCATGTCAGCAATCCGGTAAAGGCCAGCTTTAGACCACACTTTAGTCATGGCAGAAGTCAGGCTTTCCGGGAGAAGGGGATTATATAGTATGGAGACCATGGATGAGCGCGGGGACATCAGGGAGAATCTAGTACAACAGGTAGACCAGATAGATCTAGTAAACCGAATGGGACCCAGCAGGTACGAGGCAGGGGGAGCGGGGGGGGAGCTGACCCACAGAAGCGCGTTAGGGTGCATGGGTGCCAGCCATAGCTTCTCTATCTGCACCCATCTGGTATATGCTGGCATAGCCGCCCAGAATGGGATATGGCGTAAATGGGCCGCCCAGTAATAATGTAACAAATGTGGGACAGCCATACCCCCAGACCCCTTATCCGCCAGCATAACAGATCTGGGTATTCGGTGCCGTTTTGCTTGCCAGATAAACTGGAAAATAGCTTTCTGTAGGTTCTGTAATTCTCCCCGAGGTATCGCAACCGGAAGCGTCTCGAAAAAATACAGTAGCTTCGGGAGGAGAGTCATCTTGACCGCAGCAATTCTCCCCAAAAGGGAGATAGGTAAGGGTTGCCACCTGTCCAATAGGGCTCTTAGCTCACGAAACAACCGCGGGTAGTTTGCCAAGTATAAGGTCACATAGGAGGTGGATATATGGACTCCCAGGTAGCGGATAGAGGACTACCGCCACTGGAAATCGTAATTACTGCGGAGGAGAAGGAGAAGGTCCCGTGGGATATTGAGTGGGAGTGCCTCAGTCTTTGCGGGGTTCACCTTATATCCTGAGAGATCGCCATAGGTCTCCAGCGAGCGCAACAAGTTTGGAAGGGTAGTATGAGGGGAGGTGAGAGTGAGGAGAACATCGTCTGCGAAGAGAGAGACCTTAAATTCCTTATCTTGGACCATGATCCCCTTGATATTAGGGTCTCGCCTAATCTTGGCCACTAGCAGTTCAATGCAGAGGGCAAATATGATGGGTGACAAGGGGCAACCCTGCCTAGTACCATTTCAAATAGGGAAGAAGGGCGAAGATGCATGGGGAAGCTTGATTGCTGCTGAGGGTAGGGAGTAGAGGGCCTGGATAGCTGTGAGAAAAGGTCCCGTAAGCCCGAACGCCTTGAGCGTAGCATGCATAAACGACCAATCTATGCGGTCAAAAGCCTTTTCAGCGTCCAGGCTCAAGAGAAGGGCCGGGGTAGAATAATGATTGGCCACCTCCACCAAATCTACAGTCCTCCTGGTGTTGTCACCACCCTGACGACAGGGGATGAATCCCACCTGGTCCTTATGGACAAGCAGAGGGAGCCAAGCATTTAGTCTATTGGCTAGGAGTTTGGTGAAACGTTTCAGGTCCGTGTTCAGCAAAGCAATCGGTCGGTAGTTAGCACAGTCCTGCAAGTCCTTACCCGGTTTAGGGACCAATGTGAGCAGTGAGGAGAGCATAGTCGGGGGTATAGGGGAGCCTGAAAGGAAGGAATTGAAGAGGGACAATAGATGAGCAGAAAGTTCACCCTGGAAAACCTTATAATAATTGTAAGTGAACCCATCTGGGCCTGGGGCTTTCCCGTTTGGGAGGTCCCTCCGGACCCCTTCTAGTTCCTCCTTGGTGATGGGAGTGTTCAGGGAGGTTAAGGCCTCAGGAGGAAGGCGTGGGAGACAACAATCCTTTAAATAGTCTTCCAGCAGTGTTGAGTCATCCCCAGGGAGTAGTGCTCGTGGGGGGGGTAAGTCGTACAGCTTAGAGTAGTAAGAGTGGAACGCCAGCGCCACAGCATCAGGGTGGTGTTGGAGAATACCCGTGGGGTCACGGACAGAGTGTGGTGTGGAAGAGGCCCGATGATCCCTGAGGGTTCTTGCCAGGAGGGTATGAGATTTATTACCTCGTTCAAAAAACCTCTGACTGGTATAAAGAAGGAGTCGTTCCACATGGCGGGTCTCCAAATCACGGAGGTCCGCCCGGGCCAGGACCAAACGGCGAAGAACCCCCAGGGATGGATGTGCTGCCAAAGTCGTCGTAAGGGACCGAATACGGGTCTGAAGGAGCTGTTCCTGGGCCTGTCTGTCCCTTTTAAGCCTAGAAGCAAATTCGATACAGCATCCTCTCATGACCGCCTTATGGGCTTCCCAGAGAATGGCAAGAGAGTCTACCGAGCCTAAGTTGTCCCTGAAATAATCTATCAAATATGTGCGCAGGGTCTCGAAGGAGGCCGGTGATTTAAGCAGTGTTTCGTTAAGACGCCAATGACATTGGCGAGTAGGCACTGGAGTCGTAGATAAGGTAACCACGACTGGGGCATGATCAGACCAGGTGAGAGAGCCAATGTTCGTGTCTCTAAGCAGACGAAGGGCGGGAGCGTTTCCAAAGAAATAGTCAATGCAGGTGTGAGTGTTATGAGGGTGAGAGAAGAAGGTGTAGGAGCGCGCCGTAGGATTGTCCACTCGCCAAAGGCCATACAAAGAATGGGCGCGGACCAACCTGCGGAACTCCTGTGCAAGTTGGGCCAACCTATGGGGGGTTGGGCCCTGGGGTAACGCCAGACGATCGGCCCATTCAGAGAAGACCATGTTAAAGTCTCCCCCCACCAGCCAAGCTGATGGTGGGAGAGCGCGCAGGCGAGAGAATACCCGACGCAAGAACGGGATCTGCGCTGAATTGGGGGCATAGACATTGCATAAAACAATCGGGGCACCATAAAGGAGCCCCTCCAAAATAACAAACCGGCCACCTGGGTCTATGTGGGAGGTCGTCACTGTAATTGGGCAGGATCGTGAAAGAAGGATAGCCACCCCAGCTCTGCGTCGATCGTGGAAGGCCGAAAAGGCTATGTGAAAATAATGCTTAGCGAAGGCAAAAGTACCCGTGCGGTCAAAACGAGTCTCCTGAAGAAATGTCACCTCCGCTCGTAAGGAGCGGAGTTCTCTAAGGACATGGCGCCTTTTAATGTTGGAACCCAGGCCCTTAACATTAATTGTCACGCACCTAACCATTGGGACTCAGGATTGGAGGACAGTAGCGGATTGTAATAAGCTCACCCATCTCACATGACGCTGGCAGGTTTCCCTCGGAGAGGCAAAAGGGTGATCCACAAACAGGAACCCAAAGTCGAGGCAGGGTCTCTAGATCAGGGAGGGGGGGGAAGAGAGGGAGGGGGGAGGCAAAAGACATCATAAATGACAAAGTAAAAATAAGAACAATTAAACAATACTTTGTGGGCGAGGCTAAGTCACTCGCCTGGGGACCGATGAGGACAGCCAGAGGTCCAATCAGGATCAATGGCCGCACAGTCCAAGTATCCCCTTAGGGGGGAGAGCGTGGACAGGAGGTCGGAGGGGGAGGCGGCGGATCCCCAACCACCAGTAAAAGAAGGATGGAAGGGGAGTCACCGGGACCCCACCCCGCCCCACTCCGCTAAAAACAATCCAATAATAAACATAATAGATGAGACCCGTAGACCTAAAAAAGAAAAAAAGAGAAGCAAACATAACATTAAGGCTTGTAGATTTCAAAGCATTATCAAGAAAGGGGAGAACGTCTCAAGGGGGAGCAGCCTCCTCAGGAACCAGTCTCCAGCCGGGGCCTCCGAGTGGTTGCCGCCACGGAGGGTGCATGACGTCATCTGGGCTCCAATTGTTGCCAAACTGGTGGTGGGGGAGGGGGTGGAGAAATTAGCTCCCAGTCTGTTAAATCCGGCAAGGGGACATCCAGCAGGTCACAGAAGAGGGGTAAGTCCGAAAAGGAGCGAAGTGTAGCGGAACGACCATCCTTACGAGCAATGAGAGCAAACTGAAAACCCCACCGGTAAGGAATTTGGTGTTCCTGAAGAATCTGAAGGAGGGGTCGGAGATGGCTGCGTTTCTGGAGGATGATTAGCGAAAGATCTTGATAAAATTGTAGTTGAGCTCCCTCAAATTCGAAGTCTTTGAGTTTGCGCGCCTTGCTCATTATAGCCTCTTTAAGGGTGAAGTCGTGGAGGCAGCAGATGACATCACGGGGTGCGGCGGAAGATCCTCTGAGTCGAAGGGCTCGATGTGCCCTATCAAACTTAATTTTGTGGGATGGGGGCTCCTGCAGTACAGTGTTGAAGACAGTCTCCAGCAGAGCAGGCAAATCCTCAGATTGGTCAGCCTCTGGGAGTCCCTTAATGCATATATTATTGCGCCGGCCCCTGTTGTCAAGATCCTCCAAGTGACGCTGCATGTCCCGTATAGCTGAACCCTGGTCAGTGGTAGTATCATGTAGTGAGGCAACATAGGCCCTGGTAGTGTCATGGTCATTCTCCAGCGTGTCCATTCGGTTAGCAATAGAGTGTAAATCAGTGCGGAGGGTAGCAATTTCAGATCGAAAAGATGCTGTGATTTCCACAACCATACTTTTAAGGTTTTGTTTAGTAGTTAACTGAGGAAGAAGGTCCGCCATGGGTGACGGTGCTGAAAATGGACCTGGAATGCAGCTCTGGGGGTACAGGACTGGAGGGGGGAGCCATAATCCTCGGGAGTGTGGGGTGGAGGAGCCCTTACGCCAGCGTCCCCCACCGCGCCATCCCCCTCTGAGCTATGGAGGGGGGGGGCGATGGGGGGGGACAGTAGATGGGGGGCCACAGAGACCAGCTCTGTGGCCACAGGCTGTAACTCATCAGCGGTGTAGGAGGGAGCAGAGCCACTGACCTCAGAACTCCTGGAGGGACTGGAGACATCCGGGATCCTTTCATGCCGTTCTGCCAGGAGCGCAGGTGAAGCAAGATATAGTTGCTGGGACATCCCAGGGTGAGGAGACTGTGGGAGTAGTCGCGCTGGAGAAACTCTGGGCTGCCCAGGCGCCGACAGGGATCTCTGCTGGAGCGGTGCTCCGCTGGCTGACAGGGGGAGCGCGGGAGAAGAAACACTGCGCTGCGACCTCTGTGCCTGGAGAGCGGAGGGAATAAAAGATGGCCGCCCCGCAGCAGCCTGCCCCGACAGAGAAGGCCGCTGAGCGAGGAATCCGTCCAGTTTGGCTCTCCCAGGCCTCTCCACAGGCGCTGGAGTGTCTGGGGCCACCTTTCTGGGTAGGCGTTTGCCCATTGTATATATATGCTGGGGGTCCACGGGTCTCAATAGCCAGCGGTGGAGCGGAGAAGGACCTGCGCCCGTGCTACTCCATGCGCGTCCAGGCAACGCCCCCCAGAGGAGCCTCTTAAAGAAGAAGTTACAGGTCTGTGAGAGCCAGAAATCTTGCTTGTTTGTAGGTGACCAAATACTTATTTTCCACCATAATTTGCAAATAAATTCTTTAAAAATCAGACAATGTGATTTTCTGGATTTGTTTTCTCATTTTGTGTCTCATAGTTGAGGTCTACCTATGATGTCAATTACAGGCCGGCCTCATCTTTTTAAGTGGGAGAACTTGCACAATTGGTGGCTGACTAAATACTTTTTTTTCCCCACTGTACTTCATTCCACTACATGGTTCTGACAAAAACTTAAGCCAATTCTCAAATTAAACAGTCAGTTTCTGGCTATAGTTTTGTAGCACAGGTTACAAAAAAGGAAATGTAAATCTCATCGGTATCTGTGGACCACCTATCAATCTTTACTCTCCATATGTCAGATATTGACAGTTAAAGGGAAAACCAAGTAAGAATATTTTTAGACTTCATAATGAATGTTGCATGTCAAGTTAGAGCTTATTTAATAGTACTAGTAGGATATTGGGAGGGCAAATAACAGGTTCTATTACTAGAGTTGATCAAACTGAACACCCATGCTTTTCTGTATGTGTATATGTATGTGTATATGTGTGTATACATATATACATTTTATTATATATATATATATATATATATATATATATGTAATATATACACACACACTATTGACTACAGGAAAAAAGTTTATATTTAAACACATGATGGCCATGCTTTTTGATATTGCTGTCTGCTTTCAGAGAACTGAAGCATAAAGCATTTTCTATTTTATGACTAAACTTTTTTTATATTAAAAGGATTTGAACTCCATTGCCTCCTAGTGAAATTTGCAATATAGCCTACTATACATAATGCATTATAAAATGTTATCTCTGGGATCCGCAACTGATTTAAAAACAGCAACATTTTCATTTTTTTTTTTTTTGTAGTTTTAGAACTTATTGGTGGCCTATTATTTATACTATTTTTGTATAGTTTTTTTTATAATTATATAATAATGCAAAGCTTTATGCAGCTGAACAATGTTGTATTTTCCAGCTCTAGACCAGTACATCTTTAAGGCAGGCCTCACAGGTGAGGTATCCCCCGGTGGTTGCAGAGGAACAGATTTTCAAGCAGTTTTGATATAATTGATTCCTTCTTTGCTTGTTTTAATTTTTATTGGCTCCAGGTGCCAAAGTAATTAAAAAGACTAAAACTTTTCCAAGTTCCTTGTGGCAAGATTTGTTCTTCCTTAGGGTAGTTGACTTAAAGGATAAGTAAAAGTTATTTATATCAGCTTACAAATAACTTCTCTTCACATAACAGTGGATCCATGAGTATAGCATTAAAACAGAATGTTTCCAGATAGCTACACTATATAAGAAGGATAAATGCAAATAGTTGCATGTCCTTTATGCTTCCAACCAATACAGTCTTCCTCTTCCTCCCTTATTCTGCATCTCTGGCATCTGCTATGGACAATCCCTACAGGGACCATACACATGAGAGATTTCCTTGCAGGATTTGATGAAAATATCTTATCTAGGAGGCAGAAATTAGACAGGTTTTAATGATGAGCCAATAACCTTTCATCTATGGAAACCATATTCAGACTTGGCAGAGCCATTGAACGTGTTGTTGAGGGACTTTTAATGTTGGCTGATGGCTATCCTATGTCTGTGTCCTGCCTAAGTCTACCATAAATCCAAATTGTGTTACTTATATTTACAATCTGTATTATTTCCATCTTTTTCAAAACTATTGATATAAATTGTGTATGTGTGTATATACATACATATATACGTGTGTGTGTTTACATATACATATTGTATACATTTCGGAGCTAAGATATTTTATGCATAAAATATTACTCCATTGGAGTGGAGCATGGTAATTAAATTTCTAATGTAGAACGACTTGCTGCCTGCCTGCTTTCAGATTTGTGTTCTCTGAGAAACAACATCTATCTTCCAAGATATGATGGATGAATAGAAATGTTTGTTATTGCTTGTTTGGATCATTACGAGCTGAAATATATCAAACTCCAGATTTGCTAAGCAAACCAATCTTCTTTTCCTTATTCTTTTTCAGTTTGGAAATAATAACAACTACATGAATATGGCAGAAGCCAATAATGCATTTCTTGCTGCAAATGAGGTAGGTGTACTTTTATCTCTTCTCATATACATCTGTTTGCTTAGATAATTTAGCAGACAGGGGATAAATAAGATTGAAACTCTGCATCTGAATGTGTTTCATGGAGCACAAAATAAAGACTTTAATGAGAAAGAAAATAACCTGACAGTACTACATTACCACTCAATTTAGCTGGCCATAAGGCGGTTACGCCTGTAGCATGCCAATGCAGAAGGCTCTTGCCTAATGGGAAATCAAGCAATGTACATACAGGGGGGCTATTCTAACAATTAGAGACATATGGATTTAAAAAAATGGTCTCGACTTTATCTGCTGTGCAGAATTGTGTATGTTTGTGTGAAAAATCTATAAATATAGGTAGATACAATAATCTAATCAAATTCAGAGTGTACATACACTGACAAAAAACAAACATTGCAATATATAAAAATGAATAGTTCAAACTAGAAGAGATGGACCTGTTTGCAAGGGCTTAGAATATATGAGGACAAGGGGGGAAACAAAAGGTAAAAGTGCCATCTTTTATTTAAAAAAAAAAAAAAAAAAAGGCAGTGTATATATAAATTTTTATGAGCCAATCACCAGCCAGTAACTGTGTGCATAGGTGCACAGTGCATGGAGTGTAGCGATAACTGTTGGATAATGAAATCTCGTTCTGAGGAATAGTAAATATCACCATAAGTATGTGTTATATTATATGCTAATATATACTATAATATAGTTATACTAATATAATGCTAATAGTTTAATATATATGATATTATTTTTATATTAAGGTAAAGAGGTTGCCCATTTGAAAGGTTTCCCAAAGAGAGGCAGACAGGACTCCTGCAGTACATAACCATAGATGGAAGCATCTGGGTAGTCTTCATTTAGGCAATACATGGTGCTAGCTGCCAGCAAGGTCACCATCAAGCTGCTTTGTTTTGGCCTGGTCCAAATTTTTGCCCTGGGTAAAGTAAAGTCTAGCTACAACTTTGGTAAAGCATGTAGTATTTATATGGACATGTATATAAACCAAGAGTACACTTTCCTATAACTATGGTCCCTGAAATCTGCAGAATATTTGTAGCATGGTTATCATATATGGAAAATTTTGGTAATGTCTGTGTTCAAGCAAAGTACAGTAGATGTGCTGATCAATAGGGCTGTTTCCAAATTAGCATTCCAGTCACTTGTTCCATCTTTTCTATGACCATCAAGACTTGCTTAGATAATCGAATAATGTTTGGCATGGGGCCCGGCATTTATTTGTGATAATGAACACAGAACCCCATCTGTAAGGATAACATAATGTTTCATTCTGTAGAATTTCTTCCTACATTTGAATCGAGCATTGATGAAAAGTCCGCTGCTAGCAGCTGTTAAGAGACAATTTAATTCCAGCTGTGATAATTCACCGTGGCAGACATAGGCTGTTATATGTTGATACAACAACCTCTCCACATTTGCATTTTTATCAAAAGGAACAAATGTTTTCAACATTTCCGTACAGATGGCATTCAACCATCTACACCCTGGTTAATGTATTTTTATATAGCTTTTTTTTATTTAAAAGCATAAATATTTGAACGCATCTTATATACCCCAATCATAAGGAAATGATGATACCTATAATGATTACCTTTGGAATACATAGGCTGAATTGTTCTTATTTCCTTGTCTGATTATAATCTGATTATTACAGTGTGAAGCATTACAGCAGATGGAATTGTATTGTGTTTTTAATGTTTTTTATTATTGTCTTTGTACAGAAACAGCAGTGGACTGAAGAATGTTTTAAGGTACTCTTTGTTCCATGCCTTTTTTTTTCTTTGTATTGTCCTTTTCACTTGTGAATGTGTTGTACAACTCACATTTTTAGATGCAGAGTTAATACCCTTTAACATTTTTAATATCCAGATTCAAAATATTACCCTTTATTCATCTAAGTGAGAGTGTAATACCTTAGATGTTTAACCATTAGGTATTTATTGAAGATTCACAGGCCTTTGGCCATTCTCCATGTTTATTCATATGGGGCATTAGACAGGCATTGGATGATTTTTTTTCCCTATTCTTTTAGGATCATAAATAGCAAATAGTTGCGGAAACGCAGTTTTTTTTTTGTTGCAGATTTTGTTGCGGTTTTTTGAGCCAAAGCCAACAATGGCTACAAAAGGAATGGGAAATAAAAAGGAAGCACTTCTACTTCTATCTTCTGCTCAATCCACTCTTGGCTTTGGCTCAAAAAACCGCAACAAAATCTGCAACAAAAAAAGCTGCATTTCTGCAACGTAGGGCCTTAGCCTAAGATATATCAGCTCAGCTTAACGGATGGAGCTCATAGAGATAAATGTATTGGCCTGGTCCATTGACAGTCATCTAATGTTTTCATAAAATAAGTTGGCATCAATTGTGCAGTACCTGCCGGGGATGCACATTACAACACTCTGCTCCCTTCCACATGGCCATTATGGGTTTTAGAGACACCTTTAATGTAAAATTCTTCAGTCATGTAGCTAACCACATCCAGATGAGGGCACTTAAAAATGTTTATCAATGCTTCAACCATGCAGTAAAGTGTAGTACAATCTACAGCATAACAACATATCTACAGCTCTTTGGCCCCAGAGTTTGACTTTTAACTTGACATTTGCTGTTTTAACATAACTCTAGGTAAAACCTAGAAAATATTATGCTTAGTGCACGGCTTGTGGGTCAAGCAACACCCAGTGTTTTTTTTTGTTTTTTTTTTTACAAACAACTATTGGGACCTTCCAACAACTTGGACTATACTGGACTAATATCTATCTATCTATCTATCTATCTATCTATCTATCTATCTATCTATCTAGAAGTTCTTTATGACAGGTGGAGTTAGGAGCTATTGAGTGCTAGATCAATACAATTCCAATATTAGGCGAAAACACACAAAGTCATCTACTAAAGTTTTAATAATTTTCTTTTCATTATTCAAAGATTTTCGTTATTGTTAATAACAATAATGTTATTATAACTATTTAGCTCATTTCATACATCAATTTCTAGCTCCTAATTCATTATAGCACTTCTAGCTTAACTGGGAATTTTCACTCAATGAAAACTGAGACCATTTTAATACTTAACATATTCTATAGCCTTCTGTTTTGTTAACAACAGCTGAAGGCATAGAGAGCAGTTGCGTCTCTGTATATGTTACAACCTATCTTTTTAGCACTGGAAATATTTATTGAAATAATATTTCAAAGGTTTAATTACAGTGATAATGAAAACAAGTTAAAACGCCACATAACAAGAATGAGTGTTTACCCGTATTGTTAATGTGATATGTTAGATTTCATTAAGCAGTAATGGTGTAGCAAATGAGTCACAAATTACTGTTGCATCTGTTAGAAGACCACATTAGTGCCAAATAACTGCAAATGCAGCCATTGGGTTATGTTCATTAGCCAATTGCTTCTGATCATGGCCAATCTATCTACGGTGGATGAGAGAGTTGGAGTTTCTGTAGTGTGAAAAATTACACTGTTTTTGTCTAAGCAACATAGAAAAAAAAAAACTAAACCCCCACTGCGCTGGCTCCAGTATAAATTGTGCTTTGCATCAAAAGTGATTATTTGAGCTTCAACAATCTATCCAAATAGCATCTTCCTATAGAATTGCAGGGCTCATCACTCCTGACCTCTAATGACAGCTGACAGGTTGTGTATGCAAGCAAAGGGTTTTCTGCTTTTTTTCTCTGTATACCTCCTTCATACAGTATGCAGTTATTAATTTCTATCATCATTAACAGTTTGAGGGATGACAATGTATTGTAGCTAATGAGATCGTTCCCTAGAATGCATCTTTTTTTCCCTTCTATTAACCGGCATGCAAAACTCTGTCTCACATAATATAAATTGTGTTTACAGCACAATGGCAGAATAATTAGGGTTTGTTATATTTAACAGACATGTAATATGGACTGTATTTATCATCTATGCTGCCCTAGATCATTAATAAGAATATAATAACCCACAGACCTTAAAGTATAAGCATTTTTTTTTTTTTTTTAGTATTTAGATTATGTTTAGAATTATTATACATATTTCTGACATTTGTTACCTACATATCTTTAGAAACGTTTTTCTCTGTTCTCTCAATTCTCTCATTAAAAAACTAGCATATAGCTAAACGACTGGTATAGTTCAGCCTTAATAATTTAGAAAAACCTGTTCACAAGCATGAAATGTGCCCAAAGGAAACTATACCAGAATTTACTTCATCATAACATATCCACTGTTTAAACACTGCTGCCTATACCTAAAAGCATGGCGCTCGTATCATTATCACTGCTTGAGAACTGTTCTTACTCTGAATCTAAAATTCCTTTTACATAGAAATTTAGACAACAATTTACAATTTCTACCTTTTCTTGCTTGCGCAAATCATAGTAAATTGCAGTGGTTGGGGATATGAAATTGCAGCGTGGAGTATGCATTTGTCTAAATTTATGGTGCATGAGTATTGTACAATGTGAGCTATTTTTTACTGCAGTTAGGTATCAATAAATAGGCCATTTGATATGCACTAGACCTAATGTATCTGTTGCTGAAACGAAGACAGATGTTGCTAATTAGATAGACATTAAAACACTGTTAATACGGGTGCACTATTATAGCAGTATGATAATTGCACCTAAATCTTAGATCAGGAAGATCTGTTTCTGCAGAGTTTTTGAAATTGAAGGAACAGAAATCTGTCTTAGAATTAACAGCTTACCATACATGTGAAAAGACCACATAATAGCAGTAGGTATAAGGATATGTGTATGTTTAGTTGTCTGAACATGCTGGAGATGCATTCTCCTTAAGGACACATATTACCCCTTCTGATCCACATCTATGGCTAACCAGTACCCTGCTTCACACTGATGAACGGCAATACCCTTGCAACATGCTGATGAGTTTCTCTTCCTTTTGGAGGAGATATTCTAACTTGGCTTTAATCTCGGGTCATGTCACTAGCCTTCTTGGAAGCCAGACACAGAACCCATCATGACGTCATTCCTTTTCTAATAATGTTTCCCTTGTACTTGGCAATATATATTACTGTATGAAAAGGAATTAATGGATTAGTTGAAGGCAAGTGTTGAGTATAGCTCAATCACATGACCTACCGCGGAAAATATACAAATTGATTGTATGAGGCTGGCATTTAAAGGAATATGTCAGGTGTTTTTTCCACCATAAACTGGCCCCATATACTGTAACCTCAAGTATTGACCTTTCCTATTGTGCCCCTCACTAAGCTTTCTCTTACTGAAAAATCAAGTTGTAAGGTTTTAAAACCTTAGCTTGGCATATGCATAACTAGCACGGGGAGCAGCTTCATCTAGTCATGCAGTCATCACACTAAATCACACCTTATGAGGGCGGCAGTCAGGTAGGATATCATGCTGACATCTGACAGTGAGGAAAGTGTCAATCCTTCCACGCCACATGTTGCTGAAAAGCTGCAATTTTTTGTTGCAGATTTTGCTGTGTTTTTTTTTTAGACAAAGCTAAGAGTGGATATAGCAGAAGGGAGACGTGCCTAGTTGTAGATTTCCCATTCCTTTTGTAGCCTCTCTTGACTTTGATTTAAAAAAAAAAAAAGAAGCAGCAAAACCTGTAACAAAAAGTCGCAGACTTTCTGCACTAAATGTGTGGCCTCAGCCTATGCCAGAGCAGAAAGTCTGAGGTCAAGAGAATGGGAATATGTTATAGTGACTGATTTTGATATATTTTCAGTTCCATAATTGCCATAATAGGACCAAAGATACCACTTACTAAATCACATCTGAATGGTTCTTGTTTTACAGACGTTCCACACACCAAGTCTTGGTGATGAAGAATTTGAAATCCCTCCTATCACCCCACCTCCAGAAACTGACCCTTCACTTGGCATGACTGATGTTCTGCTGCCATTTCAAGTTATGGGTGAAGCTTTGGCTGCCCAAGGGAATGAATTTACACCTCAGTTTCCACCTCAAAGTCTGGACCTCCCTTCTATCACCATTTCTCGAAATCCAGTAGACCAGGAAGGAGTATTGCATGCTAATGCATTGACAATGGTGAGTTTTGAATATATAGTCTATGGAAATTCCCTATGGAATATTTCTTAGTTACCTGGTTTTGGTAAGACAAATAAGTGAAAGAATATGATACATACCAGCCTGTACCTAGTAAACTGTTACCTATTGTGAATGAAAAATATAGTATGACACTCTTGGAATAATTATGAATTATTCATATAGTTGAAAACTACATCCATGACAGATAGATATAAACTACAGTAATGCATTTTGCTTTTATTAAGATATTGCCCTTTATTGGCCATAAACTCTAAAGGCATACTTTATATGTAATAACATCAATATATAGCAGATTAGTACATTCCAGCATTAGGGCATTCTCTGCAGTAATGAAGTTTCCCTTTTCAGTTTCATAAGGAGCCTCAGGGGTCTTAATTCCTGCGGAGAGCTGAAAAATGAAATGAATAATAACTATAATCATTGCAGGAAAGCAACAGGATCTAATAATGGCTAGATGTAAAATTTCTAATTAAAAACAAGAACCACCAATCTATTTACTCTTCTGCATGAAATAAAATGTTTAGAAAGAGATGTGATTTGTGTGATTGTGTAATACTACCACACAGATTTATTAAGTGTGCTGGGTGTTGTCTCTTGGATAGTGTAAGACCTATTTATATTAAGTAAGATACAACATTATGTGTTGCCTAATATGGTCAAATATGGTTACAAATCCCAATTTCTGATGAACAGCACAACACAACCACAGGATGGCCACACATTATAACAGAGTATCATTAAATCATGTTTATTTATTTAAGTATGGCCATCTCATATCACACATCTCAAGAACAAATGTAAGCAAGGACAGGTCTGTACTAATGATGGGCAAACCCAGACAGACTGTTTTTACTAAGGTTTGTGAGGTTTGCCTGCAAGTTTTGTTTTGGAGCAAACTTGTTTGGTCCCAGGTGGAACTGCTATTTTCTGTTCAGGCCTCAAAGTATAATAACCAGAGGTTAAGGGAGAGTGCAAAAAAAATTTAAAAAACCCACTTCGTGTCACATTAAACTATCTAGTGCACAATAAATATGACTATTCCTAAGGAAATATACAATATGCTGATGGAGAAATTTCTATTGCATTACACCTATTTTAATAAATTACAATGTACTATATAGCCTTGAATTTATCAGTGCATGAACTACTCTAGTCATTGATTCTCTACTCCACTATAGAAAGAGTTCCATAGTGAGGGACCCTATTAACACCCTATTAAGGTATGATTCCCTTACCAATTCAGATCCATATGTGTGCCCACATACGTTTAATGTCAGAAATGTCATGAGACAGTTATGCAAGATTCCTAATGAATTAATTAATTTCTTTATTTAATTGAAACTTATTTAGAATAATATAAGTAAATTATTTTCCCAGTTGAAATATAACCAAGGTACCCCGTTAAATATTCTTCATTAAATCAACAATATCAGAGAGATTTTAAGTGTTGCCATTTTCAAGTCAAATTATATTCACAGATATTACAACCATTTAGACATTTTTCACCTTCTGTAAAATTATAAACATGTTGGATTTGGTAACTTAACGCGTTTCCAAAATTCCTTTTAAAAACATTGTTCTGCTCCACCTAGCAGAACCAAAGGCATCAATAGAAGCTTAGCCTTGTTATTGTATACAAACTAATGTACGTAACTAATCATTCCAGCACTTCACCTTTCTCCAGCATCTGAATGTGGAGCATGGCAAGAACAAAAGACAGCCGTGAATTAATTTACACCTGCCTGTGTTAATTTGCCAATTTATTATCTAGATTGCTTGGCCTTTCTGTTTGTTACACAGTTCATTAAAATCTCCCAAATCAATATTTTGACAGCTCTTAATAAGATGTCTATCTGTTCTTACGAGAAAGGCAAATATTTATCAATAGACTAGCAATGAATCATTAAATTAGTTATTGGGCAAATTATTTTACCTATAATGAGAAAAAGGCCTCCGGAAACAATATCTATTTCTATATATGTGGTAATAACTAGTGCCGTATTGAAGCAGTCATTCTATAGTAAATTTGCTAAAATCTCTATAGATTAGTAGCATACTAAGTATTCAACTTTCAAAATACTTCTTTGCACTGTTACCTCCTATATAATAGCTAGGTTGCTATTGGTATCAGTCAGCAATATGTCATTGCATGGAACAGTGTATGGAGAACAGATGATAGTTATCGGAATACAAATCACCATAGCAAGCTCTGTATAGTTTTAGAGCCAGCAAGGAATACTTCAAGAATTGACTTCGACAGGCAGTAGATGAGACTATGAGAATGTACTTTAAAGCAACACTCCATTGTTTTGGGTTTTTTTGCTACACAAGGTAGTTACCATAGTACATTCAAAGTATGCTGTTCCTGACGCTGTCACCATGTCTAGTACCTGTACCATGTCTAGAACCTGTACCTATGTCTTTTTCTTGCTTTTGCAAAATTGACAGAACCAATACTAAATTGGACCTTTCATTGTGAGGAGGATGCTACCAAATGCCCTGAAAGTTGCACAAACTGCTGCTAATAACACTGGGGAAAGTAATATTGGCATGGTTATGTAACAATGAGAAAGGGGGGTTATAGGAAACAGATTATGTGATAGGCAGAGGAGGAGAAGGGTGGCATTTTCACAGAAAGGGTGGGGTGAGACTCTGATGTCACATGGTAGTTTGTCAGGCAACATAGAGAAAACCTCCTGTTTGCACAGCAATCTATGCTAGAAAAAAAGGTCAAACTGTTATCATGTGACTTATTGAAGTAGGAGAAAAGCATGATAAGTTAAAACACTGTGATTAGACAACTTTTACTATTGAGAGGATGGTCTTTCAGACAATATAATGAGTACAAAAAAATCACCAGAGAGCCTCTTTAAAGGCTATATGCAAAGATATGTTGCATTATTATGGACATGTTCATAAGTCCTTATAGTGGTGTTATATGAATATAATGTGAACAGAATAAAATTCTGTTGGATGAACACTTCATTCTCTAGATTTCCACAAAGTTTAAAATCTCTTCAAAATAATCCTCAATGTAGAATGTAGAATTCATTCATCATCCAGAACTTTGCAGGACGAGACATAAAACTGATTGGTTGTGTAGAAGCTTTTGAGATAAGGAAGATGCATTTTAGAGTGTAAAAATCCAAGCTATTCAGTGGAGATTAGAATAAAACAAAGAAAACTTTTTTCCCTTCAATAGGCCTTCTCAGTGACTTTGCCATTTTAAGGATTAAGGACTATCTTCTATAGTAAACTTCAATGTTCCAAAGGGATATAATTATTTTAGTTTTTCTTGGAAAAACCTTGTAAGATCCTGGAGTGATAAAGTAAACAAATGCACTTGATGGGTTTATGAGTAATATTGTACCTCTTTTGTTCTGTGGTTTACTTGACACATTCACCTATAAACTTGAATTCACAATTGCCAGAGGTACAGTTAAAAATAGGTTATGTCAAAGTTCCTCAATGCTTCCCTCAGGGTTTGTGTTGGCTAGATAAATAATAATAATTTTGCACTACCCTCATATATTTCCCAGTGGAAGACTGATAAAAATGAACGGTGACTTCTCTTATTGCTTCATAGACATCTTGAGATCCATAAAATGAAGTGAAGTTGCTTGTTATCTTAATAACTATAGGTATTGGTAAAATGATTGCATGTTACAAAAGACCTCAATTTTTTTTCCCCTAGTAGTCATATGTTGAATGATACAATGCTGATATGATCTTAGTGCAGAAATGTAATAATAAAGATACAATTTGTTAGCAATTATGAAACAATCATGTACAGTGAGATCTACAGACTTATTAATAACAATAATACTAATTAATGCAATCTTAATTAAAATGGTTGCTTCAAAGGTTACTGTGTTAATGAATTATGTATTTGTTTTACCATCAGAAAACATAATTTTCTGGAAATACTCTAAATTATGACTAAAGATGGTGGGCCATCTGTGTGCCTGTCACATGACCAGGACAAATTTTTGTTTACTAGAAGTAAATGATAGGTTCCTATCAAATGACTGCAAGCAGAGATCTTGAAAATGGTAAAGAATTGAAATGAGAAAATTGTGAACTTTTTATTGTATAAAGAAAAGCGTATATGCTGCTGAGACTGTAAGGTAGCACTGTATTAATTGCATAGTGCTCCAAATGTTCCTACGGCAAGTAGCATAGGTACAGTATGCTAATGGTACGGCATGCCACAAGTGTTCAGTTAATGAATGCTACATTTGTATCAGGTCTTGAGAATAGCTCAGTGCTTATTGAAGTGGAATGTTCAGTGTATATTGTATATAAAATATATTATTATACAAGTACACGTAAATAAAATAATGCGTAGCAGTCAACATTATTTTAAAAAGTATGGACAATGGGGGTATTATGATAAGGATATCAATCTGACAATGTTATCAATAATCTGCACTTTTTTCCATTAAAAATAATTTTTACTTGTCATAATAAAGACCTTTCTATACTGAGTAGATATGAAAAATGTGCTTTTAATGAACACCACAGACTTCTACCTTTTGTCTGTCTTACGTTTTTAGATATCTAAAAGATAGCATCTGTATGTATCTGTATCTTTGCCTTTACACTAGGCCCCCCTTTTTTTAACACCTCCCTATAATCTGTCCAGCTTGCTGAGCAGTATTGACATCAGTGCTACATCAATTTCAAAAAGTGGATTATTTTTACAAGACAGCTATTGTGACATATTGGGTCAGTCATAAATGAAAGATATTCATGCAAGCATGCAATACTTGTAATGAAGTCTCACTCTGACCTTCTGTATGATTGATTCGGTAATTTAGTTTTCTCAGGCAGTGCCTGAAATGAAATGAAATCATGTTGAACAAGTTTTGAATACCCACAGTGCACCAGGAGAAAGAAAAATCTGCAGCCCCAGAGGCTTGCAAGTGAACAGCTGAACGATT
This sequence comes from Leptodactylus fallax, assembly GCA_947044405.1. Lineage (NCBI taxonomy): Eukaryota > Metazoa > Chordata > Amphibia > Anura > Leptodactylidae > Leptodactylus > Leptodactylus fallax. Next base: position 2,174,673 of record CAMRHE010000100.1, read on the forward strand.
TATCTCTGTGCTATTATAGCCTATGCCAGAATTCAACATTTCTTTTTTTTCCCTTTTTTTCTTATTTGGCTTAAGTACTTAATTCTGCAGGTAGCTCTAAATGGGAAAATAAAATACTGTCCAGATTTAAAATGACAGGACAGAAAGTATGTGCAGTGCACTGATAAAATATCTTGAATAGAACTGACCTTTCATGTAGCTGAAAGTTACTTGGGAATTTGTCCTTATAATTACCATATAGATTATTTTTATTTCTTTCCTGCAATGAAACACTTCTCAGAACAGCAGTGGTGATTGAATGGAAATTGAACTTGTTAACATTCTCTTCTGCTTAGTCTGTTGTATGTAAGAGAAGGTTAGCTTTGATGAATTTAGAACTTCTTTTTCCTCTCGATATACACAAAAAAGCCAGTCAAATATATTATATTGGGACCTTTTATCTTTGCTAAATAGGTTTTACTAAATGAGAGAAAACATTTATAATGTTACCTGTGTGCTTTTACCTCGTATCAAGAAGACAAATGGCTTACAATATGTCTAAGCCTGGTAAATATATTTACACTGATTACTTCTACAAGAGAAGGGAATTACACTCTGTTGGGTGTGAGGGATTTTATTAGTCAAATACTTATGATAGAGTTGTAGTTATAAAATCTACCAAAATTGAAGCGGTCAAACTGTCAAAGCATTTGTACCTACAGATGTGTCCACCATTACTTTAATTAAAAAGTCGTTAAGGTCTCCCAGGGAAATCAATTCAAAACCACAAGATGCGAGCAAAACCTGCAATTCACCTCCCAACAACTGGGTGACCACCCACAGACACTTATAAGATAGACATCTCAATATCATGTTTTTGGAAAAGCTTGTCATCTGATGCCACATGGGTAGGTTTTAGTTCATTTCTGCAAGTAACTGATTAAACCTTAAAGTAGCTAAATACTTTTAAGGTACGCAATGAGGGAAAGTAATCAAACCCTTATTATTGTCTAGTGGGGAGGGCAAAGGAACACACCTCTACCCACTGTCTCAGAATTATAGTACATTGCCTTATCCTTCTATTTTAATAAACTAACAGAATACTGGATGTGCTGGATGCCAATAGTTCCTGCTGCCATTACTTCCCTTACAAATGTCCAATATATTATCAAATAAGGAAGAAATTTTAAAGGAGTATAGATAAAGAAAAGTTAAAAGACTATAAGTGCTCTTTTCATGTACCCATATCTATCTAGTCTATAGAACTTCTTTAAGGCAATGGAGTGTGGTGAAGCACCGTGTTCATGTATTATCTTACAAGCACAGACATAACAAAGAGCCTGGGGTGCTTACATACTGGAAGGGTCTAGTTAATCATTTGCAATGATCTTTTATTTGTATAGGTGATAGTATACAGTAGAAAAACATTTCTGGGAGCCATTTGATAGAATGCTACTGGCCTTATTATTAAGTTGTTATTGACTCCCAGTGACTATATGAATAATGTCCTTTATACTATTTGGGTCTTCAGGCTTCTCAGTGGAGATTTTGTAATTCTGTTCATCCATCTTCTTGTTGGTTACCGTCTTTCTCTTTTCCTTTCAACACTTTCAGACACAACTTGCTTTCCCATTGTACTAGATTTTCTTGCAACATAGCCAAACTAAAACTATTTAAAATGTTTTTTCAGGATTAGAAACCACAGTTACTAGTTGCAGAATGTTTCTGATAAAGAGATACTATTTTTCTAAGCTTAAAGAACCCTATTAAAACCAAATATTATGTACTACATTTTTTTCCAAGCCTCATAGAAATTAATGATATGCTTTTTCAGAGTAGACTTGGAAGTATCACATTCCATGGCTATCTAATAAAGAGCAGCTGTTTCCATATGCATTAACTGCATGTATATCGGTAAACAGCATGTACAAGGGTTAAAGTCCAATGTTGAGCTATTACAATTATCTATTCAGGTTGAGTAAAATGAAAGGCTGTCATTAGCACATCCTAATCATGGCTGGATTTTAATGTCTCATTAAAGTAATTAGCCCTCTGCCTGACTTTCACAGATTCTAACTCTACCAAAGGAATCTTCACACATAGAGAAGAGCAAAATAATTCTGTCACTTTATGAAATGAGTAATTTTGTGTGACAGATTAATATGTGATATTTTCCATTGTAAAGTCTGTCATACATGGTAGTTAATATCAAAGAGTATGAACAAAGTGCAAACAGTAGTAAATAAAACTAGTACTGGCCCTGCTCAGGGATTGACTCATGATATGAATTCAATTATGACATTTTTTATCTACTGGGTTGTCTTTTTTTTCAGAATGTGTTAAGCAGAACCATGTGCTTTGGTACCTGTAAGGTGGTACATAGAATCCCTATGGCTTAAACTACTGAGTCAATGGTACTCCATACGAACGGTAATCTATGAGTAGATTTCTGTGAGTACAACCCTGTATAATGCAAAACTTCTCGACAGCCATATCATAAATTGCCAAATCCATTATACACCACATATTGTGTGTCTATGACCTCATTAAGCTACAAATTCCATTATGCACATAGTTTTGTCAACACACATAGCACTATATGCATATATGTAGCACTGTTCTTTCCGCCAAGCAAGATGAGATCGGTGACAGAAGGTTCTGAAGACTAATACCTGTAAAGCATTTGCCTCTATTATTAAAAGTGTTTTCTAAGTTTAAAAGTTTTTCCCCACAGACATAGGGGAGAATTTACTATTGGGGTCATGCCTATTTTTTGGTGCAAAAGTGGCACATTTTTGGCGCATGACTGTGCCGAAACAATGCACCACAAAAAATAAAACTGATATGAATTATATCTGAAATCTACTGTGCTGCACCAGAAATGTTAAGATGCCAGGGCCTCTTAATAATCCTGGCGCATCCACCATCATTCCTAACAATATAAAGAGTGACACACAAATAAATATATAAATTCACCCCATTATCTCGATGAGCTTGATAGGTTAAAAGTAATAAATTATTAACATATGCAGAAGATAATATTTCCCTCACAATTTATCACTCCTGTTCAGGATTTTTTGCATAATTCTCACAGTCATGTAGGGATTGTGCAGAGAATAGAGGGGTTAATCTGCTGATCTGTTCTATTTTTTGCTAGAAACTGTTCGAAGGGTGGGATAACAATTTATCTCTTCTACTGCACAAGGGGTGGAGTATGAAACTCTTGCTCCTGCCAGTTGTCTTACAGCAGACACAGGACAGTGAGAAAATAGAGCAGTAAAACATTGCTGATCTCCTAGAATGCAGCAAGAAGGGCTTAAAGGGGTTGTCCAGTATCAGAAAATAAATATAATTTATATAAACAGTCTATCCATGGTCATGTGTTGGACACACAGGTGCACAGCTCATCACAGTCACAGCATAGTAATCAGACATCTGCCTTTTAACGAGCTGTGCACCTGTGTGTTCATCACATGACCATGGACTGTATATCACTGGACAACCCCTTTAATAGTAACATGAGACAAACTAAAATTGAAGGAGGAATTAGTTTTTTTTCTAGTGTTCATTTGAGGTAATCCTCAACAACCCTTTTGACAACCTTGCTTTTTTAGTCATGTAAAGTAAAAAGAGAGCTAGACAGTTGATGTCTGTATATATCTGCTTATTAAAAGATAACTGAAATTTGCAATTTTGACCATCTCTTTTTGATAGTATTTACAGACTATTTTAAGCATTTACTTATATTTCTGTCTCGACTCTTTATAGCCTTATATTTAGCTAACATGAGCACATTTTCAATTAATACAGTGTTGGGGCTATGTTGCCTAATGTGTTGCAGATAAAACAGTTATTTCATGGGTCATTAATGTGTTTAATGCGTGGAACATTCTATTAAAACAAGCACTTATTATTTTTATGAAGATGTTTATTACTATGGTTAACAGCCAGAGTACAACTAGATTTTTGAAGGCCATAATCATTCATCTTATGTGAGGTTGCCTCTTTTGTTTGTGGCTTTCTTTTAGCAGAAGATTTGGATTATCATCAGCGAGCAGCCAAAGGTTTTTGTTATTTCAAGCTGAGATTGATAGATGTTGTGGAAATTACATGCAATACAATTACACACCTTCAAAGATTTACAGCAGTGGTGCTAAATAGCTATGAAACCGAGTAAGAACAAAGGAGAAAAGGAAAGGAAAGTGTTTATAATGGAATTTAAGACATAAATGATACTCTGCAGATCAACAGTCACAGTTCTATTTATACTATTTCCAAACGTCTGTGTAATGCAAGTATTAGCTTTATTTTACATCAGAGAAATAAACTGCAACACTTAACACATACAATAACAAAATTACTGTACGTGTGAAGACTATAGAAAATGATTTGACTAGACTACTTAGTTTTAAACTCTTTGTTTATTAGATGACATTACTTGTAGTTTTTTGTCTTTAGATTTTGTCACCAGTTTCTTAGTTTCCAAATATAAAACCTTTATTTTAATATACATTCACTCTAACAGTAATTTTTCATTAACTATTCTTTTGGCATGATTGTTTTTAACTACCATTCTTCTTTGATTATGGGAACATCCCCTTTTTACCATAGTAGTCTACAGTAGTATATAGATCTCTAGGCCACAAAATGACTGGATGACTGATTATAACACAAATTCTCATGGGTAGATGGACTACTTTTTTCTAACTGGACATATAAGGAGCTGAATAGTATTAACAGTACAGTAGAGAATTTGCAGGCATAACATCCACTATGTTAAAGGGAGTCTATCACCAGGATATAATATCCATTGAACTTCAGTGCATAGTAAAGGACATGGTGAGCACCATGATACCTCTGCATAATCCAAGAAAGACACCATTTCCTTGAAAAATCTGTTTTTATAAATATGTAAATAATTCTCAAGCACAATAGGGCGTGCCAGGGCCTCAGGTTTTCAAACCAGACAACAAAGCCCTTGGAGGTTCTTGTTTGTCTCATTGCACTTCAACCTCATTAGAATAAACATTAAAACTATTTTTTTCAAGGAAATGGCACATCTATTGGACTATGATGGGGCTCAGCAGAATATTGACAACAATGCACTGTGGTTGTTTTGATATAAAGTTCCTCAGTGACAGACTTCCTTTTACCATCCTTATAACTAGTACCAATCTACTGACTTTTATTGTACATTACTTTGTCATGTTAAAATTCAATATACACATCAAAATTACTATGAATTAATAATACTATTAAATAATAATATACATTGATCCTTGACACTTATTATTTTGTATTATTGTATAGTATTTTACCATTGTGTGGCCCATGGTCATTGTTTAGTCGTATGGGCAATACAACTTGGCCTCATGACCACAATGACCAATACCGTATATTGTAGATTTTAATGAAATCATTTTGTTGTACTCTAAATTTGTTGGTTGCATTAAAATACAACAATTCAATTGCACTAATGTCCATTACTTATCAACGTATAAAGGTTAGTTAAACGTGTAACTTATTATTAAGCAATTTGGTACTTTTAATGCCATCCATATACAGTATATTTTGTCAGCCTTTACTCCTGAGAATTATTTAATATTTTTGTAACTAAACTATATTCTTTCTTTAAACTGTATATTAGATAAACTCCATAAAAAGTCTGTACAATAGCACAGCAGATAAGAAAAGTGAAAAGCCGTTGAAGCCATTCTCTCAGCAGTCATTACAGAGCATGTTGGGAAAATGGGCATTTTATTACCGCCTGTTAAGTTCTTATACTAGTGACATTTTATTTTACATCAAGTCAATTTATGGCTTTGACTTTTAAATTTAGTTGAGCCAAGTAAATTAACACATGCCGGATCTGATTTCTCAGTTCTTGCTCTAATTCTTCTCATAGTTTAGCATGTAAATCAAAGTGTTGTGAAGAGTGTTTGTGTTCTCATTAAGAACAAGCCATTTTCCTGGAAAACATACATTGTGTTCCAGAAATGTAAGACATTATATAAGTAATGAAAAAATCCCAGGCTCTCTGCAGTCCTTAACAACTTGAAGGACAGTAACAATTAGAAACATACCATCTCCTATAGATTATACAGTTTTAAAAGCTTGAAGGATAACATTTATAGCTTTGTTTCATAAGCATTTAATAATAATTTATTTTTTACCAACATTTAATAATTACAATCCCTATCATATACTGTGATGATTTTAATGCATTACATATGTAAAAGAGAATTTATGCTCCTTTTGAGTATTTTATTACGAGAATTAAAATGCTTTTAACACAGTTGCACATAATGGCAAAATATTTTATTGACATTAGTTCAGAAAGTATAAATGCTAAGAATCAAGAGCTGCCTATTATAAAGCACTGCCACGTATGTATGACTATAATATTATTAGCAAAACATAAAGAAACTCAACTATTAATGAGTGGAAAGTAGTAACAATAAAACACAAACAGGTTATGCTGTACATGGGAAAACCCATTGATTTTAAGAACTGTTGTGTAATAAAGAAATAAAGAAATATATATATATATATATATATATATATATATATATATACAGTACAGACCAAAAGTTTGGACACACCTTCTCATTCCAAGAGTTTCCTGTATTTTCATGACTATAAAAATTGTAGATTCACACTGAAGGTATCAAAACTATGAATTACCACATGTGGAATTATATACTTAACAAAAAAGTGTGAAACAACTGAAAATATGTCTTATATTCTAGGTTCTTCTTATATTCAGGTGACTACCTCTTGAAGCTCATCAAGAGAATGCCAAGAGTGTGCAAAGCAGTAATCAAAGCAAAAGGTGGCTACTTTGAAGAACCTAGAATATAAGACATATTTTCAGTTGTTTCACACTTTTTTGTTAAGTATATAATTCCACATATGTTAATTCATAGTTTCGATGCCTTCAGTGTGAATCTACAATTTTTATAGTCATGAAAATACAGAAAACTCTTGGAATGAGAAGGTGTGTCCAAACTTTTGGTCTGTACTGTGTGTATATATATATATATATATATATATATATATATATATATATTGTAAGTATGTGAGCCAGAGGGCGCTGTTGAGCGACCCGGGCCAGGCCAGAAAAGGCCCTCAGCCACGCCTTTGGGTGGTGGCACGTAACTCCAGAGGGGCTGGAGCACCCTGCAGGAAGCAGGAAATGGTGGTGGACCAGCTAGGACAGAGAGAGAGGCTCTGTCCCAGAAGGACTGGCGTCCACAGGGGTGGACCAGCTAGGACAGAGAGAGAGGCTCTGTCCCAGAAGGGCTGGCATCCACAGGGGACTGTTGCTGGAGCTGAGCAACAGTCAGGACAGTTAGGGGCTCAAGGAGTGAGTTAGGACCCTAACTGTGGTCTAGGTTTTTTTTGTTGTTTTGCTATGTTGCAGTTAAGCTGAATAAAGCCATTTTTATTTTACACTTGGACCGTCTGAAAGCTATCAGTACCATGAACCACCGCTGTCCGGACCAGGAAAAGCCGCCATTTTGAGTTTAATTTCCCCAAACTATCACAATACATATATAGATATATATATATATATATATATATATATATATATATATTTTCAAAAAAAAAATTCCAAATTTAGAAATCCCTTTAGCTAGTTAGGTCAATAACTGAACAAACGCTTATCTTTTTTGTGAGTTTATATAAAATTTGCTTTGCCAGCTGCAGGAAAGATAACACCTACTGTTTTACCTTTTTAGTGCTCTGTCATATAGAAGCAACTTGTACTACATAGTTATCTGTAGTTACTATTTAACTGCTATAAGTAAGAACAAATATACTGATGAAATGAGTTTTGCTTTTCCAACATATTTTTTTATAGTTCTTTCTATGGTATTCTACTAGAAACAACCGTTGCAAATGAAGACTTCCCCGTGAAGACTATTATTTATAATATTTAATCAATTTGGCTGTAATACACTAAATGTTGAAACTATGAAATGCTTTCTTATTTTTGTTTTTCTTAAAACTGTATTTTATAAGCAAAATCTTAAAAAAGCCTTCTAAGATGATGAAAAAATGGGCAATGGTGGTCATATATGCCTTAAAAAAAATAAAAAGTCCCTACTCATCTGAAATGCCTCATCATTCCAGTGCCACTGGTTTGGTGCTCCCTGCTGCTCTTTAGTGCTACAGTGATTTATCCTACTACCCACGTGACTACTGTAGTAACTAACTGTTGAAGCCAGTGAATGACTGTAGCAGTTGTCAATAGTTGGGCTTGTCATGGTTGCAGTAATGTCCGGTGGAGAGTTCTGAAGTGTTGACATTGGAATGGCAAGGGATTTATCTGCTGAGTAATGGATCTTTTATTGATTCATGGCATTCTTCCTCCCCTGCCTCCTTGTCTAATTTTTGATTAACTCCTTTATCTATTTAGGAATTGTGAAATTTATTTTTAGATAACAGTGATGAATAATTTGAATGAAAGTATGTGATAAAAGAATGTTTTTGGGCTCTGATATAACAATGAGCTCTAAATGTGTAACAGAAGAGTCATATTTGGACACATCATTTGCTACTTGACAAATGTATAGATGACAAATGACAAATGTATAGATGGATTGTGGGTACTCAAAATTATTTCCTGTGATGAGCTCAAGGAAACCACCCATCTAATACTGATATTGAAGTTTTTCCCATCATTCATAGTAGACATTTTGAAACATTTCCAGCAGATACAGTATAACCTAAGTAATCCTAATACATGGTACTAAATTGTATTGTGAATAAGCTGTCACTTACTTTGCCAAAAAATATGCTTGAAATATACACAATGTCCTTATTCCAACATCTGACACATACTACTACTGTTGTTAGTAGTAGTAGTAGTATTTTGCTTACTTGTATAGCGCCATCATATTCTGTAGCACTTTACAGACATTGTCAGTCACTGTCCCATATAGAGCTCACACTCTACTTTCCCTATCAGTATGTCTTTGGAGTGTGGGAGGAAACCCACGCAAACATGGGGAGAACATACAAGCACCTTTCAGATGTTGTCCTTGGCAGGATTCAAACCCAGGACTCCAGCGCTGCAAGGCTGCAATACTAACCACTGAGTCACCATGCTGCCCATACTACTCTTTAAATACTGTACATTATTTTCCGATTCTAGTAAAGGCCTTAATTCAATTGTTTAGCTTTTTTTGACTAGACAATTACATTTTCAGTGTTGTTACTGTAATATTTCTCTATATAATGGGAAATAATGTAATAATAGAATTGAGAAGCCATAGGCTACTAACATGGATCTATAATCAGCTTTTTATAAAGGTACACATCTCAGTTAATTCTTTTTTTTCCCGCAGGATCAAAGACAAACTCAGATGTCCCAATATCGTCAGGATCCCTCATTAATTATGAGGTCGCTGGTGCACATGTCAGATGTGGCTCGGGCAGGAATAATGTCTCAAAGTCAACTTACCACCATAAACCAGTCTCAATTAAGTGCTCAGTTGGGACTCAATATTGGAACAACTTCTATTCCCCATACATCTCCTTCACCTCCAGCAAGCAAATCAGCTACTCCGTCTCCTTCCAGTTCAGTCAATGAAGAAGATGCTGATGAAACAAACAGGGTACGTACCTTTTTTGTGAGGAAGAATAACTGAAGGAGTTTTATGTGAACCGTTTTTTCACTCGAAAACTGTCACTCTAGTTCATTGGCTGTGTGTGGCATTGCAGCTCACTGAATAGGACTAAACTGCAATAGCAGACACCGCCCATGCGTAAGAGCAGCCTTTATCTGGGGAAAAAAGGGCAGGCTATTTTTTTCTAATATTCCCCTTTTAAAGAAAGGTAATGAAACCTTTTTCCTATAGTTCTTTTCTAACCGATCTGCTTGCGAGCTATACATCAATCTCAGTCTGGTTAACCTTTTCTAACCTGAACAAAGAACAAAAAGGTGCAAACTTTTTTTTGTAATATTTTCCCTGAGGAACTTGGCATATTTTTACTGTTGTTTACATTGTAATAAAGCAGTTACCCATATTATCTTAAGAAGTGTGCTTTCGCTTGTTGAATATTCTGTTACCAAATATATGCAGATCTTAGTCTAAATATCATCAATGCAGTAACCGTACTTTAATTTTTTTGTGAAAACACTGAGAAACACTTTTGTGTTGCTTCTCTGAATACTTATTCTTCTTGGTAATAGCAGATTTATAAATAATTTAAATTTCAGCAGAATGTGTAGTTATTTTCAATTCACCTTCAAGAAAAAAAATTCACAAGAGATTTTATCCTGCCAAAACAGGAGCTGAGAGTATTTTATTATTCAGAAATATGAATTAAAAGACAACAGAGAAAAGACAAAATACTGCAACAATTTCATTCTAATCCCTGTTGCTTTATTGTAATATAATTGTTGATAATATGGCCTAGTCTGATAACCATTTTTTATATTTTATAAAATTTTATTTAAGAAGAAGAACCTACTGCTTAATTATTTCATTTTGACAGAAAAATAATAAATTAATAAAAAATTTTAACGGTGCATAAAATATTTATTTAAAATACACATTGTATTAACTTTTCAGACAATTGGAGAGAAAAGAGCTGCCCCAGACTCTGGGAAGAAACCCAAGACTCCAAAGAAGAAGAAAAAGAAAGATCCAAATGAACCACAGAAACCCGTATCTGCATACGCTCTTTTTTTTCGAGACACACAAGCTGCAATTAAAGGTCAGAACCCCAATGCAACGTTTGGTGAAGTATCAAAAATTGTGGCTTCAATGTGGGATGGTCTTGGAGAAGAACAAAAACAGGTAATTGACTGTTATTAAAATTGTTTCTCAGTTTTTAGCTGCTATAGCAATCCAGCAAACACCAGAATCTTAAGCAACTGACAGTAGAACATAGAAATGGACACAACGTCTTCATACCACTGCATGGACATGTGGACAAAAGTGTTGCAATTTGCTGACTATTGTATCGTAAACCTTTTAGATTATGAGTTTTTATTATGTAGAGTCAACTTTAGATCTCCTACAGCAACAGCATAATTAAGGGGGTTAAAACTGTTATTTAATGGGGTATTGTCATCACAGATGTTTATATTCTGTGGACATGTCATAAATATCTGATATATATGCGGGTACAATATACTGCAGATAGAGGCGGATCCCAGAATTAAGACCCACATCTGTCAGACATTTATGGCATTTCCAGTGGTTATTCCATAAATGTCTGAAAAGACTATCCCCCTCTAACATTAAAGGGGATTTCTAATGAGCATAACCATATTTAGTATTGTAGACAATTAAAAGTTAAATATTTTTGCAAATATAAATCATTAAAATTTTACAAAATTTTAAAGATTGTCTCAACCATGTGGTGTCACTACCTGATAGGCTGGCCACAATAAGGAAGTAAAAGCTGCAATTTTTTTAAATTCTTTTCATTGGCAAAAATATTTAACCATTAATTGTCTACAAATTTAAATATGGTTATGTTCCTGGGATAACCTCTTTAAGTATTTGACACAGAGTTTAGAATCTGAATCACAGGTTTCAGAGGGCCAGAGGCAAGAGTAGCTATCTGATTATTTGTAAGCGTTAATGGACTTTCTGCCAGGGACTTTATGAAGGTCTACAGAATATGTTGGTGCTACAGTTTAGAATTATTGTACATCAAGTGATAAATAAATCCATGCTCAGAGTAATCATTGTCATAGCCAGAAGTTTGGACTGAAAGTGCCTTGTGGTGAAAATGTATGATGTTTTTTTAATTATTATTTGGAGTCTGTTAATGTAACATGAAGGCATTGTGTACAAGTTTCTAAGACATCTGCTCTCTCGCAGACTTCCCCTGTTATGATTTAATGATGGTGATTAATCAAGCCTATTTGTAGTTGTGTGCAACAACTGGGCCTTTGTTGAGTGGCACAAAAAATATTCAGCAAAGGCCAGACTTCTGCAGGCAGGAAGTCATGAAAAGCATAATCACAGCCATTCAGAGAACTGGGTGAATTATCAAAGGATTGCTCTAGTTTTCTACTGGACTGGCTGATTTCTAATGAGCAATTCCATAATTTTATAAATGAGAAATAATGCAGAAGAGTAACTTAAAATAATAATGGAAAATTCAATAACAAACTTAATGTTTATTATTCAATTCTGTTACAGTGTTAAAGTTTTAGTTATTTGGTATTTTTGCATAACTTTGTGTATATTTCTTTTAATGCATGCTGTTTCTTTATAAGCATGCATATTCATCTAAGCCATATGCTTCTCTGTATATTAATCTCTATTGAAGCAGGATGGGTCACAGGCAAGAAAAACTCAACCTGTTATCCACTGAATGTTGAGACCTGTAGGTGTCTAGCATCGACTTGATCTCAAATGTTAGAATATTTTATGCTGTACACAACCTATTGAGCAGCATAGGCAGCTGAATTATTTTAGTTGGGACATTATTACTACATTGATTTTATCTTAACATTTCTCTCTGATTTTGTCCTCCTTTATAGGTGTATAAGAGGAAAACAGAAGCAGCCAAAAAGGAATACTTAAAAGCTCTTGCGGCCTATAGAGCAAGTCTTGTGTCTAAGGTATGTTTGTTTCTAATCTGAATCTTAATCACAATGGTGGATTTATATCTCAAGTAATTTTACACCACAAACAAATCCACAACATATTCATGTCTTTCTGTGATTTTCCTGCTTTGCAATAAGATGAAAATCATAGCAATGTTTCCGTAAATCCACATCCAAATCTGCTTGTGCAGCACTGTATGACATGCAGATTTTGTGGCGGATTTGTTTGTGGAGTAAAATGATGTCACTTGTGAATCCACCTTTGTGCAGTCTGTGTGGCAAAGGAACATGTACAATATATATATAATATACCTTATGTATAGTGCCACAACAAGGGATGAAATTGCCAAGTTTGTATTTCAATTTACTCAGACTGGAGAGCTGACCATCTAAGTTTCTAAGCGATGGTAAGATGAGGGTAAAATGGTTTTCTGCATTGTAATGTAGAATGAACCACTTTGAGCTGCTTTACCCATTGTGAGGCATTATTTATGCTGCAGTGTAAGTAGTTATTGTATTACTGAACAGTTTGTTGTCCAGATCCAATTTGAAATATTAAAATTTACCTTTGTACCGCCAGTCTATAAGCAAGCCTAGGATATATTAACACTATTGAGAATATTGTGAGCTTCAAAATTCTCTATCTTTTCCCATATATAGGTATGTAAATGTAAGCACCGCAATGATACCTGTTTCGAATTTTGCATTTATTAAGTGGGTGCTTATTAGTATATGGGTGGAAATTTGCCAATTGCAAATGAGTGTGTTTGTGGAAGACGGACAGTATTCAAGCAAAATCTCTTGTACTTATATGAATCAGAAAGTCACCTGCTGTTTACATCAAGCTTTTATGTTAAACATATTTTACAGACTGTTTTGTGTTTTATTTATTTTTTTAATTCCAGTGTCATTATCTATATGAAAATTATAAATCTATATTATAAAATCCTGAAACTATGCAGTTTTCACTCTGGCCTCTGATATTAATATTTCGTAATAGGCTAATACTTACTCTTCTGTAGAGATCACTGTTTAGAAATAATCATTGTCATCACAAACAGAACTACAAATATATAAAATCTCCTCTCTGCACAATGACCTCTGATAGGTCACAGAGCATGCCCACAACACACTCCCACTTTACAACTCTACACTAAAGGATATTACAGAATATCTTACATGGTTCATTTGCATACTGTAAAGCATATTTCTCAATGCTGTTAACAGCTCAAGTAATGGCTGACCCCTTAATTATGTACAAAAAAATAGAATGAAATATTATTGATGAATATGTTTCAGAATTTAGTTTTAATAAAGTGTGTGTGGATATATATGTATTTATATTTAAGTGATACATTCCCTTTAAACACCATATTAAAACCAGTTTTAGACATTTTATGTACATTTTATATGGTTAACAGATAATTGCTCAAACATTCTACTTACAATTACGTACGCAATTAAGTAACACATTTTACTGAATGATGGACATTGACAGAATAGATTTGCCATTCTTAGACCTTTGCTAAGCTGATAGAAGATGCAGGTATGACTGACCCCACCACAAATTCTAGCAAGGACAGTTTGTACCAGACAATTCCATCAAACTTTTAACAGTAGCCATCCTTTGAAAAAACTAACATATTTAATGTTTTCCATTAGTAATATTTAGAGGTTGATGTTCATATAAGCATGTTATGGCAATGTTCTATCTCATCCGTCTGTGTGTATATTATTCATGCAGTAATGCCATGTTGTGTTTTTCATAACAGGCTGCAGCAGAATCTGCAGAGGCTCAGACAATACGCTCTGTCCAGCAAACACTGGCATCAACAAACCTCTCATCTACGCTTCTGCTTAACTCCTCACTTTCTCAGCATGCCTCACTCTCTGTGGCAGCACAGAATCTCCAGCAGTCAGTTCCAAGGGCCATTGCACCCAAACCTTTGTCCATGAGACTACCATCTAGCCAGATTGTGACCTCGGTAACCATTGCACCAAATATGCCATCCAGTATGGGTACTCCATTAATGAGCAGCATGGGTGCACCAATGGTGGCCACCCCTCCCTCATCTCAAGTGAGTCCTTCACTGCAGAGCCAGCAGCATCACATTCAACAATTGCAGCAGCAGCAATTGCAACAAATGCAACAGCAGCAGCTTCATCAGCATCAAATGCACCAACAGATCCAGCAGCAAATGCAGCAGCAGCATTTCCAACACCATATGCAGCAGCAACTCCAACAACAGCAACAACAACAACTTCAACAACAAATGCAACAGCAACTGCAACATATACATCTACAGCAGATGCAGCAACAGCAGCAGATGCAACATATTCAGCATCAGTCACAAATGTCTCCTCAGCAGCCTTCTCCTGCCCCTTCCCAAACAGGTGTACCTTCACAAATAGCCTCACCAATCCCTCATATCAGTAGTCCTTCCCCAGCATCTCAACATCATCAGCCATTGATACAGTCCCAGGCACAGACTCAAGTGCTGTCTCAAGTCAGTATTTTTTAATCCTCTTAGGGTTTCATTGCAGGATATTTTCATCTCTTTAAAGGAAGGTGCATATTCTGTATATTGTCCAAACATGTTATGCATGAATGCATAACGGACCAAGTGAGACTATTATGTGTCTATTAGATAGGCAATAAAGGACAGTGTAACTTGTATCATATTTTAGCACCCTCAAAATCTCTTCTCTGGAAACTAAAGAATGATGACTTTTTGTTTTTTATGTGATGCTTTTTTTAATTTATTGATTTAATTTCCTAAAATATGTGAATTGTGTGATCCTAAAACACACTGGGAAATCACTAAAAAAAACAAAACAAAAAAAAAAAACTGTGGACACTTAGAGTGAACTTGAACATGCGACAAAGCATTTAAAGATGACCTCAATGCATTGCCGGCATTGGAAGCTCACAGAGACAAAATGTATGCTACCTGTAAAGTGATAATGTCACGACCATGCAAGTGCATTTGTATGACATATACGTAGTTAATGGCATTTTTGTCATATAATATGATGTAAATCACAGATGTTTGCCAAAGTTCTTATTTTTTCATGTTTTGTCTATATCAAAAGTGATAAAAAGAAACTAAAAATTCTCATCAGCAACCAAAATTTAAGTTTGGAATACACTGTAATGGTACGTCGATTGCTTCTGTGTCCCACCATCTGCATTAAGACAGAAATGTGAACATAGTGTGCTAAAGTGACACATTTCTTATTAAAACAATGTATTTTTAAAAGGGAAATGCACTTAAATACTGTAAAATGATTATTCTAAGAGCTAAAGTTAACTAATGCTACAAGTACTGTATGAACAGTAGAATATTTAAAAAGGGTACCCTAATAAGGTGTATATATTTTCTTTCCGAGTTGTATGGTTTCAAATAATTTCTTGTAAAATGTTTTCATAAACAAGGCTTTAATGTAACACTGGTTACACAAACATTAATTGCTACATCGCTTATTGTGTTTTTATGCTGTTTTATACTTTTTTATGAGTTCTGATAGCGCCAGTTAAGTTGTTTGTATTTTTGCTTAACTGAAAAAATGCTTTTATCTTGCGATAGAATAAACACATTTCTGTAATAGGTTGCATGATGTTTATTTATTTTCCAGATTGCTTGTAGTTTTTTAAGTATTTCTTCAGATGTATTTATTTTAGATTCCATAAAAGACTTAGAGCTGCCCGTTTTAACAAAGATGTGGCCAAATAAAATATTATAATTAATTTTAAGCAAAATGACTTCGTCAAGGAAGTGTATGTGATATATTGGGTGGCAAAGACTCAGTGGACCTTTTGTTAATCCCATCCTTAGTGTTGAAAATTATACTGTTATACCATGAGAAACCTTAAACCCAGTGGGCCCCTATTTCTGCCTAGTTTTGCCTGGTGCTTACTCTAGCATTGATTTTAAGATGATAATCCCTAGTTTAAAACCAAGATACATAATCAAAATAGTCAACTGGCATAATTCTTAGTTTCCCTTTTAAGTTCCCTGTATTTTACTGTCTCTCATGTCCGGTATTCAGGAGTAGCAATGTAATAACCCTTTGCTTAAAGGGTTTGTCTGGGATAATTGTAAAAATGGGGACTATGTAGAGTTATGGTCCCAGATCCTACAAGGATGAAATAAATTACTGAAGCCATTCACTGGTCTCAGCAGACACTTTTACATACATCAAAGGTTCAATCCTAAAACCAGTGATTGACTACAGTGGTCACATGATTGATGTATGTATCATCATCGCTGCAAGACTGATGGGAATCACCAGGACATTTAACAGTTGAGTAATGTTTATTTATTATTTTAGAGCAGTACCTATTGGCATAGCCCTATTTTTTTTTAAGAAAATTCCAAAAATCCCATTAAGTTAGGAGTCCAGCAAAACCTAAATCCTCAGATGATAATTTGTATCAACAAATATTTTCTTGCAGGAATCCTGTAATATCTATCAAATGGAAAATTTGAAAATTTCGTTAGAATTCGAGATAAATAATGGAACTACTCTGTGCAGGCCCTGAAGGTGACTGTAGGAAGAAACAGAAAATCTCTCATAGCTCTGTTGAAGGAAACCTGTTGGGTTTTTGTTGGGATTTTGCACCCTTAACTGGCCCCAGCATGTGTAGCATCAAGTAATGACTTTTCCTATGATTCCCCACACTAAGCTTTTTGTTGCTGAAAAGTCAAGGTACATGACTAGATGCTCTTTGCCCTCATGACTAGTTAAGGTAAATTTACATATCCCAATCTAAGCTTTTAAAAACTTATAACTTGGTGTTTCAGCAACAGAAATCTTAGAGAAGGGCATCATAGGAAATGTTGTTTCTAGATACTGCACATGCTGAGGCCAGTTTAGGATGGAAAAGCCACTTGATGGGTTAGTTTAAAGTATTTAAGAGTTTGGGGGATGGAAGATGCAACTGAACAGGACTAATGCATGGTTGCTTATTCACACATTTGTTTTCCAGGCCATGTACTGTCTATGTTCTCCATGGACAACACACAGTCTTGTTGATCTTTAACAGGTGTTTACAGACAGGGACATGATCATGAGCTATTTAGGTCCATTTTGCAGAGCAAACATGCTCATTAAAGTATTGATTATTGAAAATTCTAGACCACACACAGATGCAATTCATATGCTGTCCATTTTTCATGGATCTAAAACATTGCAAAGCATGATAATTTGTTTAAAAAAGGTTAATCTGTTTTTTATAGGAAAGAAAA
Organism: Leptodactylus fallax; assembly: GCA_947044405.1. Classification (NCBI taxonomy): domain Eukaryota; kingdom Metazoa; phylum Chordata; class Amphibia; order Anura; family Leptodactylidae; genus Leptodactylus; species Leptodactylus fallax. Next base: position 2,192,481 of record CAMRHE010000100.1, read on the forward strand.
ACAGATCAACTTAAAAAAAGCACATACATGAAGTCAGACTCTGTGTTATAGATGGAGAACATGAGCAGCACTAAGTCCATGGATCGCAGAAATGTGAATAAGGTCTAAAGGAGTGTAGCTGTGTAACTTTAAAAAAAAAAAAAAAAACACTCCAGTAAAATTTTGTCTTGCCCCCTCCATTTGAATATGAGTTTCTGACTACACAGTGTATCCTGTATGAACAGGAGGACTAACTTACAATGTAAGTCTATTCAAGCCTTGATCTGACTCACATAGACCTGCATTGAAATTTTCACCTTTTGTCAAATACTATGTGCATTTGAGGGCCAATGTGAAGGTCAGTACTCTGGAAGGGAACACAACTTCACAATGAAACTGTCAGTAAGTTATTCAATAACATTACACTATATATGGGCTCATTTTCTAACAGAGGGGGCATTTTTTTTTACAGGAGTTCTTTAAGTTACAGTCATATGAAAAAGTTTGGGCACCCCTATTAATCTTAATCATTTTTAGTTCTAAATATTTGGGTGTTTGCAACAGCCATTTCAATTTGATATATCTAATAACTGATGGACACAGTAATATTTCAGGATTGAAATGAGGTTTATTGTACTAACAGAAAATGTGCAATATGCATTAAACCAAAATTTGACCGGTGCAAAAATTTGGGTACCCTTATCATTTTATTGATTTGAATACTCCTAACTACTTTTTACTGACTTACTGAGGCACAAAATTGGTTTTGTAACCTCACTGAACTTTGAACTTCATAGCCAGGTGTATCCAATCATGAGAAAAGGTATTTAAGGTGGGCAATTGCAAGTTGTTCTCCTATTTGAATCTCCTCTGAAGAGTGGCATCAGGGGCTCCTCAAAACAACTCTCAAATGATCTGAAAACAAAGATTGTTCAACATAGTTGTTCAGGGGAAGGATACAAAAAGTTGTCTCAGAGATTTAACCTGTCAGTTTCCACTGTGAGGAACATAGTAAGGAAATGGAAGACCACAGGGACAGTTCTTGTTAAGCCCAGAAGTGGCAGGCCAAGAAAAATATCAGAAAGGCAGAGAAGAAGAATGGTGAGAACAGTCAAGGACAATCCACAGACCACCTCCAAAGAGCTGCAGCATCATCTTGCTGCAGATGGTGTCACTGTGCATCGGTCAACAATACAGCACACTTTGCACAAGGAGAAGCTGTATGGGAGAGTGATGCGAAAGAAGCTGTTTCTGAAAGCACGCCACAAACAAAGTCGCCTGAGGTATGCAAAAGCACATTTGGACAAGCCAGCTTCATTTTGGAAGAAGGTCCTGTGGACTGATGAAACAAAGATTGAGTTGTTTGGTCATACAAAAAGGCGTTATGCATGGCGTCAAAAAAACACAGCATTCCAAGAAAAACACTTGCTACCCACTGTAAAATTTGGTGGAGGTTCCATCATGCTTTGGGGCTGTGTGGCCAATGCCGGCACCGGGAATCTTGTTAAAGTTGAGGGTCGCATGGATTCAACTCAGTATCAGCAGATTCTTGAGAATAATGTACAAGAATCAGTGACGAATTTGAAGTTACGCCGGGGATGGATATTTCAGCAAGACAATGATCCAAAACACAGCTCCAAATCTACTCAGGCATTCATGCAGAGGAACAATTACAATGTTCTGGAATGGCCATCCCAGTCCCCAGACCTGAATATCATTGAACATCTGTGGGATAATTTGAAGCGGGCTGTCCATGCTCGGCGACCATCAAACTTAACTGAACTGGAATTGTTTTGTAAAGAGGAATGGTCAAAAATACCTTCATCCAGGATCCAGGAACTGATTAAAAGCTACAGGAAGCGACTAGAGGCTGTTATTTTTGCAAAAGGAGGATCTACTAAATATTAATGTCACTTTTCTGTTGAGGTGCCCATACTTTTGCACCGGTCAAATTTTGGTTTACTGCATATTGCACATTTTCTGTTAGTACAATAAACCTCATTTCAATCCTGAAATATTACTGTGTCCATCAGTTATTAGATATATCAAATTGAAATGGCTGTTGCAAACACCCAAATATTTAGAACTAAAAATGATTAAGATTAATAGGGGTGCCCAAACTTTTTCATATGACTGTATCTGACCTTTTGAAATTCACTGATGTGTCCATAGATACTTTCCATTGTATTAGGGTTGATACAAATTGGTTGCACATGTTTTGTTCACTACCCTATGTGTATGTGGCCACAAGATCAGATTGAATATACATATATAAATGATAATATTAAGGCAAAAAACTTACAAAGGAACGCTAATATACCTCAAAAGGTTTGCCATTACAATATCGTAAGCCACTGACGCTCTTTGTGATATAATTTACCTTGACCAAAAAAGTAATTACGTTCAACTATATCTACTTCTATTGACCCTTGTCACTGTGTATTCTTTGAAATCATACGTTTGGCACATTGTGGATGTGGAAAGTTCAGAGTGCTAGTAGATATTTTTTTCCTACAACACATGAACATATTGACTAATAAAACAGTAATATCCATAATGTTTTTGTTGTTTATTTTCTTTTACCTTCTGATCATATGACTAAACCTGGGGCAATGAAGTATTAATCCAACATTCAAAATTGTATAATCCAATATTTGAGTAAATTTTAATTGTGCTATTATCTGGCAGTAAAGACAATGGGGCAATTTATCAAGCTCTGTACTTCAGAATTCTGGCATAAAAAGTTGCAAAGTAGAGACTTAAAAGGGTTGTCAAGCCCCAAAAGGATTTTTCATACAGATGATCTATCCACAGGATAGGTCACCAGTATGTGATCTGTAGGGGTATGACATCCAGACCCCACACAGATCAGCTGTTCTCGAAACTGACACTGGTTGTTACAGTAGTGGATGGGAATCGTGCTCTACTGCTCTTATTCAAATAACCTTTATGCAGTGGACGGGATTTCACTCTTATATGAATAGGAGAAGCTGCATGCACTACTCTGTCCACTTACTGGAACAGCTGATCAGTGCAGGGTCTGGATATCAAACCTCACAGATCACATACTAATGACCTACCCTATGAATAGGTCATTTATATGAAAAATCCTTTTGAAACCAGAAAACCATTTTAGGCTAAAGCCCCACAAAGCAGGCCGCAGCAAAAATAGCTCTGCGGGAAAAATCGTGGCGGCAACGTGTCATGGTTTTTCCCGCAGCGCTTTTCACAGACTTTTCATGGACTTTCTGCTTCAATTATACCTATAGGGAAAATGCCGGCATTTCTGTAGGTATAATTGAAATGCTGCAATTTCCAAAACTGTGGTAAAATAAGCACAGACAGACATGCAGCGATTTCCAAAACTGTTGCAATGTATGGATGGGATTCGCTAGAATCCCATCCACTTTGCAGGGACTGTACAATGCTGCGTTTTTTTCCGCGGCGTTTACGCCACGTGGGGCCCCGGCCTTAAGACTAGAGATTGCTGCAAAATTTTAGTAAAAAATATTTTGTATTTTTTTTTAATCACTTTTAAAATGTGGGTGGGAAAGAGGATGTGACCGGTCTGTCTAGTTGTCTTAAAGAGTAGATTTATTGTAGGAAACTATTTAGAAAGTCGCAAATATTGTAACCGTTTTGCCTTAGTATTGGGGTAGTGTACAACATCCAGCAAGCAACATTTGATACATTTAGCGCAAATTACAATAACACAAACTCAAGCAACACTGACTTTAAAAATTCCCCTTTTGATAAATGCACATCTTACAGAACATGATCTTATGGTAGTTATAAAACATATTACTGTGGTCAGTTTCCCCTCCATCATATTTTATTAGAGCTTCACCAGCCAAAATATAATTTGCCATAGATAGTTTTTTTTTTTTTTTTTTTTTTTTAGATATGTGGTTTATACCTGTAACATTTTTCTTTTGAAAATTATCATTTTATGTTGTTTTTTTTTCATTTTGTGTTGAGAAAGGTCAAAGTAGTTTTCTCATGAATACACTAATATACTGTACTATCAATGTCTAATTCATAGTGTTTAACTGCTGGGGCACAAACCACTGTTTGGTAGGAAGAGACCATGTGCTACTCCTGGCCTATTATTGTGCTGTAGGCATAACAAAGGTCAATTGATTTGAAATACACCACTCCTTCATTTGGGAATTGGTTAGGGTCCCAACACACTGCTACTATCTAGTGGGTATCACTGATGTATATTGTAGACAAATCCCACTGAGGAAAGTCCATTATAAATGCAACAAGCTATTAACTGTGGAACACAATCAAATGCAAAACAATTTAAAAGTTTCTCCAAAATTTGACTATTTACAACTTTTATAAATTTTTGTCTACAGTTTATTCAATCATTTTTTTCCTCTCACTTATATAATAGATTCCTCCTTCCAATGCTACATATCTTTCAGTCTTCTGCATGGTAACTATTAAGTTAATTGCAGAGCCAACTATGTTACTTTATTTTATTGATGATGTCTTAATCCACAATCTTGTGTGGTTCTGTCAAGGTTTTTGTTGCTAATCAATCATCTTCATTAACATGACTGCTTACTTTTACTGTAATGGTTTACGTTGTTGCCATATTTCCTACAAAATACTTCTGTTAGACTGGGTTCACATATGCCTAGTGATCTGGCATCGTTCTCTCCGGCAAAGTACAAAAATGCGAGGATGTAACTGATGCCACAACTGACACCCATTGTTTTCTATGGACACATCTTCGGGTTTTGATGCATCAGTTGTAAAATCGTGTGTTTCCCTGCACCGGACAGAATACTGCATTTTGTGGTTTTCTGTCTAACTATGGATATTGGACCAGTGCACAAAAATGTCATTAGTTGTGATTGGCTTAGTCATAGGACAATTGGCTAGACAAAACTTATATGTGAACCCAAAGTTAATGTAGGTAATGATTACGTTGAAATGTTTGTGCCATCAGGTAGCGTTATTCAGCCTCCATTATATCAGGTTTCTGTTTTTCTTTTATTTTTTTGCTGGGTAGAATAGCATACTACTTTTCTAACACGTAAGAAAAAAAAAAATAAACATATACAATTAAAGCCATTGCCTTGACTTCTGTGTAAGCAAAGCCTTATTAAATTACTGAGTTCTATGCAGAATTTCTGCATATGTTTGGCATGTTCATACAACAGAATTTTCAGTTGGATCTTGGCACATACTCCACATTTAAATCTACGTAATATCTGCCTTCCATTGATTTAAATGAGAGCACTGCCATACTGTTCAAACAGTGAAGACTTTCTCTAAGTAGATTTGAAATCCCATCCCAATCCCTTTAAGTGTTATGTTGTGTACTGAAGTGGATTCCATGCAGAAACCATTATGTTTTAACACACAAGGATCTATAGTAAGCCAATCTGCAAATCTATTGTACGGCAGAAATCTTTACCTCAGCTATGTGTATATAGTCTCAGCTGAACGATATAGGAGGCTATAGAAGATTGATGACCAAGGGGAACAATTGTCTTGTATGATTTTTTTTTCCCCCCAAAATTAGAAAAAGAAATAGAAAAATCTTCCCTAAGGGTACATGCTCATCATATGCTCTTTCATTGCAGTTTTTGAAGCCATTAGTGGATATCTTGCCTTTATTCCGTATAACCTAACATTGTGTATCATCTTATTCTTTGTTCTTGTGAATTATTTCCTATTGTAAATAGCTTAAATGACCATCCCGGCAGATACATTGTACAGTCCTACTTCTGTTTGATTAAATATTAAACAAGAGGACAGATGTTTTTTGTTTCTTTGTTTAAAGCACTAGAAAGAAGAAAGCTTCACCAGAGCTGAGACATTGAAGGTGCTGTACAAATGATCTTTTATATGACATGACAGATACCTGGTTTCTTAGGAATACAGCGGAGGGATAATGTCAGATCTGTTTTTTCTTGTTTACATTTCAGAACAAAACAGGTTCATTTACTGCCCTCTCCATTTCTCTCTTCCCTCTTCCCGCCGTACAGCGAGTGTTACGGACACAATTCCCCAGTTGTCTTGCAAGATTAATTACAGCATCTGTCCTGTCACAAGCTATAATGAAGAGGTCTTGATAAAAATTGCAAATTACCGCTGGCAACAATCTTAAACTGCTTATGATAAAATTAAAATTAAAAACAGCAAACTAACAGACCTGATCAGAATCCTAATTTCCAAACAATGATATTGTTGGAGATTTTCTCTGGAAACCAATGCTGTCAGAGATACAATCTGAATGTGGAATGGGCTCAGGACAGTCGTTGTCCAGAATGTATGTAATACAGTAGATTATTAATAATGAATTGGACACTTAATATTTAATGAACCTAGTCTTGTTATTGTCTATGGGTATTGAGTGGTTTGGAACAGAAATTCCTAAGATATAGCTCAAGAAATTGTATTTTTCTTTCTCATGAGTTCTTAGCTATTCTTCCCTTCACTGCTTATACATTAAACATTTATGATACATGCAATGATTTAATTAGGAACAAAGAGAATATGGCTTAACTATATATACACTACGTAAAGCAGAAACTTAACAAGCCATTACATCTAGCTATTGTATCTATGCCCCATTTTTTGTTGGAGTAATGAGGGCTTACATGTCAACATGAAGGCAGCCTAGTCTTGCCCCTTTATTAAAAAGAGTTATTAATTCTTTTGTTCTTAGTTTCAGTAAGTCCATTACGTCCCATTAATTTAAAATATGGAGACCAGACATGTATAACATTCTTCAACTGTTAGAAGAGGACTACTAATAGGGTGGCTGCAGTGCCAACTGTCAGACCTCCCTTCTTCCTAATTCAATGTATAGACCTATCCAATTGAATCACAGATGACAGTTATTTGTCATGAACATTCTGAATGTGTATACTATTGCAGTAAAGTGAGAGATTTAGCTACCAAACGCCACCAAATGCCATCCTATTAGACCCATAATTGCTCTGAAATCAGATGGTAGGATGCCTAGGAGAGACCATGAAAGTCCTGCTTACCACACCCATACAAGATGATTGACAACCTCCATGGTAAAAGCAGTGATGCAGGGGAAGCTGTCTATTGATGTATATGGGGAAAGAGGGGCTATCCCTGTCCCTTCTAGAAGTTCTACCAGGATTTACTCACAAATCCTGCTCCAAATCGTACTTACCTATATACCATAGTGGTCAGCTTCTCTCCGTCTGCATATAGCACCTGATATTAAGGATTTCTGTACATTGAACTACTACAGCTCCATATACCAGGTTCTGGTATACTACAGCTCCATATACCTTGTATATTTATCATGCCTTACTGCACCACAATGTGTGCAAGTGATTTCATACAGATGCATATTACTTGCCTAGAAACATTTCTTCTAGGGTTGAATAATTCTAGAATACTGTGCCATATGGAAACACCATACTCACAATACATGAAACTCCTATTGCTCTATATACATTGGTTTGCCATTTGCATGACTCCTTAAACTTAGTGTTAGCAACTTGGGATAGACTGTAGCCTTAAATTAAGTGCACCTGTTAAAATAAGTAGTATAAGCGGATGGCAGTTTGGCAGGTGTATAATCTAGTGATGTATTACAGCTTTCTAGTCATTTGTTTAGTAAATTACATTGTAAACATTTGTTTAAAATCACAAAGCCTTTTTTCTTTAAAATGTTCCAATTTATTAAAATGGGTTTAGCCACTTTAAGATGACTGCGGAGGATTACCATCTCTATTTACATGGTTTGACTGGTTTGCTAAAGTGCACAGGTTTGTTGTATTTTGCTAACTTGTTGTTTGGTTATGACAACACAGCGACCAGATGTTATACGGACTTGTACTTTATTGGTTCTTATCCACTGCAATGGTGAATTACATGAATTTTGTGTTCAAAATCTTATATTTTTTTAATCCATAGTCCATATGATGTCTGCTTTTCTCTGACTGAATACAATTCATCCGAACTAAACTCACAGCATTTTACTAATTTATGGTGCTGTCAGTATCTGATCTACAGAAAGTCATACTTTGAGCATAGGACAGTAGACTTGTGGTAGTTCAGGAAAACAGACACTAAAACGAAGCAAGAAACACAATGGTGAAACTACCGTTCATCAGATGAGTTAAACATTACCAGTTTATCGAGGTAGCATTGTATTTAGAGTGTTAGGCTAAGGCTCCATGTTGCAGAAACGCAGCAGAAAAAAACACTGCATTTTACAGTACCAACAAAGTGAATGAGATTCTGGCTAATCCCATCCCCACATTGCAGAAAAAAAAATGCTGTGGAAATGCTGTGCATGCGTTTTTGAAAAACGCAGCATGTCAAATTTTACCTGCAGAAATGCTTGCGTTTTCGCTATAGATTTAATAAAGGAGGAAAAACCACAGGAATAAATGCAGCAAAAATGTTATGAAAACCCTGCAGAAAAAAAATAAGATGTATTTCTGCTGAGGTTTTTTTTAGAATGCATACAACAATGTGGGGCCTAAGCCTAAATGTATATTTCCACTACTACAGCATTTTGTTAGAAGTCACAGTTTTATGAAGATTACATAAGTGTCCTACATCAGGACATTATTATATAGCAGAATTTAGTTGAATAACTAAAGTCCCTTTAGTTGAATATGTATTAGTGTATGTTCACATGTAGCAGATGTGCTGCCCATTTGACACTGTAGAATTGAGAACTAAAAATACATAGTATATTACAGTTGCAGCAAAAAATATGTAATTCTAGAGAATCTTAGCCACACACCATGTAAAACATCTACAATAGAATCCATACATAAATCAAGCTGTGGTGAGATTTCAGGCAATCTTGTAGCAGTTACAATATTAATTCTGCTATGGGTTTTGTCCTGGGTCTCTCTGTGCGGACCCTTAGGGTAAATTCAGGCACAGAACACTTTTTCCTGAAATTTCTTTGACTGTCCCATGCATTTGAATGAAGCTTAGAGAAACTTATGTACTTGCTGCTGAAACAACCCCATTCAATAATTTGAACTGATTTGCACTCACAGAAATTTCGGCAACAAATTTGCTATGCAGGATATAACTGTAGTTAATTCAGAAAAGGTTATCTGAACCAGTTAACCACTTTAACTTGTAATATTTCCTAAACAACTGGTAACTGGTTTATAATATTATATATGTTTTATCACATATTGTTATTATAATTACTCTGAAATTACTGTTTTCTGAAGAAATAAAATATCATTTAACAAGTTTGCTATGATGTTAATGCTACCGCTACTACTACAACTGTTATTATTATTATCAATAAATTTCTTGCATAAAAACTAACAAAAAAGAAGGCCAAACAACATAAACTTAAAAGGAGGCAGAAAACGTGACTCCCAACCTGGGATAAAAAAAAAGTCCTCTACCAGCATCTTCAAATGATGGAGCAATTTAATGGATCTCAGATCATACACCACATATCGGTCTATGTATGGACCTTTTTATATGCAAATAGGAACATATACCCAGCCAATATTAAAAGCCTAATGGCCATTCAGATGTAACATTGAAACAACCACTCAAAGAGTACAATAAATATATATCATACATAATAACCATAAATATATACAAATAACATAGAACACCACATTACAATGCAGTATGTTTCATAAGATACTATATCTAACCAACCTACAAAGCACCTTAAAACATCAAGGATTCATCCTGGCATGTCTGTTATCTCAGTCAACATCTCTGGAATGTAACTGTGCATTCTCGCAAAGAAGAGAAACGTGCCTTCACTATCATTGCAAACTTTTATGCAAACTTCACTGGCATAAAAACTATATAAAACAGCTGATTAACATAGGGAGGTTAAGAGCAGAGATTTTATCTACAGTTTACATCCTATAAATATGTAATACACTTTATCTTTCATCCATTTATCTCTAAAGAAAAAAAAAAAATATATATATATATATACACACACATACGCACACTGTGGCTACTTGTGTAAAGTGCTGCAACATTGTAACAGGTGTTTAATGACCCCGACCAAACCTTTCCTCTTCTGCTAACCTGTACTAGATTACAAAGAATGAACTGGAGAATAGAGGTCATTGCTGTTTATCTTAAGCACCTAATAAGTAAACTGCAGCACCATCTTTCTGTGCAAATAGCCCACCAACCCTTTACATCAATACATGGCCCTCTTAGTCTATCATCTCTGCAATAGTTTTAATAACCCCACTGTTCAGAGAACATAAGGTGATGCACTTGATATATTTTTACACTACAGCAGAGATTACATTTCCCAGGTTTACGCAGAGTCTTTACCGGTTTAATTAAAAGATTTTTTTTTCAGATGCTTGAATTAGTGTGTCTCCCATCCCTTCTTCACTATCTCAGCATCAGAAATGGTTCTAACCTTTCCCTCCCCTCCTTTGTTTGGCTTTTGTGTTGTAACAGCTGTTGTTATCATTTTTTGGTCAGCTGTGGTTGCTGGAGGCATAACAGGACCAGATGGTGTTTTGCTATGCATGAATGGAGAGTTAGGAGACTTTGGATTGAATAGGCTGAGTCTGAATAGTGTCTATACACCACCTGCCCCTTTACCAGCAGTATTAAACTTCGTTGTAGTGCGATCTGCCCAAGACTTAGTAGAATGGGATGGGAAAGGAAGAGACCCTCTTGATTCTGTACATATTTATTGATCCTCTCTGCATTAACAGCATAATGCAGTACACAGTCAATTGGAGCTAATTGGAAATGACACAGCATGTATATGTAATCTATCACGGCAGTCTCCTGGTACAGTTTATAGGCCTCGCTGCCATAGAAACACACAATCAGTAATGGCATACATTAAGAGGGCTAAGTAGGAAGGAGTGAAATCGGATCGTTTTATTGTCATGTTTTTACAAACTATGCATGTGGGATGGGTCATTGAAACCTGAATAAAGGATAATCTTTGTTTTATATATTTTTAGGAGATTTTACTCCTCCACATCATTTATTCTGAAACCATTAACTATCTAAAAAACAAATTTTGCCCAAAGGATGCATTTAAGCATGTATAACAAGGCGGCTTAATTGTTAAATGTTTGGTTTTTTCGCATTATAATAATGACACATTCAGAAAGATGGACTTTAAATATGCCACTCCGGGACAATAATGTAGAATTTCTCCCATCTATAATTAGGGCCTTCAGCCATATTATATACATTTCATACCTATGCTGCTTTTATGGGAGCCTATACACACTTTTCCAATCACCTCATTAGGTCATTTTATACTTTCCCATGAGTTTTGAGAAGCTTTAGGCCACCTTTGCACAATTTTGTCATGGCAGTTTTTTTCGTTTCCTTAAAAATGGCTGTATTGCTATGCAATTTCTATGGAAATTTGCCTTTGGCATTTTTCATGCTTTTTTTTAACTTCTGTTTTTTTCCTATAAAAAAGAAACACCATACCTAGAGCATGCTGTGTTTAGAAAAGAAAAAAAAAAACTAAATAGGCAAAAACATCATGAAATGGTGGTTTTACATCATTTTTAATTGGTGACTTCAAAATGAATTGTAAACATGAAGGAGAAACATATATTTCTTCCTTATGCTAAATACACTCCTGGCTCAAAAAGCACAATAAAATCTACAACCAAAAAACCCCAGCTTTTCTGAAATGCATGGCCTCAGACTTAGCCCTTATTTTTATGTGGTTCTTATTATTTTACAGTTTCAGCTTTGGGATAAAAAAAAAAAAAAAAAAAATAGCAAGAATTTCTTAGCCCCCCTTTAAAGCTAAATTTTTTTTTGGAGTAGGTAATTAAAAGTCAGGGTAACAGCTAAGAGTGCTGGAAGACTTACAACAATTGGAAAAACACAGGTTGAAGACCACTGCTATACTAGATCTATATACCACATAACAAAATAAAATCATATAAAATGAATGTACCTACCAATCTGCCAGAGTTAGAGCTACTCCTTTGTAGTTCATAGGAAAATGACTTTGCATGTGATGCCTCTATGATAACCTTGTGTCCTATAGGATCCTTCCCATAGTGATTTTTCGCATTTTATTTTCAAAACGTGTTTTTCTGAAATACACACAGTGATTAAATATGCATGTATTATACTGTGTCATGAGTTATGTGTCTATTTATGAATTTTCTTCTAGTTATGTTTTTTTATTCATGGGTGTAGTTAGGAGATTGGTCCTGTAATTGTCTGTGCTGTGAATTGTGTGCAAACCTCCATTCCAGGGGTGCTCTCTCTATCTCTGGCTGCTCCTAGTCAGCCCTCCTTTTACCAGGCTTCTGAGTGTAGCAGACATTGTCACTCCAGGTTATCTGAGATTGCTGATCAAACTCTATATTTTGAACTAAGAGAAAATTATGAAATCACAGGTAGAAGGTTACAGGAAGTGAGCAGATTTTGGTCAGATTTTAAAGATCTGCCCATCTACTTTTGGCTGTGATCCCAGATAGACTTAAAGAAACAAGTCTGTACATTATTTTCATTTAATGTTACATTGTTTGCATGTACTGTATGTATATGTATTTTTTATTCCATCTTGTTTGTTAAGCACTGTACTTTTTTATGTATATTAAATCTAAAATTGTTCTTGGCTCTAAAATTCCCCACAAGTTCAAAGACAGTTTTATTAAGTATTTTGTGTGCTATTTGTGCATGGTTTGGGAATATTGGTGTCTCACCTACCATAAGTGGTGGCAGCTACAGTGTCTTGCGAAAGTATTCAGCCCCCTTGAACTTTTCAACCTTTTGCCACATTTCAGGCTTCAAAGATAAAGATATAAAATTTAAATTTTTTTGGTGAAGAATCAACAAAAAGTGGGACACAATTGTGAAGTGGAACGAAATGTATTGGTTATTTTAAATTTTTGTAAAAAATAAAAAAATTGAAAAGTGGGGCGTGCAATATTATTCGGCCCCTTTACTTTCAGTGCAGCAAACTCACTCCAGAAGTTCAGTGAGAATCTATGAATGATCCAATGTTGTCCTAAATGACTGATGATAATAAATATAATCCACCTGTGTGTAATCAAGTCTCCGTATAAATGCACCTGCTCTGTGATAGTCTCAGGGTTCTGTTTAAAGCGCAGAGAGCATCATGAAGACCAAGGAACACACCAGGCAGGTCCGTGATACTGTTGTGGAGAAGTTTAAAGCCAAACTTTAAACATCCCAAGGAGCACTGTGCAAGCGATCATATTGAAATGGAAGGAGTATCAGACCACTGCAAATCTACCAAGACCCGGCCGTCCTTCTAAACTTTCAACTCAAACAAGTAGAAGACTGATCAGAGATGCAGCCAAGAGGCCCATGATCACTCTGGATGAACTGCAGAGATCTACAGCTGAGGTGGGAGAGTCTGTCCATAGGACAAGAATGAGTCTTACACTGCACAAATCTGGCCTTTATGGAAGAGTGGCAAGAGGAAAGCTATTTCTGAAAGATATCCATAAAAAGTCTCTTTTAAAGTTTGCCACAAGCCACCTGGGAGACACACCAAACATGTGGAAGAAGGTGCTCTGGTCAGATGAAACCAAAATCGAACTTTTTGGCCACAATGCAAAACGATATGTTTGGCGTAAAAGCAACACAGCTCATCACCCTGAACACACCATCCCCACTGTCAAACATGGTGGTGGCAGCATCATGGTTTGGCCCTGCTTTTCTTCAGCAGGGACAGGGAAGATGTTTAAAATTGATGGGAAGATGGATGGAGCCAAATACAGGACCATTCTGGAAGAAAACCTGTTGGAGTCTGCAAAAGACCTGAGACTGGGACGGAGATTTATCTTCCAACAAGACAATGATCCCAAACATAAAGCAAAATCTAAAATGGAATGGTTCACAAATAAACGTATCCAGGTGTTAGAATGGCCAAGTCAAAGTCCAGACCTGAATCCAATCGAGAATTTGTGGAAAGAGCTGAAAACTGCTGTTCACAAACGCTCTCCATCCAACCTCACTGAGTTCGAGCTGTTTTCCAAGGAAGAATGGGCAAGAATTTCAGTCTCTCGATGTGCAAAACTGATAGAGACATACCCCAAGCGACTTGCAGCTGTAATCGCAGCAAAAGGCGGCGCTACAAAGTATTAACTTAAGGGGGCCAAAAAATTTGTCTCGCCCCACTTTTCAGTTTTTTATTTTTTATAAAAGTTTAAAATAACCAATACATTTCATTCCACTTCACAATTGTGTCCCACTTGTTGTTGATTCTTCACCAAAAAATGAAAATTTTATATCTTTATGTTTGAAGCCTGAAATGTGGCAAAAGGTTGAAAAGTTCAAGTGGGCTGAATACTTTCGCAAGGCACTGTATTTGTGTGGATGTGTGATTGTGGGGGTTGCTTCACTTCTGTGTAGCCTAGGGTGATAGGTGAGTTGGAAGGGAATGTGGAAGCTGAATTCCCCCTTTTATGATCGCATGTTTGGGTGTGGTGGGTAGAGGGATGACACTGAGGTGCATGTTTGGCCCTATCTTGCACCAAACTTGGCTCTCAATCTCTGATCTGCACCTTGCCCGCCACATTCTGTGAAGTCGTTGTGGGGCAGGTATCTGGGATGCCTAGGCAGGGACACTTTGGCCCTGCTCATTTACTAAAACTGCAGCTCTATTTTGATATGTCTTCCATGTCCTTCTATAGGATCAGGTTTGGTATGTGGAATGGGTTATACACACATGTACAAAATTGTTGGTACCCCTCATTCAATGAAAGAAAAACCCACAATGGTCACAGAAATAACTTGAATCTGACAAAAGTAACAATATATAAAAATTCTATGAAAATGAACAAATGAAAGTCAGACATTGCTTTTCAACCATGCTTCAACAGAATTTAAAAAAAAATAAAACTCATGAAACAGGCCTGGACAGAAATGATGGTTCCCCTGAAAATAATGTGACTAAAGGGACATGTTAAATCAAGGTTTGTCCACTAATTAGCATCACAGGTGTCTACAATCTTGTAATCAGTCAGTGGGCCTGTATATAGGGCTACAGATACTCACTGTGCTGTTTGGTGACATGGTGAGTACCACACTCAACATGGACCAGAGGAAGCGATGGAAAGAGTTGTCTCAGAAAGAAAATTATAGACAAGCATGTTAAAGGTAAAGGTTATAAGACCATCTCCAAGCAGCTTGATGTTCCTGTGACTACAGTTGCACATATTATTCAGAAATTTAAGATCTATGGGACTGTAGCCAACCTCCCTGGACGTGGCCGCAGGAGGAAAATTGATGACAAATCAAAGAGAAGGATAATACGAATGGTAACAAAAGAGCCCATAAAAACTTCTAAAGATATTAAAGGTGAACTTCAAGCTCAAGGAACATCAGTGTCAGATCGCACCATCCGTCGTTGTTTGACCCAAGGTGGACTTCATGGGAGATGACCAAGGAGGACACCTTTGTTGAAAACAAATAATACAAAAGCCAGACTGGAATTTGCCAAACTACATGTTGACAAGCCACAAAGCTTCTGGGAGAATTTCCTATGGACAGATGAGACAAAAATCAAAATTTTTGGCAAGGCACAACAACTCTATGTTCACAGATGGAAAAATGAAGCATATCTTGAAAAGAACACTGTCCCTACTGTGAAACATGGAGGAGGTTCTGTTATGTTCTGGAGCTGCTTTGCTGCATCTGGGACAAGGTGTCTTGAATCTGTGCAGGGTACAATGAAATTTCAAGACTGTCAAGGGATTCTAGAGAGAATTGTGCTGTCCAGTGTCAGAAAGCTTGGTCTCAGTCGCAGGTCATGGGTCTTGCAACAGGATAATGACCCAAAACACACAAGAATGGCTAAGAGGAAAACATTGGACTATTCTGAAGTGGCCTTCTATGAGCCCTGACCTAAATCCTATTGAGCATCTTTGGAAGGAGCTGAAACATGCCGTCTGGAAAAGGCACCCTTCAAACCCGAGACAACTGGAGCAGTTTGCTCATGAGGAGTGGGCCAAAATACCTGTTGATAGGTGCAGAAGTCTCATTGACAGTTACAGGAATTTTTGATTGCAGTGATTGCCTCAAAAGGTTGTGCAACAAAATATTAAGTTAAGGGTACCATTATTTCTGTCCACGCTTGTTTCATGAGTTTTCTTTTGTAAAAAATTTTGTTGAAGCATGTTTGAAAAGCAATGTCTGACTTTCATTTGTTCATTTTCATAGAATTTTTATACTATATTTATTATTTCTTTTGTCAGATTTAAGTTACTTCTGTGGCCATTGTGGGTTTTTCTTTCATTAAAAGAGGGGTACCAACAATTTTGTCCACGTGTGTAGATACAAAGGAGCCAAAAATTTTCCAGGTCTCATATAGAAAAGCTATACTGCCCATGATATCACCAAATACTGTACAGTACTATCCTGTGAATCTAGCACATAAACAGGATTTGTTTGAATGGGATAGCTCTTCTAAAGGATATAAAAAGATATAGGAAAAATGTATGGACAATGATCTTTTATAGTTAAAAGTGGAAAAGGAACCAGTTCTTTAATAGTATTCTGTTATTAGTAATATATCAGTAACTATTAGGGCCTGTTCAGTGGAGGAAAATGAAGAGAAATTAAAGTGGACTTTCTTCTTAGATTCCTCTATATTTTCACCCCACGGTGGAAAGCCAAAGCAGAGCGTCTTTTACTTGCTGATCAGCCTCACATCAATGGGGCTGATCAGCTGAGTGTCTTAAGCCATGGCCCTGCAGCTGACTACAGCTTCAGAATTTGCGCTAAGATTAAGTAGGGTGCTTATTTTTTCAATGTCTTGCACTGATCTTTGCCTCCCTTTAAAGACCGTGGGAACATACCTACGTGTGAACATACCCTTAGGAGTACAGTACATGTAGTGCTGTATACATATTTTGTAATATCTATTGTTGAAAGCTACCCAGGGAATAGTGCTCATTTACTTTTGTATATGGATGTGCAAAACAGTAATAAGAAATGTGATCTAGGGTATGGTGTATCTTGTTCATATTGATGTGAACTATATAAACATATAATCCTCTCTCTTTTCAATTATTATTCCTCTGTCATTACAACCTTGCCCTCACTGTGTTATTCACAGGCTAATACTTGGCTACTGTTTAGAAGATCAACATACTTTTCACTTAAAATACCTCCTCCTTTTACTATTAACATGGCAGAGATCTAACAGACTGGGAAGGCTGGGGACATCTTGAATTTACTGCATAGAAGCTGTAAGATTCTCTGACCCTAGTCTGTTCGCTGTAGTCTTTTTGTGATTATTTTGTGTACTGGCTTCACAAAGAATGTGAAAAAAAAGAATCACCCTTCCCCCCACGTAAGGGTCAAACAAAAAGCAGGATGGCTCAAATGTAGCTGAGACTGCTGCCTTCTTCTGGCATGCAATGATGTATAGGCATTGTAAGGTTTTGCATAGCAATAAATTGCCTATTGTATAGATATATAGAGGCTGCAAATGTTTTTTTGCCATATTTGCCCTGCCTAGTGCAGTATATATACTATATATATATATATATATATATATATATATACACACATACATACACACACATACATAGTAAATGCCATTGCTTTGTGTTTCATAACTTTGGAAAAAAACAACAATAAACAAAAAACAATAAATCCTATATATTGAATGAAATATAACATTACATTTAAAGGGAGTCTTGTCACCAGAACCCAGCTTATCAATCCAGTGCCACCTGAATCAGACTGTTTTCCCCCTTATGAATTGGTGCCTCCATTGCTGAGAGACTGGGGCTGGTTGATATGCTGGATTCTGGTGATAGACGCCCTATTAGTTTATTATGGCTGTTGGTTAGTAGTAGAGATGGGCGAACCTCCCAAGATTTGTTTCAGGTTCAGATGGTTCGGGTTCCAGATTCGTTTCGGGTCGAACAAGCTCCACTGCTGCTCGCTTTTATGCATTTAAAGTGCTCCAAAAATGACCCTTTTTGGGGGGAAAAGGTGCTAGCTTGTGGTTTTTTAGACACACATGATCCTTTTATTGCAAAAAGCAATGTTTTTTTTTTAGAAAAATTAGCCCATTTTTTGCATTCAAAAAGAGTTTATTAATTTTCTAAACAGTATACAAGGAAAGTGAACAACAGGTATAAAAGGAACCAGCAAAAACAAACCATAAGAAACCCAAAAAGCAGTAAAGACATGGCTCTGACGCAGCAGAGCTTGTAACCAATTAACAAGGCATAACTAAGGAGGTACGCACAGTAAAGGGGGGAGAGGGAGCAGTGGAAAGGGAGGCAATGGCGGAAAAGTCAAGACACAACAAAAATTAGCCCATTTTGATGACTTGTAAGTGCTACAGACTTGTTGTTATTTGAGAGACAAATTTGTGGCTGTGAGTTTAGTTGAAAAGTGATGAAGACTTGGCTTTTTTTTTTTTTTTTTTTTTTTTTTTTAAAGCCATGAAAAATTATCCCTTTATGTGAGCAAATGTGAAATCAATTTTTTTATGCCAGTACTGTGGCACTAACTGTGCTATAGTGGAATGTGATGGACATGTGGACTGAGTGGTGGTGGCTGTAACATTATAAGTGACAGTGCAACATGGAATGATATGATGGACCAGGCTACAGGACATGTCTGGCTGAGTGGTGGCAGTGGTGGCATCAGCCAGAGGTGTGTGAAAATCTTCAAGTATCCATGCCTGATTCATTTTGATAAAAATATTTTTTTTTTCACACTAGTGGACCAGACAAACATGGCAAACTGGGTCTACTCCTTCCACTGCTCTATCCTATTGGCCCAGAATTCCATGGGATCACAGTTATCTGCTGGAATATAGGTGCACTTTAGGTTGCCTGTTGTGGCTCCGGTTGTTGCTGCGAGCTGAAAAATTTCTGGTTCATCATCTTCTAGATACTGTACTGGGCCTGACTTTTGATAGACTGGGGGCAGGCAGAGGCCACCTGGGTACATGTGCAACTGGCAGTTGCTGTGTTCTCCCTAAATGCTGTGGTAAGCTGTGTATACAGCCTATATTGATAATATTCTAATTTTATCTCCCTTTGGGAAGTAGGGAACAATTCCCCCTTTTTGGCTTTATAGCAAGGGTCTAAGAGCACTACCATCCTGTACTCATCCCTCTACTTGATGCTAGTAATAAACTTGTCGCTATGTAAGCAGCAGAGCATACAGCCTATCATACTTGCAGCGTGTGCTTGGACATAGGGGCCTGTCATGGTTGGGGTTCTTGGCCAGCATGGTCGTTGTCATCATCATCATCATCATCATTTTGGAAGAAGGGTCAGCCTCCTTCCCTGGCTGCGTGTGTGACATATCAAGGACCCCCTCTGCATCTAAGGAAGAGTCTTTCTCCTCCTCTTCCAGACAAGGAGTCTCAGTTCTTGCACCATAATGATTCTGACCCAGAACCTCATCCTCCGCCCATGGCAACGACGTTGACTAAGAGGTGGAAACTGTTCTTCCTCTTCTGTACCGTGTTGCATGAGTGTGTTTCCTGTAAGATATACAATAGAGGGATCACATCACTGATGCTAAAGTTGTCTCTGCTGACAAATTTGGTGGCTATTCAGTGGACTTGCGATGCCAACACACTTCCCAGATGAGCCTCCAATGATTGATCCCAAAATGACACATTAGCCCTGTGGTCTTCGGCATGGAATAATTGTTCACCGCCTTCTGTTACTCACAGAGATGCTCCAACATGTTTAAAGGTAGAGTTAGACCAAGTTAGAATGTTGCAGATAAGGTGGCGCGAAAGCAGACCGTTTTGTCATTGCAAATCGAGCAGGGTGTTTTTTGCAACATGAGAACAGCTGAAATGTGCTGAGAGTGCTGCCACTGTAAAAAATAATGACTCAGTGGGCCCTGAAAGCTATGTATTGTCCTTGCCCGTAATTGCAGCTCCACTTGTCGACGGTGGTGTGCACCTTTCCCCAGACTGAGGAAAGACTCACATTCTCCTACACATAGCAATATAAAGCAGAGACAGCTTTCCTAGACAAATAATAGTGGCTAGGTATTTTCCATTCCCTTATGGATGACTGACGGTGTGGAAGAGGAGGAGTAGGAGAAACAGTAGGTGATCATGACGATAATGATGACAATGTACTAGGTGTAGATGTGGCCTTCCTACAAAGAAGATCATGGGGAGGAGTAGAACAGAACTGCTTACTTTATAGTTTTGCAATGTAGAAAAAAATTCCCACACAGGAGGTGACCGTGTGTAGTTGTTGCCGCCAACACAAGCAGCAGCGGAAATGTGTCTGTCACTACCACCATCATTGCCACCACCCCCACCCTGAGAGCTTTCCCTAGGTCTGCCCTGGGCAGGCTTTTTGGAATTGTTACAATCACTACTGCCACCACCCATATTATCGGATGTCACCTTAACACCCTAACCTGGGTTGCAAGGTCCTATCCACAGAAGACCCCCTGCTACTACTATCTCCACCATCAACAGTCATGTATTCCTCCTCATAAAAAAGAGGAGGAAGACTGCTCTGACTAGATGAAATAGATTTCTCAGCAGGAACTGTGTAAGTGAAGAAAATGAAAGAGACATGGTTGACAGTCCAGGAAGGTCCTGCAGTAAATTACGTGTTACACAGAAGCCTGACTCAAAATCCCATCACTTTTGGATGCAAAATCCTTGAGATGCAAGCTAAGTAATCAAAAACATAATCTTCATTCTCAGGAAGTACAGCAATCCTGCATCTTCCGTCATTGCCACCAAAATAAGAATTAGTGTTACTGTTGCCATCCATATTCTTATTGTTAGTACTTGCATAAGTGTTTTCTTGTCCTCCTCCTTTTGCCAGTCCCATGCCCTGTTTTTTTCCAGTCATTTTTTTTATTGCACACTACTTAATTATAATAGTTATACTGATTGGCAACAATTCTAACATGTGTATGTCTTTTTTGTTTTGTTGTATTTTTTTACTTCAGCTTTAAATAAAGAGTTTTTTTTCAGATTAGCGCAGGTTGTTAGACTGTATATTGAGTGAACCAAAAAAATCACTGAAATAATGGATTTTTTTTAGACTTGCACAGGCTGCAGTACTGTCTATATGAGCAGCAACAAAAAAAATGCCTAAGAAGCAAATAGTTTTTCAGATTAACACTATATCACACTGTGTATTAGGTGAGCGGAGCAGAAAAAAAACATTCAGAAAGTTTGTCTTTCAGATTAGCATAGGCTGTTAGACTGTATATTGGGTAAACAGCAAAAAGTGCTTTGCTGTTAGAACAGCAGTTTGTATGTATTTAATGAAAAAAATTTAAATTCCAGTCCAAAAAAAAAAACTATAAACAAAAGATTTTTACTAGCAGGACTGACTATCAGTAAAAAGTATATTTAAATATTTTGTATACAGCAGCAGAATTCTGCTCCCACACTCCTATCTATAATTTATATCGCTAATCTGCCTGTAAATGCTTAAATCTGAATAAATTCTCCTATTCCTAACCATTGCTTGCAGTTATAAGCTTTCAGAACTGAGTGGTCTGTATGATGCAGTGAGATGAAACACAGACCCTTCCCTATATCCACCATTACTGTAATGCCTCGTATTCAAGCCTACAGCACTTTATATAGTGTATATGACATCAGCACCGTAAGGTGTCCACCTACCACTGTCAATCGACTGATGGGCTGTAAGCTGATGTCAGGTGTTGCTAGAATGTCACACAGTGGCTCACACACATTTCTGTTCTGTATTTCCTGCTCAATACATGTGGTTGTGGCCATTTTAGTTCATCAGAGATGAATTGGCACTTGTTTGGTTTTGTTAAAAAACAAACAATTTGAAATATGCAGGTCAAACCCATTTTGTGACTAATCAGTTCTCTCTAGCTAGCAGTGGTGTCAGCAAACAAATCCTACTTGCCTACCTTTCTAAATTGTTTGGAAGACTTCCAGAAAAAAAAATGAGACCTTATGTACTCCTGGAGACTTGTCAAGTTTTCCAAGCACTAGGTTCTGACTAAATACTGTTCTTTATGTACACCTTCTCACAACTGTGTGTCACAGGCTACGTCCTAATGATAGGGTGGACAGAAGGATCTTGTCTGAGGCAGTGCACAGGGGTAAAGCCCCTACAGAAATGGGTAGAGGTTTGTATTTGTAGATCTGCCCCCTGCTATCTACGTCTCTGGGCTGCAGTCTATATGGAGATACTATGACTACTCTATGTGCGACTGTAGGATGCTCTATATTATAAGCCTATTTTACTTAGAAGTACAGTACATTTTAATTAATAGAAAGATCAAATCTTGAAAAAAGGCAGGGAGAAATATTCATTATAGGAATTTTATAGAAAGTTAATTTCCCCAAATCTGATCAGATGAGGGGATCTGCTCAGCCTGATCTGAAAGGCAAAAGGAGTCTATAAGTTCATTATGGCCAAGTACTCACTTTGTGTTTCTCTGCCTTTTTAAAATTCACATCAAGTAAGCATCACCAGCATACATAATATCTACCTCAACAGGGCACAGACTATGAAGCGGCACACTGTAAATAATAATATACTGTACATCATGCATAGCATGACAGTACCACATAGAGCATGGGTTGTATAGTATATACTGTACATAATAATAGCACATACTACATCAATATTCTTGCATTCTGGCAAACCATATGCAGTAGTGTCCTTAATATACAGTTCATAATGCGTCAAGGTTCCTGAATTGGATCTATTAAAATGGTTGGCCTGGAGACATTGCCAGGTATACATATGGGAAATCAGGATAGTAGTGCTCCCTAGGAATAAACATGCAAAATAACTCCAGAAACAATATAATTGTCTCTCTAGTGCCACGTATAGGTGGCTATTCTGAACGTCGATGTATGACTCTTAAATGGGCCTTGAAACATGACTTAAGCCAGATACATACATCTACAACTAGCTGTTTCCTACTAAATACTGTGTTATAGTACAGAGTAGGGTTCTGGTTGTCTTTGTTAGATATCTATTGTACTGGCCCATTCATGAGGATTTGTGGTGCATATTTTAGCTTTATAGGTTGTATATTTTGAAAGAGCATCTTGTATAACATAATTTGTTTTGTTATATTTGTGTCATGCATCTTACCTACATTCTTTGTGTTATAGATACACATTGACAGTTGTCAATTCTGAGCCAGAGAAATATAGGGAACTAGCATTTAGAGGCTTTGACTTTCCTACTGTACAGCAAATAAGTTTGTCAACAACCTATCTCAATGAGGGAGTCACAAAGCAATTTATTAACTCACTTTCAAAACCTTTTCAGATAAATGATTTATTTTCTAAATAGTTCACACAGCTCCGCATCAGAAATTGAAAATGGCCACAGTTTTTCAGCAAGACGTCTAAAACCTATATTTTATTTTGAGCTGTCATGGCATTTGATGGAAAGCAGAGAGTTTACCCATTACGGACTTAATCTGTCACCCTGGACCTTTTTTGGGGTGATATACTACAAAACCTGGCTCAGCCAACAGTCAATAAAATCCTTGCCTTGGATTGAGATTGCTAAAAGAAATATGTTCTTTTGACATTTTAAAGTACATTCTACCTTGATTGAATCTATTTTAATGTCATGTATGGACATTGAAGAGTGGATCAGAGCCCGTTCTTTCTGAATGTTGCTGCATTCCTGGTACTGTTAAAATTCTAAATTTATGTATCAACCACTAACTTTTTATGGTCCTAATTAGATACACAATGTTCCCGGAAATTATTACAGAAATAACCGTTTTAGAAAGGCATTACAAATGTTATACTATCTTAATGTTTTATTAATCTGGATTGTATCCAAATGCAACAGAATCTTTTTTTTGGTAGTGGGAGACAAGCAAATACTGTAGAGGTGACTTCACCCTATCAGCAAACATAGAAGCTTTGCCATCATGTCTAAACAAAAAAAAAACACCAGCAATAAAAATGCTTAAGGTCATACTATAGGTGGCATAGGCATGTAATGGGATCATTCTAGAAGGTCTCTATTAATAGCAGTTATGGATATAGCATTCCTTATTGTTATTTATCACATACCCTTTCCAATAGTTTATTATATTGTGTACATGTATCTGTCTTCTTCAGCACAAATCTACAATCTGTGTGAAAGCTATCCATCCTGATCTTCATAATTCCAGATTAGAATGCCAGGACAACACTGATAACTGGCACACATGTCTAAATAGGTTACTTTGCAGAGAATTGTAAAATGATTTGCCATTCAGATTCTGTAGACCTGTTTTCCACAAATCTTGTGTATACTGTCTTGGTGGCAAATAATGTCAGCAAGCTTCTGTTGCCTATTTGCTTGTACAGGCTCACTTTTAAACATTTGTATTTAAAAAGCTATGCATCTGATCTCTTTTATACTCATTGAATATGTTGGCACTACATAAAAAAATTATTATCCGTATTGTCTATTTTTGGTTTGTTTTACAATTAGTTTTAAAGAGAGTCTTTCACCAGCCCTGCAGATGGATAGGTTAGGATTATCTGAATCAAGCTGTGTTTGTGAATCAGTGCCTTAGTTGCCGTTACTGTCACTATGTAAATGAGCTCTTTGGGGCAATGACAATGCTCTCCTTGCTCCAAATATCTTGTTTACATATTGACAAACACAGTAATATCTCACTAATGTAGGCATTGATTCACAAGGGGAAAACACTGTTAAAGGGAGTCTATCATTAGAAAAACACCTTTTTAACCCAAGTGGCAGAGCCGATTGAGCATGCGCGAGATTTCATAGCCGTACAGCGCTGCGTCCGCTGTCTGCGAAAGGCAGAAGATACAGAGAAGAGGAAGAGGGGAGTGAACACAATGAGCTAAGGGGCAGTGGAAAGTTATGACGCGGGGGATGCTTGGAGCACAGGGGGAACACCCCTAGCATAACAGAAGAAATGGATTTTATCAGAAACGGTGGGGAGAAGAAAAGAATGTAAAAAGAATGGTAGGAGTAGAATAGCCTATTTAAAGGCTATTCCAATGTGCCCTTAGTTAAAAAGGTGTTTTTCTAATGATAGACTCCCTTTAAATTCAGGTGACCCTAACATACCTATCTGCAGGGCTGGGTTGATATGCTGGGTTCTAGTGACAGGCTCCCATTAATAATTTATTTAGTTTCAATGGGAATAACCAACACATTTACAACTGATTGTGATGGATAGTAGAATTGTAGATTGTAAGCTTATAAGCAAGACCCTCTCCACATCTGTTTAACACTGTATCTGTAATTGTATGTGACTGTATCCTATATTGTGTTATAAAGCACCTTGGGAAATGTGGGGGCTTTATGTATAAAATTATTAGCGCAGATGTTTTCAAACACAATGAAAAAAAAAAGAAAAGTGGAAAACTATTTTTTAATCAACACAGAGAAAGCTGTTACTTCACTAATAGAGTACAGCTAGAATATTTGTTATTTTCTGCTAAGGAGCAACTGAAAAATTATTGAAATATCATATGGGTTATTTCAGTAAATATATTGTTCTCCTGTAATCCTTAAAGTGTTTTCAAATTTATATGACTAGTTTTTAGTTTACAATACTCCCCACTGTTACTTTCACCGAGTATATTACTGTTTAAGCAGTCTATGTCTGTTTTTTCCATGATATTTCTATATTATTCAGCAGAGTTATTTGCTTTTGTCTCCCTGGGATACGTGTAAATCTGCTCTATGGATACAATTGCTACAAAGTTCTGGTATGTTACAAGGCAAATAAAAGAAATAACTTTGAGGATAGTAATGTATGGCTAAAAGCCATGAGAAAAAGCCTGAACGCAAGTTATTCAGTCATTGTTACATTAGTGTATGGTCAGGTCATTAAATAATACATGGAAAATACATTTAACAGTGGAAGATTATGTATTAGGAAAATTTCAGTCAGAAAGGGTATATACAAATGTGTTAGATTACAGGTGTATAACAGTGTAACATTGGTATAATTCAACATTGGCCTGCATTTAACCATCCATATTCTGGATGTAACACCTGGAGCCCACAAGGTTCTACCAAACTGACAGATCCATCATCCTAATGTCAATTAGATAATTTAAAGACGTATGTAACCTACTCAATATCCCAATGGTTTCTTTAGTGCTTTCAGAGCATTGAGCTCTTCACCGCAGTCGCTATTAATTTACCAAACTAGTGTGGGGGTGGGGAGAGTCTTTGATTTTTGCTTTTATTATGGTGATTCTATTTGATTGCTTGTAGTAGTAAGTGTAGTTGGGGTGTAGGTGGAGTAAAGGAGGTTATTTACACAAGAGAGTACAAGGAAAACCACATAAACACAATAATAGGGTTTACATACTGAGAAAGACAATGACACAATAAAATACGTTATTTTCATTGAATTACAGATGCAACCTTTAAACTACTTTTAAAAGACTTTTTCATTTTTTAATTCAGTATACATGAAAAACATTTTTCTAACATTTATTTTTTTTTACCTTTCACCAGCACCCTGCGATTAAAAATTAAATGCAAAATATTGTAATGTAAGTAATCAGCACACTCCTGAATGGCAGGGCAGACAATTGTCCATTTACTCCTGGTGTAAGGGGAAGAGGTTATCGGCACATAAACTCATTATAATAGTAGATGGAGGATTGGAATACTGGGCCTTTATAAACATAACCCTGACAGACAGGGGCAATAACAAGGTTAAAAAAAAAAAGATAAATAATATTATAGAATGAACCACGGGGTATACTTTTTTTTACCATATATTGTTGCATGGAATAACAGTACACTATGCTATTCTATACTGCTTAAAAAGGTACACCAACTTATAACGCCCTGGCAGAGTACAAAATACCTCTTTCCACCTCCACCTGTTAAACAGAGAGCTTTGTAAACATTTTAGATATATGTTGGAAGTTCTTCCCAGTGTACACCTCAAATGTAGGCTCCAAACTTGATTTCAAAATAGCTTAAAGGGGTATTCCCATGAACATAACTATTTTTAAATTTGTAGATAATTAAAAGTTAAACATTTTTGCAAATATAAGTAATTAAA
Source organism: Leptodactylus fallax (assembly GCA_947044405.1). Taxonomy (NCBI): domain Eukaryota; kingdom Metazoa; phylum Chordata; class Amphibia; order Anura; family Leptodactylidae; genus Leptodactylus; species Leptodactylus fallax. Next base: position 2,219,448 of record CAMRHE010000100.1, read on the forward strand.
CATTTTGCAGAGTTTTAAAAATGTTCTCTAAATATCTTGTGGTCACAAGTTGTTGTCTTGATCGGTTGCCAGTGGATACGACCATGAATGCAGGAACTTTCTAAGGTCATAAAATCAGTCATGACTTCCTTATTGTGGCCGGGAGATACATGTAGTGTCCCTGCCTGATAACCCAGCTACAATAAGAAAATCATGGCTGGGTTCCTGAGAAGCCCCAGACCACAGAAAGTTTCAGCATTTGTGTTCATATCCATTGGCAACCGATCAAGACAACAGACTCTCACCACTAAGATAGTTAGAGAAAATCTTTAAAACTACAGAATTTTTAACTACTTATATTTGCAAAAATGCTTACGTTTTACTTATCTACAAATATAAATATGTTTATGTTCAAGAGAATACCCCTTTAAGGCTGAGAACCCACGTTGTGGAAACACAACTTTTTTTTGTTGCAGATTTTGCAGCGGTTTTTTTTTAGCCAAAGCCAAGAATGCCTACAAAAGAAATGGGAAATATATAGGAAGCTCTTAAACTTCTACATTCTGCTAAATCCACTCTTGACTTTGGCTCAAAAAAACACAGCAAAATCTACAACAAAAAAAGCTGCATTTCGGCAGCGTGGGGCTGAGCCTCATACTGACATGCTCTGCCTTCCTCACTACCAAGTAGATGACTGCTTTAAGGAGATATCTCTGTCCTCCATGGAGTGGCTGCACTGAGTTACTGCAGTTTAACTCCCATTCACGTGTATGGATGTTGTGCTGCAGCAACTCAGTACTGCCATTACATGGAGAACAGAGCTGGTTGTCAGACTCACTCAAATCTGATATTGATAACTTATTCTAAGGCCGGTTGCAGATGACCGTGGCCGTGATCAGTGTGCTATCGTGTATTTCACGGATAGCACACTGACCCATTCATTTCTATGGTCCCGTCCACATGACCATGAATTACACGGTCACGTGTGCGGGCCGACAGTCCAGGGTGCGAAATATAGAACAGGTCCTATTCCTGTCCGATTTTGCAGCCCTTGCTTCCGTGGCTCCTATTCATTTAATGAAAGGGGCCGTGGAAGCACGGCTCATGCACAGGTGGCACACAGGTGACATCCTTGTGTCCCCCGTGCGCCGCCCGTGCCTTTAATCCACGGCTGGACGGCAGCACACGGTCGTCTGCAACCAACCTAAGGCTGGGTTAGCCTTATAATTTGCCCAGAAACTCCTTTAAAGATCAGACACACACACACAATTATTTACATACATACATATTTATTAAATAATATTCCCATATCAGTAAACCAATAGATCTAATTGCACTCATAGACAGTACATCAAATGATCTGGGTAAATAAGCTTGTGAAAAAGCTGAACCAAAGTAAGTGGCAGAAATATATAGACACATCTACAATAGAAATGAAGTGCTGTAATATACAGTATGTTAAAAATGTACAGTCATGGCCAAAAGTTTTGAGAATGATACAAATATTAATTTTTACAAAGTCTACTGCTTCAGTTTTTCTAATGTCAATTTGCATATACTCCAGAATGTTATAAAGAGTGATCAGCTTAACAGCAATTACTTGCAAAGTCAATATTTGCCTAGAAAATGAACTTTATCCCCCAAAACACATTTCAACATCATTGCAGCCCTGCCTTAAAAGGACCACCTAACATCGTTTCAGTGATTGCTCCATTAACACAGGTGTGTGTGTTGATGAGGACAGGGCTGGAGATCAATCTGTCATGATTAAGTAAGAATGACACCACTGGACACTTTAAAAGGAGGCTGGTGCTTGCCATCATTGTTTCTCTTCTGTTAACCATGGTTATCTCTAAAGAAACACGTGCAGTCATCATTGCACTGCACAAAAATGGCCTAACTGGGAAGAGTATTGCAGCTAGAAAGATTGCACCTCAGTCAACAATCTATCGCATCATCAAGAACTTCAAGGAGAGAGGTTCCATTGGTGCCAAAAAGGCTCCAGGGCGCCCAAGAAAGACCAGCAAGCGGCAGGACCGTCTCTTAAAAGTGTTTCAGCTGCGGGATCGGGCTACCAGCAGTGCAGAGCTTGCTTAGGAATGGCAGCAGGCAGGTGTGAGTGCATCTGCACGCACTGTGAGGCGGAGACTCTTGGAGCAAGGCCTGGTCTCAAGGAGGGCAGCAAAGAAGCCACTTCTCTCCAGAAAAAACATCAGGGACAGACTGATATTCTGCAAAAGGTACAGGGAGTGGACTGCTGAGGACTGGGGGAAAGTCATTTTCTCTGATGAATCCCCTTTTCGATTGTTTGGAACATCTGGAAAACAGCTTATTCGGAGAAGAAGAGGTGAGCGCTACCACCAGTCTTGTCTCATGCCAACTGTAAAGCATCCTGAAACCATTCATGTGTGGGGTTGCTTCTCAGCCAAGGGAATCGGCTCTCTGACAGTCTTGCCTAAAAACACAGCCATGAATAAAGAATGGTACCAGAATGTCCTCCAAGAGCAACTTCTCCCAACCGTCCAAGAGCAGTTTGGCGCTCAACAATGCCTTTTCCAGCATGATGGAGCACCTTGCCATAAAGCAAAGGTGATAACTAAATGGCTCAGGGAACAAAACATAGAGATTTTGGGTCCATGGCCTGGAAACTCCCCAGATCTTAATCCCATTGAGAACTTGTGGTCAATCATCAAGAGACGGGTGGACAAACAAAAACCAACAAATTCAGACAAAATTAAAGCATTGATTCTGCAAGAATGGACTGCTATCAGTCAGGATTTGGTCCAGAAGTTGATTGAGAGCATGCCAGGGAGAATTGCAGAGGTCCTGAAGAAGAAGGGTCAACACTGCAAATATTGACTTGCTGCATTAACTCATTCTAACTGTCAATATAAGCTTCTGTTACTCATAATATGAATGCAATTCTATTTCTGTATGTGATAAAAACATCTGACAAACACACATAAAAACCAGAGGGCAGCAGATCATGTGAAAATATAATATTTGTGTCATTCTCAAAACTTTTGGCCATGACTGTATGAAACTTTGTGAATAACATATAGTTAAAATGAGGATAGAGACCCACAAGAACTGGATAACATGGCATCAGAGGGTCTATTGCAAAAGGAAATAAATACAGTATGTAATGCATCTCTTGACATGGACCCCTGTCTGAAGCTACATTTCAAAGTAAAAAGTACATAAGTGCAAAAATAGTATTACAATCACTGTGTAGTGTGTAACATTACAAAGAAATGATGTCCCATATTCCAGATTTAGGCAGCACACTCAAAATTAATCTTCAAAAGGTTGCACGTTCCTGTAGGGACTAGCCACACTCACTTAGAATGCCAGAAAGCACAAGGATGGAACAGCACTCAGAACTGGAGCCAAAAAATCGTGATGTATTTATTCCAATGGACACATCCAATTAATGTCAAAAGTGTACAAACATGACAGCACCGCTCAAAAAAAAGGTATTCTATGCAACATTTTGGGTGTACTAGTGTGCTAGTGTACTGGTGCAAAAACAGCAATATAAATTGGGACAGCATAATCATAATGATAGTGTACAGGTGCAAGTATACAGCAAAATACAGGTGCAGGTAAACAGCAAAAAACAGAAACCAAAACAGAAACATGTTAATAAATGAAAAGTATATAAGGCACCCATAAATAATAAATAATAACTAAAATTGAATAACAGAAGATACTAAGAGGCAAATTTGATATACAATATAATCTATTACATGATATAGGGAAAGTATACCATATCAGCACAAGAGGGGGCCAAGGGCAGAAATGACAAAAATGGTCCACTGAAAAAAGAGACCTAGCGGAAGGAACTGGAAATTTAAATAAACTATAGTATCCACTAAAGAGTAAGGGTAAATATACCTGAAGATGGGGTGGGTAGGGTAAAGGAAAGCAGAAAGCAGCAGAAAGATAAATAAAAATGAAAATGGGGATAAAGAAAACATTTGGCATATATTATGTTTTCACTTCACTGCTGTAGGTGCACCACTATACTAGTACCAAATATTACTGGCTAAAGATTACACTTACACAGCAATAATCCCCTTTTCTGCCCCAGCACAGGCAAAAGCAAGGGGGGGGGGGGAAGGAAACACTTGTGCAGGTACTAACAAAAAGAATGTGGATGGCAACAGGAAACTATTCTAGTGTTGACAGTTCCACCAGTAGCCTCTGTATTGTTGTTTTTCCTAAGAATAAATTCATTTTTGAAAGCAGTGAACCATAAATGTTGAGTTAGGGTTCTGTGTGTTCCTCCTCCTCTTCAACATGAAATTTACCATGCTGTCTTTCTGTACTGTCAACCATGTCTTTTTCACTAACACAGATCTTATTCTCTAGTAGTCATGTAGCATCTGATGAGAGAAATATTCCTCATAGCCCAAGACTTCCTCTTCTTCCTCTTTTTGATGAGTTGAATGAGAACTGCCAGTGTATTTTGGATGTAGAGGAGGTAGAGGTGGGAGTCTTGAGTGTTTGTGGAGGTAGTAATGCAGGGGCGTGCTACTGATGGTAGAGAACTCCCATTGAGGACTAGAGGACTCCCATTGTTGCACTGGCAGACACATGTAGTCATTACTCATATGGGAATTTTTTTGAACATTACCAAATGCAAAATCAATGGCAAGGTGCAAGATCTATAAGAAGATAATTAGCCATGGGTGTTCAAGCACAGATGCAACAACTAGGTCTCTCCATACTCAAATGAAATGGCATCACCAGTTCACTTGGCACAATGGAATTGGCAGTGAAATCCCTGCTTGAAATCTCCATGTGGATATCTCCTTGTAAATGTCTGTGTGGGGAAGAGAGATGGGTGAATCAATTCATATGGAGCTGGGTTCAACCCAAATATTCCAAATAGTATTTTTACAAAACTGAAGAAATGGAGAATTGTTCTTGGGCAAACTAAAATGGCTACCGCATTGTACAGTAGGGTCTCTTCAGATCCCAGAGTATAATAGGTGGAAGTCCAGAGGAGGTAAAAACATAAAAAAAAAAAAACATTTATACTCACCTTCCCTTTCCTCTTTTGGGCCTCCTCACAGTGTCCGATGGTCTCCTGGTCATGATGCTCGGCGTGTCCATGTGAAAACTGGTGTCCTAATCATAGGCTTCAGCAGTGACCCCATGCCAATGACATCACAGAAGAATACCGAACATCACCAGCCAGCATAGTGAATGTACTTGTGGATCAGGGCTCCATAGCCTGCCACACTTAATCTACAAACTACTGGCGACATCTCACATATTTTGAGCCTGCAACTACCTTGGGGCTCTTCCCCAAGCCCCAGTATGTCCTTTGAGTATTATTTCTACACCAAATAACTATCCTAGTGATTTCTGAAAATTGCGGTCTACTAACACCTCATTGGGCGACCACCATCTTGCCTCACTGGGCCTTGCTTCTCCCTGTTGTGCGCTATCCAGACTTGCCAGATAAATAGCATATCTACCTGCTGAGCTCTGCTGCCTTCTTCTCTTCTCTGAGGTCCACAGCCATTACCGAGATGTCCAGCATCTGCCGTGGCCATCTCTGTCCGCCATCTGAAGCTGCTGACTGTCATCTTCTGTGGGCCAGCCCTTTTCTACTGACTGGAGTCACGGCCGAAGCTTCCGACCATCAAACACAGCAGAGGTGAGCTGAGTGCTGCTTCTGAATTTTGCCACCCGGCATCTTCACTGTCTCCTATCAATAGCCTGGTAAAGCAAAAATTTCGCTTAGACTTACCAACTCAACAGGAGACTAATGCTGGCCATACATCCTCACAGATCTCCACACATGTCCCAGAAGGAGGCCTTCATAAATTCCACACTTACAATAGTCCTGCATCTGAAAGTACCTTAAAGGACATGCTTATAGCTCCTTGCAGTTCCCTGCAGGTGGACATGTCATGGACATATCTACTACTACATCTACAGTACTCTGTCACAGCCCTGGAGGGAAGAGTATTACATATTGTAAATAAGATTGGGGACTTCGAAGCTTCTCACAGCAAGGTCATTAGATGCTCACAACGACCTGGTGGAGGACTTTGTAAAATTGAAAACTAAGATAGTGGACATGAAAGACTGCTCCCGTAGGAACAACATCAAGTTCTGAGGAATCCCAGAAAATATAACACTTGCTGCTCTTCGCTCATATTTGCAGGACTTTGCTAAATTCCAGACTTCTCTCCAACAGACATCATTATTGATAGGGCTCGTAGAATTCCACACCCATGTCATCTCAGTGATAATATACCACAAGCCATTTCAACAAAGAAATGGCTCTGTCCCGTAAATAGAAATTCTGACCTGCAAGATATTCAGCTTTATACTGACCTCTCTGCGACTAACCTGTGCCTCCGGCGTGAACTGGCACCTGTAACAACAGATGGGGATTTCCTGTCAAGTTTCTTATCAACAGAGATGGCACTGTTCACACCATTCACAACCTCGACAAAGTTAAAGAATTATTGCTCTCCTGGAACATCCCGTTGTGCCTTCCACATGATACAGATAAGTTTCTAGAAGCCCTGGCATTGTTATACTATGCTTTAAGTCAATTTAAGTTGTGGTGCATACCAAACTTGTTCGACCCGAAACAAATCTGGGATCTGAGCCACCCAAAACAAAATGAATCTTGAGAGGTTTGCCCATCTCTAATATCTACACTGAGGCTCGTACTAACATGTAATGGCAATAACTTTATCTTTTCTTTACCTGAGCCTGAAACTTTTGAAGTTTGTCACCCACAAAATGCTATTATACCCTGAGGTTGAGATTCAGGGGAGGTGCGGCAACATAATATAAGTATATAACATATATACCTTGCCCACCCTCTCCTGGGCATCCTTGTGACATCCAGAAATCCTCCAGTGACCTCTTCTAGCACGTCCGCTGTGGATATTTTTCAGCAATGTGTGACTGAGATTAGCCACAATCCCATCCACTTTGCAGGTACTGTAAAACGCCATGACAAAATCGTGGCGTTTACTCTACGTGGGGCCCCGGCCATAGCCGGTGTTTCAGTTACTGAAGTATCATGACCGGGGATTGAGCAGAAGCATGGCCATGAGACCAATGGACTTGACATAATTTCCTGAGAAGAGGAAATAGAGCTCTAACTGAAAGAAAGCAGACAAGTTTTCTACTTTTGAATGAGCCCCTTTAAAGTATATTCAGAGTTGATGTTTCACTTTAAGTGTTTTATAGTCTGGATTAAAATTGCAGTATTAATTTCTATGAACAATACAATAATTATCCAGTAGATAGATAATATATTATCTATCATTTAGACATTTGCGCAATTGTATGAAGTTCTTCTCACAAAGCATATGTCTTTTATTATAGAAAAATACTTCAGTCTGATATAAGTGTTCTGTCCTTGTATTGTCAGTAACTCTGTGTTTTGCTTACAATATGTTAATTCATCTTATTGATATACATTTTAATAGACTTTAATATTATTGCAAGGAATATTTTACTGTTCTTGATGTAATGTTTAAATATGAAATGTATCATTGGTGTAAATCACCCCCATGATAGCCAAAACTTTTTTTTTTTCCAGACTACTTTATAGAGGGTCATTTGAAGTTCACTGCACAGACGTCGTATTAAACTGTCGGCTACAGGGAGTTTTGTAGCATGGTATTGTAGCTTAGTTGTGTTTTATTCTTTAACTGCAGAGGGATTTCCAAAATAACCAGTGTCTGCTATAATGTAGCTATGTTTATGTGGTGGATTAAGTCAAAGTTCCAATTTGATACTAAATTACTGGCAAGTGTATAAAAGCTTGATTCTAACATTTTGTCATTCTCTATTTTATAAGTCATAATAGATTGAGTGAAAATATTACTGGGATTAAACATGACATTATAAATATAAATGTGCAGATAGTATCATCTATTGTCATGATAATGTTGTACAATAAATATTAGCAAGAATGGAATGTATTTTGCTCTGTTGAAAATGTGCTACATTTCAAGAAATATTTAAAAAAAAGTAAGCCGCCTGGTATTCCATATTGAAATCAACAAATGTTCTCATGTGCTTAAATATGGCTCTGGCCCCTGTCACATAATGTTGATTTTAGGATATGATGACAATTCACTGTCTTATTTTTGACCAGTATGGCTATGGGCTGTGTACATGCATTGGATCTTTGTCTCTTAAGAGGCCAGTACATGCTAATCATACCTGACTTCAGCCAATGCCCAAATGCCCTAGACTTCTCAACCTATTCCTGTTGCAACCATTTTTCATTTTTTCATTTTTTTTTTTTAACTCCCTTACCTTCCAAAAGCCATAACTTTTTTTTTTATTTTTCATTCATAGAGCTGCATCAGGGTTTATTTTTTGCAGGACATATTGTAAGGGTATCATTTAAAATTGAGAACCATCTACTGTAAAGCCAAACATAAATTTGGCATTGATAGAGCTTATATACTTGAATAACTTGTGTACTTGACTATTTTTTGGCTGATATACATGCTGGCCTCTACTGCATAAGACCTAAACCGTCCAACAACAATTCCTGTCAGTGGTCTTTGTGCATTGACTAGATGTCTTCAGTCAATCTATGTTCCAGCCTTTGCTAAGGAAAACTATTCTGGGAGTACCAACCTGGGGATTCCCAGGAGTAACATTCATATCCTTTTTCTGGGTTTAGGGTAAACCCCCCTACCTTCCAAAACTCAAAATCCCTAAGCTAAATCATTTACGCAGTGAGTCCACATCTCTAGTTAGCCTCTTTACAATGAAATTGGTCAATTATGTTACAGCAATGAGTCAAAGTTTCAAAGGGTCTGCTTGTCTTGGAAAATACCTTTATGCTTGTTTAGTGGGCTCTAAGGGTAGTGAGAACAAGAATGCCACACACCACTGATATACGTGATTCTCAAATACAATAAAGCAAGTAAAAGATAATAAACAAGAATATAAGCAATAATTTACTCTAAATTTGGGGGAACACATACGTCATGCACACTGACACCCCAAGATATACAGGTAATTCAAAGTATTTAGTCATCCACCAATTGTGCAAGTTCTCCCACTTAAAAAGATGAGAGAGGCCTGTAATTGTCATCATAGGTAGACCTCAACTATGAGAGACAAAATGAGAAAACAAATCCAGAAAATCACATTGTCTGATTTTTTAAGAATTTATTTGCAAATTATGGTGGAAAATAAGTATTTGGTCACCTACAAACAAGCAAGATTTCTGGCTCTCACAGACCTGTAACTTCTTCTTTAAGAGGCTCCTCTGTCCTCCACTCATTACCTGTAGTAATGGCACCTGTTTGAAATTGTTATCAGTATAAAAGACACCTGTCCACAACCTCAAACAGTCACACTCCAAACTCCACTGTGGTGAAGACCAAAGAGCTGTGGAAGGACACCAGAAACAAAATTGTAGACCTGCACCAGGCTGGGAAGACTGAATCTGCAATAGGCAAACAGCTTGGTGTGAAGAAATGGAAGACATACAAGTCCACTGATAATCTCCCTCGATCAGGGGCTCCACGCAAGAGCTCACCCCGTGGGGTCAAAATGATCACAAGAACGGTGAGCAAAAATCCCAGAACCACACGGGGGAACCTAGAAAATGATCTGCAGAAATCTGGGACTAACGTAACAAAGGCTACCGTCAGTAACACACTACACCACCAGAGACTGAGATCCTGCAGTGCCAGACGTGTCCCCCTGCTTAAGCCAGTACATATCCGGGCCCGTCTGAAGTTTGCTAGAGAGGATTTGGATGTTCCAGAAGAGTATTGGGAGAATGTCATATGGTCAGATGAAACCAAAGTAGAACTGTTTGGTAGGAACACAACTCGTCGTGTTTGGAGGAGAGTGAATGCTGAGTTGCATCCAAAGAACACCATACCTACAGTGAAGCATGGGGGTGGCAACATCATGCTTTTGGGCTGTTTCTCTGCAAAGGGACCAGGACGACTGATCCGTGTACATGAAAGCATGAATGGGGCCATGTTGTGAGATTTTGAGTGCAAACCTTCTCCCATCAGCAAGGGCATTGAAGATGAAACGTGGCTGGGTCTTTCAGCATGACAATAATCCCAAGCACACCGCCAGGGCAACAAAGGAGTGGCTTCGTAAGAAGCATTTCAAGGTCCTGGAGTGGCCTAACCAGTCTCCAGATCTCAACCCCATAGAAACATCACTGCTCTAGAGGAGATCTGCATGGAGGAATGGGCCAACATACCAGCAACAATGTGTGCCAACCTTGTGAAGACTTACAAAAAGCGTTTGACCTCTGTCATTGCCAACAAACGATATATAACAAAGTATTGAGATGAACTTTGGTTATTGACCAAATACTTATTTTCCACCATAATTTGCAAATAAATTCTTTAAAAATCAGACAATGTGATTTTTCTAGATATGTTTCCTCATTTTGTCTCTCATAGTTGAGGTCTACCTATGATGTCAATTACAGGCCTCTCTCATCTTTTTAAGTGGGAGAACTTGCACAATTGGTGGCTGACTAAATACTTTTTTCCCCCACTGTATTATACTAGGGATAGTCTTCCATTCCACCTTCTTAATTATAGAACTTCCAGAAGTGGTGTTGTGCACATGTTATATAGTTACTGGTTTGAAATGTGAACTTACACCCCTATTCCACATGTTACAAAGCTAAAGCAAAGTTAGAATTGAAGTGAAGGAAGGATCAAGAAGCAAAATTAACCTTTTTCAATACAATGCAATAATTTGCCATCTAGCATGTCCAATGTAGTTGTGTATTTCTACAACATAAAATCTAGTCTTAATCTAGAGAATAAGGTCTTCTATGCGAGAAAATTACAAAGACATAAATACAGTTTACAATTACAATATACAGTATACATTTACATCTCAGGTGCAAAATGTCTGTAATGAGGCCTACCTACCTGCCATTTATAATAGTGGTATTTTATGTGGCAAAATCAAATAAAATGCACAGGTAACAAAAAACACATAAAGTAAATATGAAAACAATAAGAAACAATAAGAAAAATATGCAATGAATGTCTCTGCCTGTTTGGATCTCTGCGCCACCCTCTGCTCGCACACTGCGGCGAAGGAGGCGTGTTCAGTTTGATTCCTTACGTAGGTTTCTTGTTGCTCAGTCTGAACACTGTCCTAGACTATGTAATTGATTTTCTGCCACACCCGTTTCCTTCACCTTGGTTTCCTCTGCTCCATTAATAGTTAATTTTGGCCTTGCCTGTGTCATTGACAGCCTGTCCTCCTATAAAGTCTGGGGCGAGTTCTTTCTTCCTATTTATTCTTTGCTCACATTCACATTGGCGCTGGTTATTGCTTCTTGCGTTCTGGCTATTATTCCTTGCTGTTTTTGTTATCTGTATTCCTATTCCTGATCTCTGGCCTTGTCTTTTAACTATTCTCTTGGATTTTGATTCTGTACTGCATTGCTCGTCTGTTACCGAACCCTTGGCTTGCTGACCTCCCTTTTTGTTTGTTCTGTCTGTGTTGTCACTTATTCAGTATAGGGACCGGCTCCGAGTTGTCGGCTGTCACCTAGGACAGTCAGGCAAGAGGCAGGGCCAGTGGGGGGTTTTCAGCTTTAGGGCTCACTGTCTTATTGTGCCCTCCTCCCAGGGTTCTCTAGCAGCTACTGGAGAATGATTTTGAAATATCAAAAGTATAGAAAACAAAAAAAAAAAAAAGACAGGGAAAATAGGTCAGTAGCATCAGCTGGTATATATAATATAACAGAAGGTCTTAATGTCTCATAACATGGATATGATACAACTGCAGTAATACACAGATAATGTTAAATATGAAACAGTGTATTTGTATAAAATCTCACCCCTAAATAATAAATCCAATGTTTCTAATTGTTTTTTTTGTTCTTGTTTGTCCACTGGAGATTGAGATGTTTAGAAACTTGGTATCTGGAATTTTTACATTGTGGGGTTGTTTATATTCTATGTAAACTTAGGTTGCAGCTAATCTGAAATCCATAGTTAAATGCTGCACAAACTCAACTTTCAGCCACTCAGTCACCTTATGGACAGGAAATCATTCTATAGCCAGCTGCTGAAGAGATAAGGTTTCAATACAGATCCTATTTAATGCATGTTATTGCTATGTATTTTGCTCCATATTTCTGTTCTAGGATGGATGGTGATAGTTGTTTTTATAATAGACTAAACTCTGATTTGTACTTATCTATACACCATTCTATGAAACAATCAGTGAATTAATTCACATTTGATTCTTTTTTTTTTCATTCAAAGTTTATTGAACAAAAGGCACATACATTGCATCTAGTACAAAAAAGAAGTAGCAGAGAGAATACAAAAAAACATCTAAAGGGGGTACTACATGTGCATGTGAGAAACATATATTCAACAAACCATTTAGGCTTTTATATATTTTTTGTGAGGAGGGGCGTGGGCGGAAGAAAGAGTAAGAAGAAAGGAGAATGAATTGGGGGGAGGTTGGTAAGAAGGGTATGTCATTATGGGGAAAAAAAGGGGGTATGAGAAAGAGATTGGAATAGAGGGAGGAAAGATAAATAAAATGCTATAGAAAGAATAAAGAGATGAGTTCTCCAATTCTCCATAGGAAAGCAGTGGAAATCAGGTATGGTTGGATTTTTCCATTAATGTTCCAAATAAAGGCGTATTCTGGTACAGTCATTTTGAGCTATGTCAGGGGTCCCAGCAGGTGTAAATGTGTTTTATCCAGCTGGTGAGCTCAAATCTAGCTATTTGGTTGACTTTATTTTTCCACTGGTCTAGAGATGGTGCGGTTTGTTGCAACCACAGTGGAGGGATCAGTGTCTTTGCAGCTGTAAGTAGTTGGTAGATGAGGTGTTGTGAGGTTTTGGGTAAAGAGGGAAGAGGTCTAACAAATACTAGTAAGTCTGGTGTGATACAGAAAGAGGGCAAATCGATTCTTTGTATTTCTGCTTCCACTGCCTTCCAAAAAGTAAAGACAATTGGGCAAGACCACGATATGTGTAGAAGAGTACCAGTGACGTTCTTGCATCTCCAGCAAGTGTCAGATTGAGCAAGTCCATGAGAGAAGAGCCATTCTGGGGTTCTATACTATCTGGTCAGAAGTTTATAATGGTTTTCTTGCAGACATACACATGTCGAAAAACCATGGGAGTGAATGAGTATATATTGAAGTTCTTTGTGGGATAATGTTAATTGTAAGTCTTTTTCCCAGATGGAGATGAAGAAAGATTTGAGTACAACAGGAACAAAGGATCATAGGAGGCGTTTTCAAAACTATGAGTTTTTCAAAATCTGTGAATTCCCGTTGCCAGGAGAATGTTTTATTGTAGGTCGAATGGCAGTTTTCTCAGTGGGCTTGGTGTAAGAAGGTCAAGCGAGAAGACAAGATGGTGTCCTCTATGGTCAACGTCTCATGCAGTTGTTTGTCCGTTCAGAGGTCGTAAATAGAGTAAGACATGAGTTGATTCCAGAAATCTTTGAGAGGGTGCTTAATTTCACATAGTAGATAGGACATTAGTCCCATTGGTAGACATAAGGACGGGGTAGGCGCTAGTCTGGGTTGTAGGTTATGCCACACTTCGCAGACACCTCCTAGGAGCAGACTAAATGTCAGATGATGATAAAGCTTAGGATCTGGGATCCATATATCTCACAGGATGTCTGGCTTGTGAGTCACTTCAGCTATTTCAGCAAGGGTGGAGGATTTAGAGGGGTTGATCAGTTCAAGCCAGAGTTGCAGTTGAATTGCTTCAAAGTAGTTCTTCACATCAGGGAGATTTATTCCACCCGCTGCTTTCAGACAAATTCACATTTGATTTTTGTAATGCTTTCTACGCTGTTAATATACATAGTCATGAAATGTGGGGAAAATAAGTATTTTTTTTGTGGTTCTTCATATGTATTCTAATGCTTGTTTGAGATCATCTTACTTTGATTTTCTAGTATTTTTTTTTTTAATTAAAACAGATAGTAATATTTTTTGTAAACTATCCTTATCTTCTGCTAGTACTGTATATACTTTTTAAAATTTGTATTATCTATACAGTATTATGGGGGCCACCATCTTGCCCAAGCTGCTGATCTACTCTGTTCACAGCAAAGAATCACTTTACAGAAACCATATTGATATACTGAAAACTTGTTTCTGGAGATGACTTATTGACTAGTGTAGATAGGGAAGGAGTGCTTTGTATGGTAATTGGGGGTGGAGTGGGTGTGCAGGTTGACAACAGTTAGTTGGGAGAGGAGGAGTAGGGTAAACAGACAGAGAATAATTGCCATTGAACGTAGGAATAATCCAAAATTATTTTTCAACTACATAAATAATAAAAAACTGTTTTCATTTTTTACTCCCCACCTTCCAAAAGCCATAACTTTTTTTTTATTTTACTGTTCTCAGAGTATAATACCTTAATATTTGTTGGATAAATTGTTCTTTGCAATTGTACCATTGAATATACCATACAATGTACTGGGAAGCTAGAAAAAAAATCAGAATGGGGTGGAATTGGAGAAAAACTGTGTTTGTTCGACTCTCTTACAGACTTTGTTTTTATGATACTCACTGTGCAGCCAGAATGAAATGTCACTTGTATTCCATGGGTTAGTACAATTCCAGGGATGCCAAATTTCTATAGTTTTTTTTTACGTTTAACCCCTTTAAAAAATCCAAAACGTTGCAGAAAAAAAAATTTGTGGGGTTGGCAAAGTTACACCTTTAACTTTGTTAACTGGCTCACAGATAGAAAACTATTAGTGGTACATGCTCAGATTGGGTCACAGTCATCAGTGCAGTGCCACAAAGGTCAGTACTTGGGTCCTTTTCATTTTGATATTTTTATTAATGACCAGGTAGAGGGTTTACAGTGTAGAATCTCAATATCTGAAGATGATTCTAACTGTAAAGTAGTCAACACAGAGGAGGATCGTGTAATACAGTGGGATTTAGGGGAGTTGGAATCTTTGGCAAGAAAATGGCAGATGCATTTTAATGTGGATAAATGTAAAGTTATGCACCTGGGCCGTGGAAACAAGTTTTACAAATATGTATTGAATAATAAAACACTAAGTAAGACTATGCTGAAAAAGACTTGGGGATATCGGTAGTTATTAAACTTAATTCTAGCAACCAGTGCCAGGCAGCTGCTGCCAAAGCAAATAAAGTCATGGGCTGCATTAACAGAGGAATAGATGCTCACAACAAGGATGTCGTTTTTCCTCTATACAAATCACTTCTAAGGCCATATGTGGAATATTGTGCACAATTTTGGGCACCTGTATATAGGAAGAATATAGCTGAACTGGAGCAGGTGCAGAGGAGGGAGACCAAGATAACTAAGGGGATGGGTGGATTAGAGTATAAAGACACATTATCAGCCTTGGGGTTGTTCAGTTTGGAAAAGAGATGACTTAGGAGTGACCACATTATGATGTACAAATATATGAACGGACAGTACAGAGGTCTTTCCAGTCCTCTCTTTAAACTGAGCCCTGTAACTGTGACAAAGAGACATTTTTTTACGTCTAGAGAAAGAAAGATTTTACCAAAGTCATAGGCAGGGGTCTTTACAGTAAGAGTAGTGAGACTATGGAACTCACTGTCACATGATGTGCTGATGTCTTAAACAAGTTCAAGATGGGCCCGAATACCTTTCTTGGAAGTAAGAATATCATAGGATATGGGAACTAGAAACTTAGTCTAATTGTCATATTTGGAGTTTGGAAGGAATTTTTTCCACTGATGAAAAAAAAAAATCATGTTTTTTTTTGCCTTCCTCCAGATCAACTTGGGTGGTTTATAAGTTGAACTTGATGGACATATGTCTTTATCCAACCTTATCTAGTATGTTACTATAGGAGAGTGTTTTAGGCATGCTCTGTGACCTGTGCAGTGATCACCATGAAGAACAGTGGAGGAAATGAGCTGTGTCTATAACCTATTGTCAGAGAGGGATCCTGTGTCATCTACCCGTAGGTGTATAATAGAGGTATTAACTTTAATTTGACAAAAGATTAAGCATCAGTCTTTTCTGAGACTAGTGTTCCTAGTAAAAACTCAAGATTTCAGAATTTGTTTTTTAAGTATATATAGCAACAGGGTAAATTAGAAAAAAAAAAAATTATTTTTGTACAACATAAAACAGGATTTAAACAATAGGCCTTTTTCCTTTAGGAATATTTATAAAGTCTAGCTTGCAAAGAAGTATTAAATTGTGAGACAGAAAGAAGTTCTCAGGCTATAGAAACCAACAGATAAATGTGTTATAAATATAATTTGCTGCACTATTAGTCTTTTATCCAGCTACCATTAGGATTTCAGATTTAGCAATTGATATAGGAAACATTAGGATATCTGAAGTCTCTGCATCCCAAGCTGATTTTGTTTTCATTTGCGTTCATTTGATTCGCTACATCAGTGATGAATATACAACAATTCACAGACAAAGCATATGAAAATAAAGGACATCAATGCACTTTATCTTCTTATATACTGTAAACTTGGAGCTGTTATGGAATTTTATTAAAAGAGTTTTAAAAGAAGTAAGCGATGCATTGAGGTAGATTTATGTCTTTTTGCCTATAACAACCTGTAATTTTTAAAGAGGACTATGAGACAATAAACCTGTCCTGATTGGTTGCATGATGTTGTATGATTAAACTAGCACATAGAATGTATTAAACCTTAAGCAACCAGTTGGTCTAGTTTGTGGCGAAATTTTATGCAGAAAGTTTTGTGCAAGTTTGATATAAAATGTCTGATTCCAAACTACAACTATTTTGTTAAAGAGGATCTTTCATGTCCTCATGCATATGCAGTTTTATATACCACTAGAAAGCAGACAGCGTGCTGAATTCAGTCGTCTTTCCTGTTATGTGTCCCGGGGCTGAAAATATTGATGCTGTTAATTTCGGTACAATATCTCCCCACTGTTAGAAGGGCGTTCCTCACAGCTCAGCGTCATCACTGGGCTGTGAGGAATGCCCTCCCCCAACAGTAGTCATCCATAAACTTGTACTGGGGGGGCATTCCTCACAGCTCAACATCATCACTGGGCGGTAAGGAATGCCCCCTCTGACAGTACAGTGCTATGGACGAGTACTGTCAGGGGGCGGCGTACCTCACAGCCCAGAGATGATGATGAGCTATGAGGAACGCCCTTCTGACAGTGGGGAGAGATCAGAGCTGAAATTAACGGCACCGATATCTCCAACCTCAGGGCACATAACAGGAAAACCGACTGAATTCAGCACGCTGTCTGCTTTCTAGTGGTATATAAAACCACATATGTATGAGAACATGAAAGGTCCTCTTTAAGCAACACTCCTTTGTCTAAGTCACAGTCCTTGGGGATTCCGTCCTTCATTCCAGTTGAAAAATGCGGAGAGATAATTCCTGCAACCAGGACTTTTCTCTCTGTATTTTTCGGGCCGTCCGTAGGTTTCCACAGTAACCACTTTTTAAGTGGATTGGGTTTCCGTTTTTCGGGTCCCCAAGTGGACTCAAAGAATGGAAACCCCATCGCAGGTAAGCTTAGCGTAAAACTAGATTTTTTGCCGCATTTCACTCTGCATTCTAGGCATAAACACATTAGTAAATCTCCCTGTTATGCTAAAATATAATATTTAACAAAAAGTAGCAAAGTAACAATTTCTGCTGTCACAAGGAAACATTAATGTCATAGCATTTGCGAAACAAAACAGCAGTAGAGATGTTGTAACAGGACCTGAAATGAAAACCTATCAATGTGCCTGAATTAAAGCAGCTCTACAAGAAGAGTGATCACCAATCAGCTGTTAGCACTGGAGCTGTTAGCACAGCTTTTATTACTCATCCAGAGGTGCAAACAATCTGGCACTGACACCCTATGTGAAATTCATATGCCCTCATAGAGTGCCACAGCAAAAAAGCGCTTTTCATTTTGCTTTTATTTATTTTGCTTTAAAAAAAAAATAAAAACCCTTTGAAAAATGTTTTAAACTTAATTTGTACCTTGGGGTAGGGGCTGCAAATGTTAGCATTTGATTGTTAGTTCCATTAACTGCAAAATTTCTCTATTGCAGTCTATGTAAAAATCACTATATTACTATATTCAGAAGGATCCCAGCTTCCATAGCAACCAAATAGCTCCCTCAGTCTCCCAATGATGGTGGGGGATGTGGTTGCCAGCAAAATAACTTCCCACATCTGAGATATTAAATGTCTGTGGTAAATGTTGTCCCCAAGCATGGACGTTGCTGTTGGGTCCCTGTTACGCATTACATGTATTGCAGATGTTGGTAATGGATTTAAGGCCTTCGTTAAAAGAAAAAAAAAAACCTGTAAATTGTTTTAAGTAAAGTTAGTTAATTTTCATTATTTGCAATAGAATAAAGATTTAACTCATATATTGTAGAGTGACATAACAGGATGCTAGTACATGAGTAGTTATTGATCAGGTATTTTGAGGCAGGTTAAAGCCAAAACCAAGATTCAAATCAGTAGAAAAATTAATATTTGTCCTCACTATTTCTGTCCTTGTAACCTTGTTAAATCCTTCATGTGTACAAGCACCCTTAGCCTGGAGTCACACAAGACAAATTAATGGTGCAGCTCAACGCTACCACTGCTCCAGAAATGGGCTGATTTTTGTTTCTGTATTCCTTTTAGAATCACTGTGTGTGTCCCTTTGCTTTAAGTCTTTGCATTGCAAAAGTTGAAAAATGCTTTAAAATTCTGAAATACTGTGGGTTTTATGCACAAGTGTGGATGAGAGTTGGAAAAATCTTTTCCACTTTGCTGTTATTGTACATTGCAGTGGGCTAGGCACCAGCAAATCCACAGGAGCTAATCCGCTACAAGTATTGCCTGTGTGGATATACCCTGAAGGGGCTATAACACGAGGGTCAGCGATCTCCACAAATGCTCACTATTTACTTCTGATTGGAGACCTGCATCTCCACTTGCTGTTTTTCCAGGTCCATGTTCAGCCAAGTAACAAGTGGTAAATAGTAAGAGTACATCTTTTCAAGGCAACCTAATATGACTGGTTCTCATTTTATCAAGAAACACTGAATACTCTGTACAGATCTTAACCCCTTCCAGATGCAAGCATTTTTCAATTTTTGGTTTTGACTCTCCGCCTTCCAAACCTCATAACTTTTTATTTTGCCGTTCACAGAGCCATATGAGGGCCTAATATTTTCAGAAAAAATTATATTTCATTATGGTACCATGTCATATTCCATATGATGTACTGGGAAGCTGGAAAAAAAAAATCAGATTGGGGTGTTGGAGTATAACTGCATTTGTGCATAATTGGAGTATAACTGCATTTGTGCGATTTTCTTACGAGTTTTCTCAGCGTTCACTGTGCAGCCAAAATGACATGTCACTTGCATTCTATGAGTCGTTACAATTCTAGCAATACCAAATTTAGGCCGGGGCCCCACATGCAAAAACCTTGGCATTTTGCAGTCACACATTTGGAAATGCTATGATTTCCAAAAATGTTGTGTTTTTGGAAACCGCAGTATGTCAATTTTACCTACGGAAACACTTGTGGTTTCCCTATAGGTATAATGGAAGCAGACTTTCTGTGAAAAGCGTTGCAGGAAAAAAGGTTTTTACTTCAGTGCTTTTTTTCTGCAGCTCATTACGTGGGGCCTTAGCCTTATAAAGTTTTTTTTTATAAGTTTTAAACCTCTTAAAAAAATCCAAAACTTTGCAAAAACAAAAAATCTAATTTCTTGGAGTCGCCATATTCTGATACCCATAACTTTTATATTTCCTTGTGAAGGGATGCATAAGGCATCTTTTTTGGTGGGGCCAGATATACAAAAACATTTACGAGTATATATATATATATATATATATATATATACACACCAACAGCAAAGCATGAATTCAGATGTTATACCAGCACCAGTACATAAGTATGGCTCAAAAAACTACAGCAAAATCTGAAACAAAAAAATGCTGCATTTCCGCAACGTGGGGCTGTAGCCTATTTCTCATTTTATGTGTTACCTACATAATATTTCTTACAAATTGTGCAATTTGACAATACGGGTTGTGTTGCAATTAATATATGTTCTATGTATGTAGTAAGAGATCCCTGTAGAGCATTAGGTACAGTTAGTACCTTTCTAAATGTATAAACAAACCAGACATATTTTGCAACCAAACTGGTAACAGCCTAGAAGACTCAGCCAGGTGTTTTTTTTTTTAAATTGGTATTAGTCATCAATAAACTGGGAGATAATAATGAGCCCACAGTGAGTGCTATGTTAGATACCACTCTGACTCGATTAGGCAATATGGTAGTTGGGCCAGAAAGTATTTATCATGTAACAAAATGGGCACATATTTCTGAATAATGCATCAAATTTCATAATTTCATCAAATTGTGTACTATAGTTGGTAGCAAATATCGCTACATGAGAAGGACGACTTTCTTGTTTTCTGATATTTTCTTATTAGATCACTATGTTGCAAAGCTTTGACCCTAATGTTAATGCAATTTAAACTATTAAACTATCATTGGCAGCGCAATTTAACCCATTCCCGACATCTGCTGTCATAGTACGGTGGATGTTGGGTATTTAAATATGGAGGCTGCTCTGGAGCTGAGTGGCCCTCCATAGCTGCTGGGACTCCGCTGCATTAACCTCCGAAACGCCTCTTTCAAAGCTAACCAAGGTGCCATTTTTGGGTGCCACAATTTTATCATGGATTGGCGTCCCTCAGAACAAAATCTGGGGCCAGTGTTCCATTGCCATGACAGCCGGAAGCCTTTTGAATGCTCCCAGGCTTTTCTGGCAATATGTTCGATTACAGACCTTTCTATGCAGCTTGTAACAGAACTGCTGGCATGTTGCAATGCATTAGCATTGCAATGCATTGCATTAATGATCAGACCCCCTGGGGTTCAAGACCCCCTAGGGGGTCTTATAATTACAGTATAAAAAAATTAAAAAGAAATAAAATTTCTAATCATCCCCTTTTCCCTATGAACACATATAAAAGTTAAAAAATAATGTTAAACATACATATTAGGTACGAGTATATATATACAGTCATGGCCAAAAGTTTTGAGAATGATACAAATATTAATTTTTACAAAGTCTACTGCTTCAGTTTTTCTAATGGCAATTTGCATATACTCCAGAATGTTATAAAGAGTGATCAGCTTAACAGCAATTACTTGCAAAGTCAATATTTGCCTAGAAAATGAACTTTATCCCCCAAAACACATTTCAACATCATTGCAGCCCTGCCTTAAAAGGACCACCTGACATCGTTTCAGTGATTGCTCCATTAACACAGGTGTGGGTGTTGATGAGGACAGGGCTGGAGATCAATCTGTAATGATTAAGTAAGAATGACACCACTGCACACTTTAAAAGCAGGCTGGTGCTTGCCATCATTGTTTCTCTTCTGTTAACCATGGTTATCTCTAAAGAAACACGTGCAGTCATCATTGCACTGCACAAAAATGGCCTAACTGGGAAGAGTATTGCAGCTAGAAAGATTGCACCTCAGTCAACAATCTATCGCATCATCAAGAACTTCAAGGAGAGAGGTTCCATTGGTGCCAAAAAGGCTCCAGGGCGCCCAAGAAAGACCAGCAAGCGGCAGGACCGTCTCTTAAAAGTGTTTCAGCTGCGGGATCGGGCTACCAACAGTGCAGAGCTTGCTGAGGAATGGCAGCAGGCAGGTGTGAGTGCATCTGCACGCACTGTGAGGCGGAGACTCTTGAAGCAAGGCCTGGTCTCAAGGAGGGCAGCAAAGAAGCCACTTCTCTCCAGAAAAAACATAAGGGACAGACTGATATTCTGCAAAAGGTACAGGGAGTGGACTGCTGAGGACTGGGGTAAAGTCATTTTCTCTGATGAATCCCCTTTTCGATTGTTTGGAACATCTGGAAAACAGCTTATTCGGAGAAGAATTGGTGAGCGCTACCACCAGTCTTGTCTCATGCCAACTGTAAAGCATCCTGAAACCATTCATGTGAGGGGTTGCTTCTCAGCCAAGGGAATCGGCTCTCTCACAGTCTTGCCTAAAAACACAGCCATGAATAAAGAATGGTACCAGAATGTCCTCCAAGAGCAACTTCTCCCAACCGTCCAAGAGCAGTTTGGCGCTCAACAATGCCTTTTCCAGCATGATGGAGCACCTTGCCATAAAGCAAAGCTGATAACTAAATGGCTCAGGGAACAAAACATAGAGATTTTGGGTCCATGGCCTGGAAACTCCCCAGATCTTAATCCCATTGAGAACTTGTGGTCAATCATCAAGAGACGGGTGGACAAACCAAAACCAACAAATTCAGACAAAATTAAAGCATTGATTCTGCAAGAATGGACTGCTATCAGTCAGGATTTGGTCCAGAAGTTGATTGAGAGCATGCCAGGGAGAATTGCAGAGGTCCTGAAGAAGAAGGGTCAACACTGCAAATATTGACTTGCTGCATTAACTCATTCTAACTGTCAATATAAGCTTCTGTTACTCATAATATGAATGCAATTCTATTTCTGTATGTGATAAAAACATCTGACAAACACACATAAAAACCAGAGGGCAGCAGATCATGTGAAAATATAATATTTGTGTCATTCTCAAAACTTTTGGCCATGACTGTATATATATATATATATATATACAGTACAGACCAAAAGTTTGGACACACCTTCTCATTCCAAGAGTTTTCTGTATATTCATGACTATAAAAATTGTAGATTCACACTGAAGGCATCAAAACTATGAATTAACACATGTGGAATTATATACTTAACAAAAAAGTGTGAAACAACTGAAAATATGTCTTATATTCTAGGTTCTTCAAAGTAGCCACCTTTTGCTTTGATTACTGCTTTGCACACTCTTGGCATTCTCTTGATGAGCTTCAAGAGGTAGTCACCTGAAATGGTCTTCCAACAGTCTTGAAGGAGTTCCCAGAGATGCTTAGCACTTGTTGGCCCTTTTGCCTTGACTCTGCGGTCCAGCTCACCCCAAACCATCTCGATTGGGTTCAGGTCTGGTGACTGTGGAGGCCAGGTCATCTGGCGTAGCACCCCATCACTCTCCTTCTTGGTCAAATAGCCCTTACACAGTCTGAAGGTGTGTTTGGGGTCATTGTCCTGTTGAAAAATAAATGATGGTCCAACTAAACGCAAACCGGATGGAATAGCATGCCGCTGCAAGATGCTGTGGTAACCATGCTGGTTCAGTATTCCTTCAATTTTGAATAAATCCCCAACAGTGTCACCAGCAAAGCACCCCCACACCATCACACCTCCTCCTCTATGCTTCACAGTGGGAACCAGGCATGTAGAGTCCATTCGTTCACCTTTTCTGCGTCGCACAAAGACACAGTGGTTGGAACCAAAGATCTCAAATTTGGACTCATCAGACCAAAGCACAGATTTCCACAGGTCTAATGTCCATTCCTTGTGTTCTTTAGCCCAAACAAGTCTCTTCTGCTTGTTGCCTGTCCTTAGCAGTGGTTTCCTAGCAGCTATTTTACCATGAAGGCCTGCTGTACACAGTCTCCTCTTAACAGTTGTTGTAGAGATGTGTCTGCTGCTAGAACTCTGTGTGGCATTGACCTGGTCTCTAATCTGAGCTGCTGTTAATCTGCGATTTCTGAGGCTGGTGACTCGGATGAACTTATCCTCCGCAGCAGAGGTGACTCTTGGTCTTCCTTTCCTGGGGTGGTCCTCATGTGAGCCAGTTTCTTTGTAGTGCTTGATGGTTTTGGCCACTTCACTTGGGGACACTTTAAAAGTTTTCCCAATTTTTCGGACTGACTGACCTTCATTTCTTAAAGTAATGATGGCCACTTGTTTTTCTTTACTTAGCTGCTTTTTTCTCGCCATAATACAAATTCTAACACTCCATTCAGTAGGACTATCAGCTGTGTATCCACCTGACTTCTGAACAACACAACTGATGGTCCCAACCCCATTTATAAAGCAAGAAATCCCACTTATTAAACCTGACAGGGCACACCTGTGAAGTGAAAACCATTTCAGGTGACTACCTCTTGAAGCTCATCAAGAGAATGCCAAGAGTGTGCAAAGCAGTAATCAAAGCAAAAGGTGGCTACTTTGAAGAACCTAGAATATAAGACATATTTTCAGTTGTTTCACACTTTTTTGTTAAGTATATAATTCCACATGTGTTAATTCATAGTTTTGATGCCTTCAGTGTGAATCTACAATTTTTATAGTCATGAAAATACAGAAAACTCTTGGAATGAGAAGGTGTGTCCAAACTTTTGGTCTGTACTGTATATACATTTTATATAGTTATATGTAAATTGTATATAATTTAGAGATAATGATGCTGTATGTGCATTTAGTGTAAGCCCTATTTTAACATTGGTGTGTATTTATATTCTACATACAGAAAATGTATATATTCATTGTGATGCACAATTTAAGTGTATATGTTCATGTGGCAATCATGTGACTTAAGGGTTTTAAATGTCTTCCAGCTATCCCAGAGATTGAGACAGGTGTGAGCAGAAATGTGTAGCTGCTGGGGCTCATGTCTTGGTCTGGGTGTTATTTTAATGATAAGAAATAAAAGAAGGATTTTATGGACCCTTGACTTGTTGGCTATTTGGTATTTCCCATCACTAATAGATAGTTTAAAATTCTCAGAAGTAGGAATAGCTATTTCTGAACCAACTCTTATACTTAAAAGTAGCTTTGAGCCTTCCAGATTGCTATGGTAACGGCAGGGAAATAATTTTGTCCTAGCACCTCAGTCACATGTCTTGACACATGAAATCCTGTGACATTTTTATTTTACATGCATGCCTAGGAATACACTGGAGAAATTTCATCAAGCTCTGCACTCCATTATTCTGGCCTAACTAAAGTTATAAAGTAGATGCATGCAACTTTTTGAGCTTAGTGTCCAAAATTTTGTGACATTTTCCTATTTACACTACTCACTCAAAAAGTATGCATGTTAACCTGTCTAGCTATTTTTTTACCCCGGATTTATGAAATATAACTTTTTGAAAATTTGCAAAAATTGTCACAATCTCATTCCAGTAAGGGGATGACATAGAAGATGGATTAACATCTCAGAATAGAACTGATAGACTTACAGATGTGGAAAATTTTGTGAAACATTGTGCAATATCTGATAAGTTTAGCCCAAATTATGCCAGAAAAAGTAAGTTTGTAAAAAAGTTGCAAAATTTCCCATAATGATAAATCGCCACCACCGTATTTTGCTTATATAGTGACAGGGAACTGATTATTCCAGAAACCTTACTGTTATAGTGGCAGCCTACCATAATGGGCCTGAGGACAGGTGCAGGATCTACACCAAGAGGGGCAATCCTAAAGTTATGTAACTCAGGGAAGTAGTAGGTATCACTAAAATCTGAAAATAATCAAATTTTCATTGGAGAAGCATAAAAACCAGATAGAAAGCAAAGTTTTTTTTATTCACATGAAACCTGAAAAATTAAGTGGTATGGCACGATTGTGTTATGCTTTCTTATTATTGCTTTTGTTGACATGTCAGTTATTGCCACTTGTTTCAAAGTGAGAAGGATAGCATTTTTGACTGAGGAAACTTGGTCTATCACTCCGACAGATCACTACGTGCCTAGGCCAAGATGTACAGTGGGGAAAAAAAGTATTTAGTCAGCCACCAATTGTGCAAGTTCTCCCACTTAAAAAGATGAGAGAGGCCTGTAATTGACATCATACAGTAGGTAGACCTCAACTATGAGAGAAAAAATGAGAAAACATATCTAGAAAATCACATGGATTTTTTAAGAATTTATTTGCAAATTATTGTGGAAAATAAATATTTGGTCACCTACAAACAAGCAAGATTTCTGGCTCTCACAGACCTTTAACTTCTTCTTTAAGAGGCTCCTCTGTCCTCCACTCATTACCTGTAGTAATGGCACCTGTTTGAAATTATCAGTATAAGACACCTGTCCACAACATCAGTCACACTCCAAACTCCACTATGGTGAAGACCAAAGAGCTGTGGAAGGATACCAGAAACAAAATTGTAGACCTGCGCCAGGATGGGAAGACTGAATCTGCAATAGGCAAGCAGCTTGGTGTGAATAAATCAACTGTGGGAGTAATAATTAGAAAATTGAAGACATACAAGACCACTGATAATCTCCCTCGATCAGGGGCTCCACGCAAGATCTCACCCCGTGGGGTCAAAATGATCACAAGAACGGTGAGCAAAAATCCCAGAACCACACGAGGGGACCTAGTGAATGACCTGCAGAAAGCTGGGACTGATGTAACAAAGGCTACCTTCAGCAACACACTACGCAGCCAGAGACTCAGATCCTGCAGTGCCAGATGTGTCCCCCTAGTTTGCTAGAGAGCATTTGGATGTTCCAGAAGAGTATTGGGAGAATGTCATATGGTCAGATGAAACCAAAGTAGAACTGTTTGGTAGAAGCACAACTCGTCGTGTTTGGAGGAGAATGAATGCTGAGTTGCATCCAAAGAACACCATACCTACAGTGAAGCATGGGGGTGGCAACATCATGCTTTGGGGCTGTTTCTCTGCAAAGGGACTAGGGCGATCCGTGTACATGAAAGAATTAATGGGGCCATGTATCGTGAGATTTTGAGTGCAAACCTCCTTCCATCAGCAAGGGCATTGAAGATGAAACGTGGCTGGGTCTTTCAGCATGACAATGATCCCAGGCACACCGCCAGGACAACGAAGGAGTGGCTTCGTAAGAAGCATTTCAAGGTCCTGGAGTGGCCTAGCCAGTCTCCAGATCTCAACCCCATAGAAAACCTTTGGAGGTAGTTGAAAGTCTGTGTTGCCCAGTGACAGCCCCAAAATATCACTGTTCTAGAGGAGATCTGCATGGAGGAATGGGCCAACATACCAGCAACAGAGTGTGCCAACCTTGTGAAGACTTACAGAAATCGTTTGATCTCTGTCATTGCCAGCAAAGGATATATAACATATATAACAAAGTATTGAGATGAACTTTTGTTATTGACCAAATACTTATTTTCCACCATAATTTGCAAATAAATTCTTTAAAAATCAGCCAATGTGATTTTCTGGATTTGTTTTCTCATTTTGTCTCTCATAGTTGAGGTCTACCTATGATGACAATTACAGGCCGGCCTCATCTTTTTAAGTGGGAGAACTTGCACAATTGGTGGATGACTAAATACTTTGAATTACCTGTATATCTTGGGGTGTCAGTGTGCATGACGTATGTGTTCCCCCAAATTTAGAGTAAATTATTGCTTATATTCTTGTTTATTATCTTTTACTTGCTTGAGTGTATTTGAGAATCACGTACAGTACAGACCAATTACAGGCCTCTCTCATCTTTTTAAGTGGGAGAACTTGCACAATTGGTGGCTGACTAAATACTTTTTTTTCCCCACTGTAAGTCCTCTTCTCAATTTTGTGAGTCCTTGTGGTTGGGAGAACAACGATGAACTGGAATGACACCAAAAGGTGCACAGAGGTGAACCTCTACAAAGATGGATCATCTAGAATTGTCTAGTCTTCATTTCAGTTTCACTAACAGATCGGTCGTGGAATCAGTGGTACAGTAATTTCTCCAAAGTGTCCCAGGAGTAATTTATCCACAGGACATGGCCAGGTCTCATGTTATGTATGCTATTGTGAGTAGCCTGTGTGGCCTAAATGTGCTACCATGGCCTGCAGTGTCTCTGGACTAGTCCCCCATTGAGTACATGTGGGACATAATTGGTCAGCAATTGTAAACAGAGCTGCCAGCAGCCAAGCTTTATGATTTTCATGCTCAAGTGCATTCAGTGTTGCATAAGATTCCTTAAACAACCATTAATAACCTCATTGATAGTATGCCAAGGCATATAAGTGCATATATTTCTGCACATGGTGCTCATTCTTGATTCTGAATAAGTCGACATTTTTTTCATTTGCATATTATTAACATATCTATTGATCCTGTTATTTCCATATTTCAAGACTTTTCTTTCTTCGTGTTGCAATTTCAATATTGAGGAATGTATTATGAAATCCAGAATTTAAAGTAAGGCTGACCTGGCACAAGCTCAATAGACTGCTAGTAAGCTTTTAGTATATGGAGATGGGTTGATGAGATTGATACATTATTTCATACACCTTTAAATTAATACACATCCACTACTATTCTACTTAATGGACAAAGAGGCAGGATGACAAAGTGTTTATTGCAATACACATATTTGCTGTTTTATCAATAAAACAGACTTGAAAAGTCTTCATGGCCATGACATGATTATTTAAATACATTGGGTTGTATTACATTGAAATATTTGTCAAATGAGAACATAATGGCATAAAGGATTTGCATTTTCATCTCAGAATAAGTAATACATTGGCACACCTGATTTAATTTGATTTCTTTGTGACAGATGTGTCTATAGCTATGAGCTATGAACATGTGACAGTCCATTGGCCTCAAGCACTGACTAATTGTCTTGACTAATGACATGAAGAGATATATAGAGCATTTGGTTCAGTCTATAAAGGCTACTTGAAAGTAGAATAGCCGTCCTTTTTCTTGTTTACTACAACATTGCTCTCCTGTTCATAAACCCTGCTTCACCATTAATCATTGTCAGTTTGAGAAAGTATTACAGGTAGGGTCATTTATCCAGATCTATTAAAGTTGAACATTATGCAGCTTGAAGTCAAATATACACGAATAAAGACTGTCATTTCTGATTAATGGCATATGACTTTGGTGTCTTATAAAATAATCTCAGTTGCAAAGCTGTACAAGAAGGTCATTATCTCCTGCATTGTCTGTAATGTCTTTTCTTTTTCCTCCTTAGGCTAAAACGACAATAGTTTTATTCATTATGAAATTCCAGCTGATACTCCATCTTATTGCTAACTAATCATATGTAGACAAATAGTGTGCAAGATGTGAAATCAAGATAAGCCCTGTAAGGGGAAATTTTACGAGGAATTTATCGTGTGGTGGAGGAAATTTTACCTTTTGTACTGAAAATGATGTCTGTTTTCTTTGCAGGAGAGATTAGGCATTGTAATACACTATTCAAATTCAATTTATGCAGAAAAGTGCATGACATCCCTGCTTACATTAATGCATTCCATGATTCACCAATTCCTTTGGGTCCTCATGAATATTTTTTTCCATTTCAAGTGAAAAAAATATAGAAGGATTAGAATAACTTCCAGAATACTGAAATAATTGAGACTGCTACACTTTGTATAATACTATGTTTGCATACTGCTTTGGAATAGGGCAATAAAATACTATATTTGTGATGGTGATATCTGCATGCAGAGGAATGAGACAGGATAAAAAGTTCAAATTCATAAAGCTAGCAGTTAATATGTTACAAAGAAATTTCTAACTATCCCTCATCTATCTATCTATCTATCTATCTATCTATCTATCTATTAAAGAAGATAGACAGCACTTCCAGAAGATGCAGTGAACAAAGTGGATAGTTAACCTATTAACCCATGTCCATGCAACGTTTTAGTGCTCCACATAGGGCCTTTTTCAAAATGAAATGTTGTATGGACATGGATAAATAAAATATCCAAATTGCATATCTATCTATCTATCTATCTATCTATCTATCTATCTATCTATCTATCTATCATGGTGTGATGATTCCACTTAAATATGGCTATAACTCAAAGATGTATTTTGATCTCTGGGTATCGTATCTCTTTCTTACTTCCATTTATTCATAATGTGCGCAGCCCTAATCCTAGGTGTATGGCCTGTAGTGCCAACTTTGTAACAATAGGGCTTTGTATCCATCCCAGAATGGCTCTATTGTATTCCTACATAGACCTGGGTGATCAAATAAACATGCATTGTTCAGCCTGGGCTGTTGATCAGATATGGCTGATAACATATAGAAGGCATTGTGTCATTCCACTTGGTCACATCTCCATACAAAGAATCTTGACTTGAGTGCGTTAATCAATCAGACTTTCCGTCGCCGGTGACCTCATTCTGGGAGGTATAATCAAGGGTATAAAAGATGAGGTAAGAGGTCAGTGAAAGGAGATTGGGCTGAGACTACCACTGGGAGATTACTATGGAGTTGCTACTATGAGGAGAGGCTGCTGTGATGAGTTGCTGAGATGCTGGAGTTGATGCCGCTGCCTCCATTGGTTAGCCCCACATGCCATGTGTGAGGGTTGGATTATAGAGCCACATCAAGGAGATGTGTGGTAAAGTAATTATTTCACTTTTATTCCCTTTTATTTTATTGTACTGTATCTTGTAACTAGTAACTGTTAATGCTTGTATATATCTACATATCTGTTCTGAACTGCATGTGTTAGATGTTAATACCGACCCATTTAGGGGTTAATAAATATATAAAATTTAGAAAGCTTGTCTCGTATTTATCTGGTGAACCCAGCACTCACTGGCGGTGAGTGTGGTTTTTTTATGAAAGAAGTCTCAGGTGTGGGCCAGCGTGGTGTTGGCGCACTGAGGATCTTTCACACATGGGTAAATGGGAAGCAAAAATGCAGATGATGTTAAAGTGTAAGGTTACACATTTGAGGCAAAAAATGTACATGAAAAATATACATGTATGTAGATATATTTAAATAGAGAAGTATTTGAATGTAACTGTTCATAAATGATATTATGTAATGATAAACTGCTGATATTGATATCCTAACAAAAGCTAAAATATTGTGGATAATTTGCTAACCCATTTATCAGTTTTTTGATGTAGATGGGAGTAAATGTGGATCATCTTTGACACATGGCCCGTTTTGTGTCAAAGATGTGCCACATTATTGGTTCTGTAGCCTGCTCAACAATTTTTGTAAAAGTGAGCATAGTCGGACCCAGATCAAAGAGGGCTTAGAATTTAATCAGTAGCTCACACTGTTCCTGAGTAATCGGTGCTAGTTTCAATATCCAATATGTTAAGTAGACTCTCTCCTGTCAGGTGGGTACTTCTAGTATGGAGCAGACACTTTAGTACCACTCAACTGACAGTACCTAATTAGCATATTGAGTGCTGAAACAAACAAAAATTATTGCTCAATGGTGGGAACTAGACAAAAAATTCCAACTGTACAGCAGTCATTGGAGTCATTGCAGTCATTTGAAGGTGAAAGCTTCTTCTTAAGTATATATATTTAGTCTCTTTTATACTATGATTTTTGTTTTAGAAAAAGTCTATACCATCCGCAGTGTTTTGTCCGCAGCAGAAACACCGTAGCAAAAAATGCTACGTTTTACAGTACCTGCAAAGTGGATGAGATTCTGGCTAGAGAAGAGAGAAGTATTCAAAAATTCGATTTGGCAACTTTACCAAATTTCACAATATGATTCTATTCGATCCGAATTAAATCATGGCGAATTGTGTACCAAAAACAGCTATTTATTGGCTGCAGAGAGCCGGGGTGGGCGGCAAAATGGCGGAGGCAGAGGTCATGTTTGACCGTGGCATCCAAGTTGTTAAAACCCCGGATCAGTTATGGAGCAGGGTGTTAGCTGTCAGTTACAGCTAATACCCTGCTCCATAACCGATCAGGGGGATTTAACACCTTGGATGCAGAGGTCAAACGTGCCGTGTGCGCTCGTGAAAGGGTTAAAGGGATGTGACATCACAGGGCTGGCTGCTGATTGGCTGCATGCATCCCATGTTCCCAGAAATCCTTGCCCCATGTAGAGCAGGCATTTTGAACTAAACGCGAATCGTTATCACGAAGCGTGAGGAAATTCGGATTTGATGCGAATCGAATATTTCCTGAAATTCGGATCAAATTCCACTTCTGCAGCTTCGATTCGCTCATCTCTAATTCTGGCTAATCCCATCCACACATTGCAGAAAAAAATCCGCAGCGGACATGCTGCAATTTCAAAAACGCTTGCATGTCATTTATACCTGCGGAAACACTGGCATTTTCTGTTTAGGTATAATAGGGGCAGAAAGTCTGCAGAGGAAAACACTGATGCAGACTGACTGTTAAAAATGCTGCAGAAGAAAATGCAATGCATTTCTGCCGTGGTCTTTTCCACAGCGTTTTTTGCAGTGATTTGCTTAGTGGGGCCTTAGCCTAAGAGAGCTTGGATTTTTACTATTGAGGTCAAACATATGACTAACATGGGGCTCATAAATAGATTGTGGTTAGGAATATATATGATATAAACCTTGCTGTATGTAACTTTACCAATATAAATAGCCTTGATTGTTTCTAATTTTCATCAACTGTCTCTATACTGTATGTTACTGCCTACTGATGTATTGATGACCACACAGCTTATGTTCCTTTGTTAAGGATGCTAGTAGTATAATGTTGTGTGTTAGCCATAGAAAGTAGAGGAAGAGTGAAGAAATCAGGTGATACCTTTTACAGGCTGAGTATATTTGATAAGTAAGCTTTCGGAAGTCTAGCTCCCTTCATCAGACATGGTGTTATACAAGAACCTGAAAATTCACATTATTTATACATACACAAGGCATGGATCTTCAAAAGGATTCTTGGACTAACAAAATGCAATATACGTAGATGATCATTGAATCTTCTGAGTAAACATTTGCCAAGGTCCATGCTAAATAAAGATGGCCATACACATAAGATAGTTATTGTCTGAATAGTCACACTGCTAAGAAGTCCCACAACAAAAACATGCATGCTCTCATAGACTGTATACACATGTTAACTGCATTTGGGGGAGGGGATAAGCCACTGTCAGATACATAGTCTATCCACGCATATCTATGTTTCTATAGATATGAGTAAGTAAAAACATTTGAGCAAATTGCTTGCAGAACTGCAGATGTTCAGGAAACTACGTGTTAAAATTAATTCAGAACTTGGTTTAAAAAACAGTTTTTGGAATTTATTAGAATGTACAAATGAGTGATGGAAATAGACATAGGTCATCTAAAGATTATAGTGCCAAAATTTACATTAGTAATGTAAACAGCCTGTGAATAAGAAATAATTTATTTAGGTCCTAAATTCATGAGATTAAACCATCAATGTAGAAAACTAATAAAAATATAAAGTAGAGTGTGAAAGTGATATTTGCTGCCATAGATCTCATGTGTATAATAAGTTTTAGATTCATTATACATATCTACTATACAGTTTATGAAGTTGTTTATAGAGAGAGTCCATACATATACAGTAGATAGATTGCTTCTATAGGCACACGGCCAGTACAGACCTCAAGAAATGAACATGGGCATGACATTAGAGTAAGAATATGAATGAAAAAGTCCCTATGCTGAAGCAAATAGTCCCAACTTGTCCTAAAGAACCCTTTTAAAGGAGAGAGAAATCTTATTACTTGTGGTGCAGCCAGCTACAACGTTTCATAAATGTACAATTCATGTAATGTTAGATATTTTAGTGCAATAATAGTCCAACATGATTATCCAAGAACTAAAAAGGATCCTTATTGTGTCTGCAACATTTCAGAGATGACTGGAGCAGCTGCTTATGTCAAGTCCTGTATCTATATGATGTCATGCTATAAATAAATAATTATTGCTCATAGTTTATATTGCACTTTATGTGTATGTAATGCTTTGAGTAGTTATACAATACTGTTGAAATGTTACTTACTGTTTCAGCTCTTTATTCAGCATTTATTGAGCAAATTTATTGAGCTTTATTGAGCATTCCTTTTACTCAAGATAACAGACCTTAAGGCTCATAGACTTAGCCTGGTCTAATTTAATTTCTGCTAACGGGCTAGCTAATGGTTATTTGCCTCTTTGACAATCTTAGTCATTAGGCACTGGGTCCAGCTGCAACAGTTGCGCCCCCTTAAAATGAACCTGTCATATTGAAAATGCTGTTGAATCTAGATGCAGATTGTTATAGAGCAGGAGAAGTTGAGATTATTGATATATAATTTTGATAGAAAATTTATTTTTTTATTTATTTCTATTACTGCTCATTTTGGACTTATGAGTAAAGGTGAGCAGTCTTTCTCAAGAATTGTCAGCCTTTACTGTATAAGAGATACACTATATGGAGAAAAGTATTTGGACACACCTCTTATTCATTGAATTCAGGTATTTAATTCAGCCCCATTGCCATATGTCAGGGGTCGGCAACCCCCGGCACGTGTGCCAAGAGTGGCAGGCGAGGCTTATTTACCTGGCATGGGCAGCCCAAGTCCTCACCCAGCAGTTTCGATCGGACCAAATATGACCGAAACAAAACTTCTATTATTATACTGTGGGGTCTCTTCAGACCCTACAGTATAATAAGCGGAGCCCCAGGGGAGGTGAGGAAACATAAAACACATTGTTACTCAACTTCCCTGCGCTCTGTGGCGGCTCTGTGCTTTGTAGGCGCTTCAGCCTGACAAAAGAGACCACTGACAGTGCCTCAGGGGTCACGTCCAGCATCATTACGCATAATGACATGACGTGACCCCTGAGATCCAATCAGCGGTCGCTGACTGCAGGCAGAAGCACCCAAAGAGCGGCCCCTGCACACAGATTTAATACCGTGTGCAAGGGCCGCTATGGGACATAATACCATGTGCAGAGGCTGCTATGAGACATGATACCATATGCAGGAGCCGCTATGGGACATAATACCGTGTGCAGAGGCCACTATGAGATATAATACCGTGTGCAGAGGCCACTATGAGACATAATGCCATATGCAGGAGCTGCCATGGGACATAATACCGTGTGCAGAGGCCGCTTTGAGACATTATTCTGTATAACGGTGTGTTTTCAGTATTAAGGATGTGTTTTTGAACAGAAAACTCAGGCATTTTTTTTTTGTGTGTGCAAAAATGCACCATGTGAACGCAGTTTTACATCGAAGTAAAAGTTCCAGTGTCCTAAGAATATAGCTGCATCCAGATACATAGTGTGTTTCCACCATAAGGATGCTGCCATACAGTGCTCCGGAACACATACATTTACCACTAATTGGGGGCTGTACATGTACTTTCATTGCTACTAATGGAAAAGTACAGGTGTGTCCCAAGAAATAGCAGTAAACGCATGTGTCCTGAAGCATCTTGTGGAAGCACTTCTGTATTATGGTTTGTGGTATATGACTTTAGTTTAGGGGTCGTCAGCCTCACAATTATTGACCGGCCCGCCGAGTACCTCATGTTTGATTTTTTAATTAAAATCGGCATGTCGAACAAAAAAGCTTGCCTACCCCTGCCATATGTATATAAAATCCAGCCACTAGCCATGCAGCCTGCCTTTACAAACATTTATGAAAAAATGTCTTGTTCTAAAGAGCTCAGTGAATTCCATCATGGTACTATAATAAGATGCCACCTTTATAACAAGTCAGTTCATAAAATGTCTTCCTTCTTAGATATTCTATGATCAACTGTGAGTGATATTACTGAAAATGAATGGCCAAAAATTCCCACAGACACACTCCAAGTTCTTGTAGAGAGCCTTCCAAGGACAGCAAAAGGTGTTTTACCTGCTAGAGAAGGAGTGACTGCATACTAATATTTATGGATTTAGAGTGGGTTGTCAGGAAAGCTCTGTAAGTATAATGTACATGTGTCCCAATACTTTTGACCATATAATATAACTGTCAATCACTGAACTGGATCGCCCAGCTGGACCTAGAATAAACAAAGAAATAAATAAAAAGTTATATTGATTTCTTCTAGCACAAATATATACCAACCTGTTCAGCTGCTCTTGTTCTTTAACATGATACCTGCAGATCCAACTGCATTTTCAATATTACAGTTCCTTTTCATGGCTTCTGTGACATGTGACATGTTACATACTGCTGCAAAACTGCAATTCAGATTTCATGCACTTACCAGTTGCAGTAGAAAGACAACATAAACACAAACACCAGTACAGTCATATCCATATCTACTGAGGCTAATTCTCAATATAGGCCTGGGGCCCCACTTTGCGGAAACACAGCGCTTTGGCCGTGGTGGAAATGCCGCAGCCAAAAAAAAAACTGCATTTTACAGTAACTGCAAAGTGGATAGGATTCTGGCTAATCCCATCCACACATTGCAGAAAAAAAAATCTGCAGCGGAAATGCTGTGTTTTCAAAATCGCAGCATTTCAATTATAACTACGATAACGCTGGTGTTTTCCATATAGGTATAATAGAGGTAGAAAGTCTGCACACTTTCTGGGAAAAATTCTGCGGAAAAAAATGCGATGCGTTTCTGCCACATTTTTTTCTGCAGCGTTTTTTTTTTGCTGCGGTTTTCTATGTGGGGCCTTAGATTTAGACTATTCTGATCAATGCACAAAATCTAACTAGTCATCACTTAGGAGGAAGCTTAAAGAGGACCTTTCATGTCCTCTAATGTGTGCCATGTAGCACACAGCTGCAAATCTGACAAAGCCTTGAATTCAGCACACTGTCAGTTTTCCAGTATGTTCTCCTGTGCTAGAGATATTGGTGCCATTAGGTTCAGTTCTGATATCACTGCACTGTCCGAGGGGCCGGTCTTACAGCTCAGTGTCATCCCCACCTAGCAATGATGCTGAGCTTTAAGGCAGACCTCTTTGACAGTGCAGTGATATTGGTACTGAAACTAACAGAAGATGGTGTGAATTGATCAGTGCTGTGTATATAATCAATAAAATTAGATAAGGAAATAGCTTCTTATTCTTGTCTCTTCACATTAAACATGGGCAACACACTTGCTTAGGGTGGTTTCACACTAGCGGCGGCACTCCATCCGCCGCGAATCCAACCTAAATGTCGGAAAACTGGATAGGGAAAGGTTTGCGACACTTTGCTTAAAAACCCATTCATTTGAATGGGTTTTTAAAGCAATGCGCAGATGTGTGCTTACACCCTCTGTGCCACGAAGCCGTTTTTTTTCGTCGGAAACAAAGTCGGACATGCAGGACTTTGTGTCACATGAAAAAAAGCGGCTTTGCAGCGCAGAGGATGTAAGCGCACACCCGCGCATTGCTTTAAAAACCCATAGAAGTGAATGGGTTTTTAAGCAAAGCATCGCAAACCTTTCCCTATTCAGTTTTCCGACATTTAGGTCGGATTCGTGGCGGATGGAGTGCCACCGCAAGTGTGAACCCACCCTTAGTGGTTAGCACTATTTGTAGCACTCAGGCCCTGGGTTTGAATATGACAAAGATCTTCCTCTGCATCTCATACAATATACTGTAGTGTGCTCTGTGTGAATTTTTGCTGTGTTCCCTGGTTTCTTCCCACTTTCCAAAGACATAATGGTAAGAGATATGAAATGCACAGTACTGTAGATTGTGAGCAGCAATGGGCCCACTCACTGATATAACTAGCAATAATCTCTCTACAGAACTGCAGAATGTGTTGGTGCACTATAAAAAACTAAATATATAGAAGCATAAAAATTTTTTGCAAAATCACATGTTAAATTTAGCTGCAGAATACAGGAATATTTCCCTATATATTTAACAGGGACAGCAAAAACTCAATGAAAAACACTGCCGATAAAGAAGCAACGCATTTTTGCTTTATTTTTTTCCATAGCATTTTTAAGCTGCGTTTTACTATGTGGAGCCTTAGCCTAATCCTATTTGAATTTTGATTCGGCAGTATGAATCATTTATTTCAACCTTACACTTCCATGTAATGTACCTGAAATATAAAGAGTTAAATAAAATATGCTGATAATTACAGTGCACCATATGTCATGTGCAAACATGATTTGTTTGAGCTGGCAGGTGTAGTTGACATATATTTAAATGTTTCTGTGGTCAGAGCTAAAGTTTACATGCTGCGGCAAGTCACTGAGAAGAATAATGTACACTGTAACAGCTGTAGTTTTATAGCACTCCCCACAAGATCACATTGTTAGAAATACATATTCCATACACAAATGTGACATTTGAAATACCTGTGCAAAAATGCTAAGAACCCGGCCATAAAAAAGTTTTGTGAAAATGATTAATATGTTTCTGGTTTTATCTACAGGGACAAAATAAGGAAAAACTATTTTGAAGGTGTCCCATATTATTCCATATTTCTTATTGTGAATGCTATTTGATCTTTAATATAACATATTACACAAATGGAAGCAAAGTAAGGATTTCTGCTTTAGTAGTGCATTTATTTAAATTGGTTTTATTTCCTATTGATTTTCTAAATCAACCTAACATGCAAAATCCAATGAAATTAATATTCTGATGAGTGATAGGTATAAGAAGGAACAATACCATCTGTTGCGTCTGATGATTTTCAGTAACAGAAATGATAGAACCATATATTTTAATCATTTTGGAATTCAGTGGTGTTCTGAAATCATACACTTCAATAGTATGATCTTCTCACATGTATTGATGATGTATCACAAGATCAGAAGATGTGATTGCTACAGTTTTAAACACAATGACCCAAATTTATTAAACTAATGCACCAGTTTTCTAACATAAAAGTAGCATATTTTGTGCCAAAAATGTGTCACTTTGTCCAGAAAACTGGCATGAGTCAGGGACTGGCATAGCTTTCATTTCATTACAGACCTCCTCCGGTTTGCTTTATTTATTCAGAATCTGTTACACTGCCATCTTTCTGTCTATTGCTCTGATCCATCTCAGAATCAGAACAATGGACAAAAAGCTGACAGAATGAAGGATATAGATGGAGTACCTTCAGTTTCTATCATTTTTCATTCACTCTAATGTTAAATCAAGAAGCTTTCTATGTCATGTTTGCTTATTTTTTAAGTGGAATACAAATTTCTGCTTACAAGTCTTTATCTTCTGTTGAAAACAATAACTAACAAGATTGAAGAAAGCTTCCATCTTTTGTCACATTAGAGTGAATGATGGTAGATGCAGACAGGATATGCTCCATCTGGGAGGATTAGGGATTATTGGAGACAGTAAAGTGAACTATAGGTCAGGCAGTTGCTGTCAAAGAAAATCAGATTAAGTGATACATCCACAGTGCCTCACATACATATGATACTGATACATTTATACTTATAACCTTTATATTAATAAATACATTTTGTGATTTCACATCCAATACTATATACAGTTTTTGGAACCAGGGTATAAGAAAGGCATAGGAGAGCAGAAGATGGTGGCCAACCATCATAGAACCAAATAATGATTCCAGCTATATCTGCAATTAAGGAATTACTGGACCTAAATATTTGCAAAAATTTAATTATTATTTTTATAAAAATGCTTACATTACCTACATAAGTACAGTTATGCTAGACTACATATAACTATATAAAAAGTTAAAACAATCTCTCTCTCTCTAGCTAGCATATCTCAATGGCAGGTATGAAACATGATTTGTATTTTCATCTTATATTACCAAATTCTTTATTCAAAATACTCAACAAAGGGTAGGCCACAGAAAAAATAGATGACCATATATGCTTAACCTTTGCTTTAGTTCTAAGTATATAATTTGTTCACATTGCTCTACATTAAAAAGTAAACAGTTCTGCCTTTAAGAAAGGTCAGGATGTGTTCTGCTAAAATCTAATTTCATCATTTTGACTAGCGACCTATAACTCTCAAACATACAGTACACTTTAAGTAAAATGTCTGGCTTTGATTATGTGTGTTGAAAAGCCATTTCCCCTGTGGGCATATCTTAAAATGCTAAAAAAAGGAAAAATATATGTATATGTTTTCTGAGGACTCCTCATGTCCGTGTATTATATTAACTCTTAGTTTAGCAAATGCCTATTGAAAGAATGTGTTTTTTCAAGAGATCTACCACAAGAAATATATTAAAGCTCTTTTACTGGATATTTCTTGGACACCTTATTTGAGATTTAAAAATCTGAAATTCATAAACTTATATGAGAATATTGCTGTTTCCCCTAAACACTTTCATGCTAAACATTTTATAGTAGTTTATGCCTCATAATCAGAATCTAATTTTTATGTATTTTAGGAACGATAACGATCTAAAAAAAGTTTCCCTGAACTCTTAAAGTACAGTTTCTATAAGTGTTGTTAGGAATAAAGATTTTAAGCATATTTAAAGGCAGTATACATGCCCAGAAGAAAAGAACCTGATATTTGTTTCCCTGTGAATACCCTTTTTAAGATTTCCAACCACTTGTTAACTAAAATATAGTTTCTCTGGAGATGGGAGTTCTACACATTGTCTCCCTAAATGGCAATGGATCGACTGATACTAGACTTCTTCTCTCTAAGGGCTCCATGGTACCAAATATATTGTCTCTATGGCATGTGTCGCTAAACGGACTTTAAGACTGAGACCCCATGTTGCTGAAGAGCTGGTTTCTTTGTTGCAGGAGTGGATTGAACACAAGATAGAAGTATAAGAACTTCCTATATATTTCCCATTCCTTTTGTAGACATTGTTGGCTTTGGCTCAAAAAACAGCAACAAAATCTTCAACAAAAAAAGCTGCGTTTCCGCAACGTGGGGCCGTAACCTAAAGGGGTTTTCTGATTAACAATAGTTATTCCTTATCCACATCATAGGTGTAAGTGTCTGATGTTGACAATAGGGATCCTTGAGTAATATTCACATTGGGAGTTTGGAGATCCTGCTTTTGTAATCTCAAAGGGTCCCTGCTCTGGGACTCCCAACAATTAGATTCTTACCCACTATTCTGTAAACAGTAAATATGATTGGAAATCCCATTAGTTATATATTTTCTCATTTAAAAAATCATAAGCATAATTGAAATAAGCCCCTGGAAAAACATCCTGTTGTATAGAATCGTAATTTTATATAGACTGCAATTATATCCTAGTGTGACATTTTACTGTCTTTTATAGGGGTATTGATAGATGACTTTTATAGCATTAGTTTTGCATGTAATGATAAAATACATTTTACTTCAGTATCTAAATGCAATTAATTCTGTTGGAAAGATACAGAAAAAAATGTTGTTTGCTCAAAGGCACAGTTAAAAATGGGGTCGAAATGTACTATAAGACATTAATTTCACAAAGGAGTACAAGAACTTTGCTAGATTACATGCTCTGCTCATGAATAAATTAATAAATGTTATGTTGCCTGGAGGAAATTTGTTTATAGGAGTTTTTCTTAAGTAAAGCATATCATTTTCTTGGCTTTGCTGAGCACGCTGGGAATTCCGTGAGTACTGTATAATACTTTTGAAAATTAGCATCTCTGAGGCACATTAACAGATGGTAATGAATGTAAAAATCACCTGCTTACAGTAAACCTGAAAGATACTAATTTATAAGTAATCAGAATATTCCTCAAACAAAGCTAAGACAAGTCTTTTTTCTCTTTCATTACAGCCATAATAACAAGATGTACTGGCCTTAAATATACACAGAATGACCAACTTGTAGTAGACAATTAATTAAGTTATAATTATAACCTACAAAATGTGTATATTTATGTTATTGCTATATTTAAAAATGCATATGGTATGATGCTATTGGGATCCTTGGTAGAATTGGGGCCTAGAAGCTTCCCTCCATGTCTCTGAAAAGTCCATTCAACCCAAAAGCATTTCATTTAACTGAAATTCTACTGAACTCACAAATGATCAATGTTTTCTTTTAGATAAAGAACATTATAGTATAATAATAGAACATAAGCTCTAATATGCAGAAGATCTTCCTAATATATACAAATCTTTATAGTATTCGGCCTCCTTGAACTTTTCAACCTTTTACCACATTTCAGGTTTCAAACATAAAGATATAACATTTAAATTTTTTGGTGAAGAATCAACAACAAGTGGGACACAATTGTGAAGTGGAATGAAATTTATTGGTTATTTTAAACTTTTGTAAAAAATAAAAAACTGAAAAGTGGGGAGTGCAAACTCACTCCAGAAGTTCAGTGAGGATCTCTGAATGATCCAATGTTGTCCTAAATGACTGATGATGATAAATATAATCCACCTGTGTGTAATCAAGTCTCCGTATAAATGCACCTGCTCTGTGATAGTCTCAGGGTTCTGTTTAAAGCGCAGAGAGCATCATGAAGACCAAGGAACACACCAGACAGGTCCGTGATACTGTTGTAAAGAAGTTTAAAGCTGAATTTGGCTACAAAAAGATTTCCCAAACTTTAAACATCCCAAGGAGCACTGTGCAAGCGATCATATTGAAATGAAACTTTCAGAAAGGGACAAAAAAAGACAATGCTGAGCGGCACATAGTGTAATATTGTTTGTAAAATTGGTGTACAAATAGAGCAGTGCGGTGAAATAGAAGTGAAATGCACCCCACACAAGAGCCTGTAAAAGCACTGTGATTGGGATGGATCCAGTAGAGAGTTTCCACACAAAAAAAAAATACAATGGTATACAATGTTGTGATTTGACTCTCACCTGGACTAGTTGTGATAAGCCACAACTACTTAGCATGCATGATAATCCTATATGTGGAGGCAGCAGAATCTCTCAGCGTCGGGACCACAGGAATCCAGGCGATAATGGTACCAGTTGTTGTAGATGGAGTGGATACTCCAAAAAAAGAGAGATAGTATATCTGCGCAGATATACTATCTCTCTTTTTTTGGAGTATCCACTCCATCTACAACAACTCATATTGAAATGGAAGGAGTATCAGACCACTGCAAATCTACCAAGACCCGGCCATCCCTCTAAACTTTCATCTCAAACAAGGAGAAGACTGATCAGAGATGTAGCCAAGAGGCCCACGATCACTCTGAATGAACGGCAGAGATCTACAGCTGGGGTGGGAAAGTCTGTCCATAGGACAACAATCAGTCGTATACTGCACAAATCTGGCCTTTATGGAAGAGTGGCAAGAAGAAAGCCATTTCTCAAAGATATCCATAAAAAGTCTCGTTTAAAGTTTGCCACAAGCCACCTGGGAGACACACCATACATGTGGAAGAAGGTGCTCTGGTCAGATGAAACCAAAATCGAACTTTTTGGCCACAATGCAAAATGATATGTTTGGCGTAAAAGCAACACAGCTCATCACCCTGAACACACCATCCCCACTGTCAAACATGGTGGTGGCAGCATCATGGTTTGGGCCTGCTTTTCTTCAGCAGGGACAGGGAAGATGGTTAAAATTGATGGGAAGATGGATGGAGTCAAATACAGGACCATTCTGGAAGAAAACCTGTTGGAGTCTGCAAAAGACCTGAGACTGGGACGGAGATTTATCTTCCAACAAGACAATGATCCCAAACATAAAGCAAAAT
This sequence comes from Leptodactylus fallax, assembly GCA_947044405.1. NCBI lineage: Eukaryota > Metazoa > Chordata > Amphibia > Anura > Leptodactylidae > Leptodactylus > Leptodactylus fallax. The sequence goes on from CAMRHE010000100.1 coordinate 2,262,536, forward strand.
CTACAATGGAATGGTTCACAAATAAACGTATCCAGGTGTTAGAATGGCCAAGTCAAAGTCCAGACCTGAATCCAATCGAGAATCTGTGGAAAGAGCTGAAAACTGCTGTTCACAAACACTCTCCATCCAACCTCACTGAGCTCGAGCTGTTTTCCAAGGAAGAATGGGCAAGAATTTCAGTCTCTCGATGTTCAAAACTGATAGAGACATACCCCAAGCGACTTGCAGCTGTAATCGCAGCAAAAGGTAGCTCTACAAAGTATTAACTTAAGGGGGCCGAATAATTTGGCACGCCCCACTTTTCAGTTTTTTATTTTTTACAAAAGTTTCAAATATCCAATAAATTTTGTTCTTCTTCACGATTGTGTCCCACTTGTTGTTGATTCTTCACCAAAAAATTAAAATTTTATATCCTTATGTTTGAAGCCTGAAATGTGGCAAAAGGTTGAAAAGTTCAAGGGGGCCCAATACTTTCGCAAGGCACTGTATGATTAGACTATGACTAACATGACAATTAGACTATGTTCATACTAGTAATAGTAGTTTGACCACCTTGCTGCTAGACTTCAATTCTGTAGCAATGTGTGGTCTCTACACTTAATCTTATAAACAGGGCCGGTTTTAGACAAAGTGGGGCCCTGGGCAAAATTAAAAGCGGGGCCCCAAATGCTGAAATGCAAACAACACCATCGTCTTCCAGTGACAACCCCTATAATAACACCTCCTTTCTGCTAACAAAAAAGTAATAAGCCCCATTTTACCACACACAATTCAAATGAGCACCTTTGTACCACCTAATAGATTTTTGCACCCAGTCATCAGTTATTATAGTGCCTCCTTATAAATAATATTACACCTTTATCAGTAATAGATCCCTTATAAATGATAAATAGTGCCCTGTATCAGTAATATTCCCCCTTATTAGTAACAGACATCCCGTAAAAATAATACTGCTCTCTTATAAATAATAGCCCCCTCATAAATAATAGTTACCCTTATAAATAATAGTCCCCATTATCACTAATAGCCCCCTTTATAAATAAGCCCACTTAGCAATTATACCCCCCTTATAAAAAGTTCCCCTCTTATAAATAATAGCTCCCCCTTATAATGGATGCCTTATATATAATAGTTCCCCCTTATAATAGCCCCCTCATACTTAAGTTTCCCAATTATATATAGTAACCCACCCTTATATATAATAGTTCTCCGTTATATAGTGTCGGACTGAAGGGCCTTAGGCCCACCAGAGGATCTTGTTCTGGGGCCCCACCCAACAGCTTCCTGCTAATAGCCTACACCACGGCTCCTTCACTAAAGTCTTACATATGTGCTGACTATCCGGTGTTACTGAGTATGTTCCCAGTATAGTCAGCCTCTATAGTACTGTGCAGGCCCCAATAACTCCATGGCGAGCTCATGCACAGTACTGTATGGGGAATGACATGGCCATGGAGCACTACACGTATGTGCAAGATTATAGTGAGGGAGCTGTGATACAGACATAACACACAGAGCTGCCAGCAGGAATTGTGAGCCCCCCCCCCCCACAGTATAATGCTCCACATGGTATATAATGCTCCACAGTATAAAATGCCCTCCTGAGCCCTCCAGTTTCCCCACATGGTATATAATGCTCCACAGTGACCCCACACAGTATAAAATGCTCCCCTGAGCCCCCATAGTGGCCCCATATGGTATGTAAGGCTCCACACAGTATAATACTCCACAGTGGCCCACAAGGTATACTACCCCTTAGTGGCCCCAAACAGTGCAATATGCTCCCCAGCAGCCCCACACAATATAATATGCTCCATACAGTATAATATGCACCCCACAATGCCCCCCAGTATAATGCTCCAGTGGCCTAACACAGTATAACATGCTCCATAATGACCTCCACACAGTATAATATACTCCCCAGAGGGGTTCCCCCAGTATAATGCTCCACAGTGGTCCCCCACAGTATAATATGTTCCCCACAGTCCCCCCCAGTATAATGCTCTACAATAGCACCACAGAGTATCATATGCTCTCGAAAAGCCCCACACAATATAATACACTCCACAGTGGCCCCACAAAGTATAACAGGCTCCCCACACTGTCCCTTCCCCCAGTATAAAGCTCCACAGTGGCCCATAGTATAATATGCTCCCCAGAGGGCCCCTGCTAGTATAATTCTCCACAGTGCCCCCTCCAGTATTTTGCTCCACAGTGGCCCCACGCAATATATTATGCTCCCCAGAGCTTCCCCCCAGTATAATGTTCTACAGTAGGCCCCACGCAGTATAATATGTTCCCCAGAGGGCCCCCTAGTATAATGCTCATTAGTCCCCCCCGAATAATGCCCCACAGTGGCGCCACGCAATATAATATGCTCTGCTGATGGCCCCCCAGAATAATGCTCCACAGTGAACTCACTCAGTATAACATGCTCCAGAAATGGCCTTCACACAGTATAATATACTGCCCAGAGAGGTTTCCCCAGTATAATACTCCACAGCGGCCCAAAACAGTATAATATGCTCTCCAGAGCCCCCACCAGTATAATGCTCCACAGTGGCCCAAAACAGTGTAACATGCTCTCCAGAGCCCCCCCCCCAGTATAATGCTCCACAGTCGCCCCGCACAGTATAATATACTGGGGGGCCCCTCTGGAGAGCATATTATACTGTGTGGGGAAACCGTGGAGCATTATACTGGGGGGGGCTCTGGAGTGCATATTATACTGTGTGGGGCCACTGTAGCGCATTATACTGGGGAGGGGGCCCTCTGGAGAACATGTTATATTCTGTGGGGCCTATATGGAGTATTATAAAGTGGGGGGCTCTGGAGAGCATGTTATATTCTGTGGGGCCATTTTGGAGCATTATACTGGGGGGCCCCTCTGGAGAGCATATTAAACTGTGTGGGGCCACTGTGGAGCATTATACTGGGGGGGGCCCCTCTGGAGAGGATAATGCTCCAAAGTGGCCCCACATAATATAACATTATCTCCAGAGCCCCCCCATTATAATTTTCCACAGAGGCCCCACAGAATATAACATGCTATCCAGAGGGCCCCTTCCCCAGTATAATGCTCCACAGTAGCCCCAAAAAGTATAATATGCTATCGAGAGGGGGCCCCAGTATAATGCTCCAAAGGGGTCCTACAGTGCTATTATTATATTATATTCTGGGGTCTCTTCAGACCCCAGAGTATAATCAAAGGCCCGGGGGATGTTTGGGAAAATAACAAACAGTTATACTCACCTTGTCTTACATGTCCTGGGCCTCCTCGCGCTGCTCCGCTATCCCCGCCGACGCTGTCTTCTTCTTCTCTGCGGCTGACGTCACGCGTTGTGGACGTCATCGCTGAGGCCTCTGATTGGGCCTCAGCGATTACGTGAGGCACGCTGTCAGCACGCCCCACGTGATCGCTACGGCTGAGGCCTGGCCTCAGCGGTGATGTCTGGAACGCCAGAAGATGATGTTGGACGCAAGGACAAGTTAGTAAAAATGTTTGTTATTTTTACTCACCTCTTTGGTTATTGATTTGGCCGGGCCTGACTCCGGGATCCGGAGTCATCAGGTTCCGGATCCCAGGGGCCCCTTTGGGGACGGGGCCCTGGGCAATTGCCCAGTTTGCACCCCCCCTAACGCCGGCCCTGCTTATAAACATATGCTTTAACAAATGCACAGGTATTTTCCAATGCAAATAATCTGTATCTTAATATCAAAAGTTCATACAAATCGTAATGCTTATCATACAAAACAGTTTGTAGAAGAAATAGTTCACCACTGATGTAATAAACTGCAATTTTACATAAAAAGTTTTTGAAGTTGCATGAAGCTCCCATTCAAATTTCTATAGGCATGCAGCTGCTCGGAAAGGAAAGCAGCTACTCACCTGTGTTTCAACATTTTGTGGATCCCATCCCATTTCTCAAGCAGGAGGTCACAAGACTCAGGGAAATATTCACACATTTCAACTCTATTGGATAAAAAAAGTATCATGAATATCAAATTAAAATTGTATTGGAACAATGTTTATCACATTGAAAACACTTTACAATTTTACAAAATACTTTACAAAATAGCATCATTTCTATAACATATTATCCAACAACTTTCGGACCTGTGTTCTCCTACTTGATGGTAAATCATAAGATATCGGTATATTAAAAAAAAACTAAATCAAGTTATTCCTATAATAAAATATAATGTGTAACTTTAATATCAGAGCACACTTTGTGTTTGCCTTCCAGTACTGCCAAGATGCTCAGGTTCCCATGAACAGTAAAACAGGTAAAAATTCGTGCTTTGGCACGTAAAGCCACATCCCAGTAGACCAAGTATACATGGACATCTAATAAATTAAACCTGAGCCTAGTTTCTGTGTTCTTATGTTTGGATGACTCAAGAATTGCAATGCTATTTTTGAAGGATATTAGCCAGCTTCCTAAAATTCACCAAAATGCTTAAAGATGGCTGCAGCAGTGCAGATGTATTTGCTAATTCAGTTTAGACCAGGGATTCTGAATTCATTAAAGGGAGTAATGCTGAGATTCTCACGAGTTGCAAAATAATTTTATTGTATTCCACAATCTTTTTTATTTTTACATAGGGCCAGAAGATATGTTTTTTATTTCAGTAAGTTTTTATTAAGTTTTTCAACAAACAAAGAAACAGTAAAATAAAGAGACATAAAAGACATTAGATACATAAGGCATACCAGTCCATGACAGAACTATATGAGGCTTGCTCAAGTAAAGTCATAAGTAACGATTGGGCAGAAGTGCAGACAATAACGATATAGCAGTGGAAGCCAGAAGATATGTTGAGGCCCATATTACTCTCAAAATAGGTTGACATAAACTGACTTCTGCAGGATCAAATCATTAGGTTTATACCATGGAGAATTTAACAATGAATGGTTGCATTACGGAACAGTTGGAGGCCCAGGATGTCTAAGAAGAACTTTACTCTCTTAATAGCTTTACTCTTTATGCTGCTACAGACTATTTTAAATTATTAACAGTTTACTGTGCATTAAAAGGGTTGTACAGGATTAGAACACATGGCTGATTTCAGTGACATTAAAATGAATGGGAATGAGCTTCAGCATGACCATGTGATCTACGGACTTGATGACACTTCCTGAGAAGAAGAAATCAGCCATTTTTTTTAATCTTGCACAACCCCTTTAGCTGCCATTTATTGCAAATACAATAGTTTGCAAATTCTGCTATCCTGCCACACATACAATATAGTCAAGGAGAGTATTCCTCCAATATGGTAACCCCATGGACATTTTTAGAAACAAACAAGAAATAGCTATAACATTTAAGAAAGTAAAACAGATATACCTAAGTTATGAAGTTAAAATTAAATATGTACGTTTGGATATAATTCCTTTTATATGAGCTTGTGAGAAACTCAGACAGGTCCCTTTTTTTGGTTTTGGACTTTTGCCCCGTTGACCTTCATCCTCTGCTGGGCACAACAAAATGTAGATATGTTAAATGAAGGCATATTTAAATATACAATCCTGTAAAACAAGCAAAAACATATTTGTCCTCCAAAATCCTGTTTGTTGTCTTATTTTGTCACACAAGCTATAAATCTCCAACACAGCCTTCTCCAAGATGCAGGATTTTCATGCTATTGTATGACCTTTCTTCAATGTGATTTCCTATTTTATACCAAGTTTCTAAAAATAAATATTCTTCAATTAATATATTATTAAATATAATGTATGAGTTTTTGCTTTATCTTTTCCCCTTCAGATAAGCTGGGAAGACAGAATGTAATTATAGAGACTTTGATATGCAACAACTTAATAAGTTGGTTATATGCAGAAAATATACAGACTTGTATGGAAATGACCCTGTACTTCTGCATTAATTGTCTTTACTGGGGAAAATTATAAGGTTCAGTGCATGTTATTTCTTAGCTTCTCTCTTTTCTGAGAAACAGATATTGCCTCTCACCCTGTAAATGGTCATTTTAATTTTCTTACATTGTCTGTAATAAAAATTGACGTTAAAAGATGCCTGAGGCAGTGTAATGAGAAAATGAAATTAGTTTTTCAGTTGGCTGATCAAAAGCATTTTGCACATAATAAACAGATTATTTTACTATTTTGCTTGCAACATAATAAATGATCGAAAAGAGGGCAACAGGAATATTTGTCCAAAAAAGCAATAAAAAGGAACATTAGGGGAAATTATAGTCTGAATGTAACCTTGATTTCAAATGAGATACCATCATGAGGAAAAGAACATGAATATAAAAATACATTTTAATGGTAAGTGATAGATTCTATAAACATCTCATAAGGTCTTGGATGCTAAAATATGGATCACTTGCAGCTTGCAAAATATGTTCTTAGAGAACTCTCAATGAGATATAGTGATCAGCCATAACAGTAAAACAGGTAAAGGGAATAACCTTGATAATCTCTTGACAATGGAGATAGTGAAATGGTGGGATTTATTAAGGTGTAAATGAATAGCCACTTCATGAGGTTGGTGTATTGGAGACAGAAAAATAGATTTCTGACACTTTTACAAGGGCAGAACTGGTATGGCTAGATTGTGTCATGACATGTTCTAAACATCGTGACTTATTGTTATATCTGGTATGCAGTGGTTGGTACCTTCCAAAAGTAGTCCAACAGGGACAATAGTTAACCAGTAAGAGGGATATGGGTGCCATAGGTTCGTTGATGCATGTTTTGAGGTGGAAATGCTAGCCTATCTGCTTTGATCCCACAGAAGGGTTGCTGTAATGCTCTGGAAAAGTTCTGCTAGGGCATCTTGGGAATTGCAATTTGGAGATTACTTTACACATGTTACCTTTGACACATTGTTGTAGATCAAGTAAACCTCTTCACAACAGTATTCCCCAATAGCAGTGGCCTCTCTTGCCTGTAATGTGTTCTGTCATGCTGCCAAAAATGTTCAGGAATGATTGAGGAACATGACAAGGTGTTAGCTTGGCCTGCAAACTCCACAAATATCAACTGAGCAACTGTGGAATAAGCTGTAAAATAAGTTTGATCCATGGAAGCCTTATCTCACAACTTAAAGGACTTCTTGGTTCCAGGTACCACAGGACAACTTTGGAGTTCTTGTAGAGTTTGTAGATTTTGTAGTTTTTAGAGCTTTGGGTCTGAACTGTTTAGTTGTACAAGGGTGTCCTGTATAATATTAGGCAGGCGTGTAGAGATAACTTCACTGAATGATTTGGTGAGATGCTTTCACATAGTTTATTAAATAAGACAGATCTTAATTGATGATGGTGGTATATGTTAGCTGTTATTGTATATGAGAGGATGCAATCTTTTATTTCACATCCACAATATGACACAATGTAACCAGTGAATTGAACTTAACATTATATAAAAATAAGTCTTTCAGAAACGATGGTCAGTTAGCTCTTAGCAAAGTAAAATATTGGCTAATCTTTTTGGTGAAGGTTTTATTATTTACACATAGCACACAGAAGTGACATGTTCCATCAGATACAGAATTATTGAGAAAATCTACCCTAGAAGCATTAAATGTAGGGAAGAAAATATTTATAATGCCATATGAAGACACTGCACAATGGAGCTATGATGGCTCTGTATGTCTAGTTACAGCCTCAATGCAGGTTTTTATGGTGCTGATAAATCATTTGTGGCCAACATATGATTGGTAGCACCCTAACATACTGTAGTGCATTATAGTCAATTACATGACTATAGTACAGAGTGCGATCCTTTGTACTTTTATAATATTCCTATCATCCTAGGTGAATTATTAGGATAAGCAAAAATGTGTGCACAAGTACTAACAATCTTTTTGAACACATCATGACTTGTACCCTAAACTTGTTGGCCTGAACCCCATACTCCACTCTCCAGGCTATGTATGTAATTGTCAGTTGTTTGTGACAATGACAATGCTTTCAACATATACTAGATGTCCCATGCCCAAGTCATAAATCTGGCACACATTGCACACTGAAAAAATATAGGAATACTACTTGCATGGTAAAAAAAAAATCTCCCTAAGGCTAAAGCCCCACGTTGTAAAAAAAATGCAGCTTTTTTGCCGCTGCAGAAACAGCGAGTTAAAAAATGTTGCATTTTACAGTACCTGAAAAGTGAATAAGATTCTGGCTAATCCCAATCACACATTGAAAAAAAAAAATCAGCTGCAGTAAATCTTTGTTTTCAAAAATGCCTGCGTTTTTGAAACTAGCAGCATGTCAATTATACCTGCAGAAATGCTTGCCTTTTTCCTACAGGTTTAATAAAGGAAGGCAATCCACAGAGAGAGATTCAGCAAAAACACAATGAAAAACGCTGCGGAAAAAACGTGATGCCTTTCCTCTGCGATTTTTTTTAATGCAACTTTTTTTTTACCTGCATTTTGCTACGTGCGGCCTTGAGCCTTAATGGGGATGATTTACTAATGTAAGTACTCCACTTTTCTGGCATAGAAAATTTGCAACTTTTTGCAAAAGCCCAACTTTTGGCTCATTCACGCTATGCTTGCCACTTGAAAAGTAGAAGGGGATTGGAAGGAAGGAAGTGGGGCCTCACAGGCTGACAAAGTTAACCTTAACTTCAGCAGAAAACAGGCATAAATAATGGCTGACATTTGCACCAGCTCCTAGAGTACTACATGCCAGTCTTAATAAATTGGCCCTATAGTGTTTTACAAATGTCTCTTGATATATACAACATATGAAATATTTTTACGTTAACTCTACTGGAGGAAAGGATAATGATAACACTGATAAATAATTATTTAGAAAAATATGAGTTAGAATTTTTTCTCGGATATATGATGCCAATTCTATGTACTATCCATAGTAGTTTAACTACAACATATTGAATAGCAGTGCTTATAATTGATGCCTGTCAGCTTTGTTGCTATAATAGTCTGTTTAACTGAATATTCCACTTAGATTGAGAGATTACTTTGCTACAGAATTCAAGAGAGCCTAGATTCATAGCCTTTACTAAGAGAGTTCTGTGCTTACAAAGCCATGCAAAAATCAATAAGGCATCTTTAACTGTGAAGATTGCTGAAGGAGTCCATCGTAAACGTGCCAGAAACTGCATTAAGGACATGTCACATTCATTATTTTTTAATATATATATATATATATATATATATATATATATATATATATATTTAGACCTCTTATCTAGAAGATTCAAAGATTTGAAACATTGAAAACTTTCACATCAGTTTTAAAGTATGTTTCATTATATTTATGCAAAATGTACGCAAGCATATTTCACTTTTCACAGTGATTTTCTGGTTGTACCTTGTACCTGTGAATTCAAAGCTGATTCCTAGGTTACCAACTCAGGCACCAGACTCATTGCATGATGAAACTGCATGGATAGTTTGACACACCTTGAATAGTTGGCATAATATACGGTAAGGGTTAAAACCAGCCATGACTGTGCCCTTGACTATAACAATGTAGTATAAGTAAAGTTAATGTATCACAGTTTGTAATAATATGGTTCATTTGCCAAGTTGCATCATGTGTTAGGATGTACTTGCACTATGTTATATGATGTGCTATATATACCTGTGTCACTTTAATTGGTGCAGGTCATTTTTTTCAGTGTTTTAGCATCTGTATTATGCAATGACTCCTTAGAGTCCTGAAGTAGTTGTACCTGTGAGTTGCACCATGGGAGAAGTTGTCTGTTACTCTCTCATGGTCTGACTCAGGCATTGCACAGGAGATTAGGGGTCCTTGTTACCATACTCTCAGAGAGTGAGCTGGCTAGATGAATGGTTTGGAAGAAGGAACGCTTGTTGGAGTGGAGAATATCTTGGAGTGTAATAACTTGGGACCTTGGTACAGCTTGAGAGGGTAGCCTACACTTTGCCAATAACACCAAATGGTTTTGTGGATTGAACAACTCGTGACACACATAGGTAAGCGGACAGGTTCTCCTGTACATCCCTTGTGACAGCAGAGTGTGCTGCAGTTGTCACCTAACCTATTTTTAACCTGCCATCTACCTTACTACAGAAGAACTACATGTTGTATCACTGCCATCTGCCTCAGTAAAAAGTACTTCAGTGTGAAGTCTCTATGTCCTTCCTCACCTGTGGGTGGCTTCAAGTGATGTGCAGATGGTGACTGGGCAGCAGCTCTGGAAGATTAATAGTGCATTGGCAATAGAGGAATGAGAGATGCAGGAATGGGGATAAGCTGAAAAGCTTCTTTAAAGCTAAGGCCCCATGTAGCGACACACAGCAAAAAAATGCAGTGAAAAAAAAAAAAACGCAGCGGTAATGCATTGTGTTTTTTCCGCAGTATTTTTCATTGTGTTCTTGCAGAGTCTTTCTGTGCAGACTTTCTGCCCTTATTATATTATAGGGAAAATGCCAGCATTTCCACAGGTATAATTAATATGCTGCGATTTTCAAAAACGGAGTTTTTGAAAATGCAGCTTTTCTGCTGCAGATTTTTTTCTACAATGTGTGGATGGGATTAGCCAGAATCCCATTCACTTTGCAGGTACTGTAAAATGCTGCGTATTCACAATGTGGGGCTTCAGCCTAAGGCTATGTTCACACAGAGATTTTTGCAGGTGGATTTTGGTGCCTGATCCGCCTGAAAAAACGCCTCCCATTCATTTCAATGGGAGTCAATAGCAGTTTTTTTTGTCTAGCTGATTTTTTCAGCTAGTGGAAAAAAAAGCGACAAGACCTATCTTCAGGCGGATTCTACCTTGAAAGACCCATTGAAGTCAATGGAAGGCGGCAAAACCGCTAGTGTTTTTTATGCACTTTTTGATGTGTTTTTTTTAAAGAGAAGTACCAGGTCCATACAGTGTGCTGGAGCAAAAAAAAAAACTGCGGCAAAAACCGCGATGAAAACCACAACAAAAAATGCATCATGTAAAAAACAAGTGTCAAAAAACCGTTTCCTAATTCCTGAAGCAGATTTTTTCAGCTTGCAAAAAACTCTATGTGAACATACCCTAAAGAGGACTTTTCTTCCTTGAACTATTGTCAAATAAAATGTTTATGTTAAACAATTTTTCACATATATTTTTAATATAATTTTAGGATTACAATGAAATATAACATCAGTATCACAAATCGAGGCAGATAACACAGGATCGCAACATTGACAATAGCTCATTCTCCCCACATCCTTGAGAAAGGGGACCTGCACTTCCCAAAACGCATTTATTACCTATTACATTTATATCAATAAAATGTGTCAGTCTTGGGACTCCTGGATTTAGATTCATGCACCTGAATAGTTTTCTTTTTCTTGGATTCTGCCCAGTAGGAATCCTAAGAGATAAATTATTTTCTTACTGATTACAAAATACAAAATATCATTGACCTAAAATATGTTGGCCAAGAAAATATATCGTATATCATCTACTGGTAGCATGTGGTGGAAGTGATGTATGCTAAGTAATCACTGCTGTTCAATAGCAAAATAATAAATCAACAGAAAACATAAGTCCATACATAAATGTGTCACTAGGAGCCCTATTTCATAATGAAGTTCCTAACTATGCCACAAATATTATAGCATGGCCGGTGTAGAAGAATGACATACATTATCGCACTATTAGGCCACAGCTCAAACCTAGATATCCACAATAATGGTCCCCGCAAATATCTGATCTGCAAAGAACTTGAATTAGCTTAATCATCAGCCAAGATAAACCCTACAAATATATATGTCCAGTAAGTGCAGCAGTGTTTGAAAAATAGCATAAGTGCTATATATATGGCCAAAACTGTAGACTCACGTATCCATGGTATGAACAGATGATCAGCGTGAATGCAGTGATATTAATATATGAAGCAGCACAGATGAACAGCAAACTCTAAGCAGGGCAACCACTTAGCAGCCGTCCTGCATGGGATCAGAGGTTGAGGTCTGGTACAACCAATATATGGACTCCTGCAGGCAACATCCCTACATGATGGCAGCGTCTTACATCACCACATGGGTTTTCATCAACCTGTTTTATCCAGATAATGGACTTCCTTGGGGTGTATGCACATCTGATTCCTCTGATATTACAACACCAGCAGCATTTTTCCACTGCGTAGTGTGCAATATGTGCACATGGTCACATCCTATATTGAGTCTACTGTATTACTTCACATAGCATGTTCTTCACACAGTAAAAATATAAGGAAATAGGTCATTTTCTGATGTAAAATGTATGTTTCAGAAAATATATCTATAAATGTGTGTGCATGCTCATATCTAAGAATTAAGTGTAATTAGATGATGAGACCTAATATTAGACTAGACTTCACTGAAAATATAGGTCTAAAATATAACTTTTATTACCGATAAAAGATAAACCTATATTAAATGTGCTCAAAACAAAAATGTGCTAACTATTATAAAGTCGTGGGGTTGATCCAGTTAGCTTTGTTCACACAGACCGATCCCATACCCATATGGTAAATGTAAAGTCAGGGCACTGCTCTTGTTTTATGGTATTAGCATGCAGCTATAGTGTTTAAAGGAAAACCCTCCTGGTGGATGAAATATTCCAAGAGTCTAGGTCCTCACCAAACTCCTATCTAGTGTACAGACGCAGCCCTATTATATGGACCCTAAGCATTTCTTATTAGATATTTTCATCAGGGGTCTGATAAGAGATAAAATAACAAATGCACAGACATACTGATAGCCTGTCCGCTTAGATTGCATGCTCATATCTTATATCGGAAAATTACAATTCACCTCCCAGTTTAATATCTGATGCTTCTTTCACCATCACTCAATGATACATTTATTAAAATGCTAAAAAAAAACTAATTAGGATAATTAACATGATCATATTTATCCTTGCCTAGTTTTCTAGATACAAAAGACTATTCCATTACAGTGTGAAATGCAGCAATGCATACATTCAGAATGGACATTACAAACAAATGTCTGAGTCTATTTATTTTAACTTATGATACCGATTTCTTTCCCATAAATCTTATGGCCTTTAAAGCATTTTAAATGAACTGCATTAATGTAATCTAATCTAGAAACTGCACACAACATTTCAGTTTGAATTATCTCGAATCTATGATCCATTTTATTACTTGCAAAGCACTTTCTACATTTATGGTAATAGCTAAACCTTGTTCTGTTATTTAAATCCCATTTCAGACAGGATGTTATTTAAAATAAAACATTTTTTGATAGTAAAATACAAATAAAGAAAAAGTCAATGCGCAGGAAGGCCTTTAACAAAGCAAACAGTAGGGATTTTTATGACATTAGTGAATGATAAAGAAGGGGACTGACATTTACAGTTGATGAAACTTTACATTGGAAAGCAAGGGGAAAAATAAATTGATCTTGAATCATATACTGTCTGAAAGAAATTGTTAACATAGCTGACACAAATACCTGCTGCTTCAGAATTGACTTTGCTAAAGGACATTGAGTGTTTTGTTTGTGCTGAAAAAACACAAGCCACATAGACTGAAATTGATAAAACTTTTTATTATAAAAAAAATAACAAATGGTGTTCCTGCCTGCTGTCAGATTTTAATCATTATCTGTTTTAAAGGAACCCTCCAGGATAAACTGATAGAAATGGATACATTGTGTTATGCTTACTACAGTGCCTGTAGGGATGATACATGACCTATTTAGTATTTTTTAAATCCGCACAGAACTCTTCTTGTATGGCTAGCACTTGGGACAACACAATGCATTTCTTGGAGTGTTCCTTTAAAAAGATCCTTTCTTCAAAGAAATTGAAAAGTGGACTGCAACACTCATACAGTATGTCACTGTATGTATTGTATGGAGGGCTCTAGACTGTCCTCCAATCAAAGATTTCAGAAGAAAGAAGGATTAGGCATAATCCATTGTTCCTGTTAATTGCTGTCAAAGATGTCTGAAAGCAACTAATTGAAACAAACATACATGTTTATGGTAGAGTTGGGTTAGTTTTTGTATTAGTTTAAGGGTACTATATTTGATCCAAGCCTTAGAAATTAGACTATTCCTGTTTGTTAGGATTAATGTCTCTCAAAGGACCCCTTTCATGGCTGAGGCTCAGAGAGGGTTTAAGTCAAAGAGATCCCAGTTATCCTTTGCATACCGACAAGGATTTGAATGTGTTCAATGAATTTCTAAATTGATAATGATCCTGGATTCTGATCTAGTTAAGGACAATGCAAATATCAAAAATGGCTGGTTGTTTTTTTTATTTTTTTTATTACCCCTAAGGCCGCATGCAGACAGTCACATAATACTGCAGCCATAGACGTCTATGGGGTCATCATGTAACTCTGTATGCCTCCAATTTCATATGGAGAAACTTTTTTTGGCTAAATTTTTCAGGACTCCATAAAAACACAGTTATTCCATGTTTCTCCATAACATATGGTATGGTACTATAAGGTGTCCTTAGTGTCCCTCAGTATAAAAATGCAGGATGTTATGAAGTTGTAAAGTATGCAACTCCAAGGTAAAGCTGTTCCTTGAAATGCCCTAAGAACAGATTACATCTAAATTCCACAAGTAAACTGCTACCTATAATCCGACACTATTTTGGAACGTAAAGTCTAAGGCACCCCTGTTGCTAGACAGGATGGACTTAGCCCCTCGAGATCCAGATCACAAAGCCAAGACAAGTATAAGACAACAGGTGCACTTGCAGATATAAAGAACAAAATCAGTTACCTTAAGGAGGACTAAGGGAGAAATAAACAAGCCGAGGTTGTACCAGGAGTTGCCAAAACAAGTGTCATAGGAGAGACAGAGTCCAAGTTGAAGTCAAATCCAAGAGGTTCAAATCAGAAGCTAAGGGGGTTAACCAGGAGAACAAGCCAGAAATAAGAACCAGGAGATCACCAGTAAACAAGTCTTTTTTAGTTACAGTAAAGAGTCCAGCTGCAAAAGACAATCACAGGCACATGACTGAACTTCAGCAAGGTTTAAATACCCCTACAAATCTTAATTGGAAGACTAGGTAGATCTCTGATTTCTGTGTCTTAAAGTGTTGATAGGCTTTGCAGACCCAAGCAGAGTTTGTTTGGTGGTGGTGGAAACCTTAATGTGGTAACTGCAAACAGGAGCGAGAATGCTGGAATGCCTGAAACAGGGACAATATGTGCCTCCACATGTTCCATGCACATGGCCCTGTTGTGAAATTATGGCCTAATGATGTACTTCTATGTAAATACTAGTGACATCGTGAATTAAGCTTGCGTGTGACAAAAATTAGTACCAATATTTATGTGTCAATATTTTTCTGTTATATTTTATAAATCACTAGAATTCATTGCAATCAACCAAAAATCTTCTAATGTCTTCATTTCAATATATGGAAGCTTAAAATGTAACGTATCAAGTCCAAGGACATTATACAATAAAGTGTCTGGTTCTGACTATAATTTGCACAGATTTACCAGTTGAACTTCTTATCTGCTTCAAGTGTTTTAGATTGTTAGCATAACAGATTGGTTTCCAGATTATGTTTTGAGTTTATCCACAATTTTGTCTTTCTATAAATCCCAGGTTTGCTATGTAGTCTAACACAAATTGCTCCCCCAAGATAGCCCTAGGGTATCTTATTTTCACTTGTTTTACTGATTGGAGTTTTAATTACTAATGTGTCATCCTTGACGTGTAATTTGAATATTTAGCCTGAAGTATTTGCTTTTAGCATGCAATAACCAAAACAATTTTCTCGACTGTGTATAAAGATACCATTTTGTAGGTTGAGTTATAAGCTGTAATGATTGATATGAGTTAATGAAAGCTATAATATGATATAATTTTCAGATAATATTGAATACAACTGCGTAGCCATGGAATTTTAAAATATACTTTTAATGTTGGAAACAAACAGAAGTTTGATAATATTCAAAATGCTCTAATCTAGTTTATTGGTGGCAGTCAGGGATCCAAACACTCACTCACCACACAAGCATGTGTAAACTTGGATGTGACCCTAAAGGGGGACTCCGATTCCACATTCACTTCCACACACACCTATTACACTAGGCTACAATGTAGTGAGGTGACCCCAGCATCTATGCATCCACAGAAATAGCTGTCACCACCAGCCACTTTCTCCACCAATATACCCAGACCACCCACACCAGTGCCCTCTAGGAAACACTGGCAAACAAAAAGTTAACAAGGGGTATTTTCCTTCTCCGGAATTGTGGGGATGTTTAAAGCCAAGGACAATCTTATTAAATTTTATATTTGGTATATAGATTATGGTGTAATAAAAGACATAAATACAAGCAAACAATGTAGAAAACAAAAGAAGAATAAAATATAAAACAGACCTCTTACAAGCCTGGCTATGAAGCTCAGTGGAAGAATTGGAAAGCTCTCCAAATATGACCTCATATAGGTATGATATGCACGGCAAGTGATGCCAAATATTTTTACAATTCCAGTCATACAAACATGAAGATTAAATCATCCTCTATTTCACAGATACACAATTTGGGTGGTTATTAACCTTAAGGTTTGAGATGCGTAATGCTACCAACTATTTAGGGTTCCCTAGCCATATTTTGGTACATGGATGGTTATGAAATATGAATTATAACCCACATGCCTTTGAAGTTTTATTTTCATTTGTTTGATCTAAATTCCCCAGGTACCCAGCTCCGGAAAGTAGTTGTGTTGTCTGACCTGTGTTATCTGACCCTGGGATCTTTGCATGGGCCTCTCAATTAGTTGGCTGTCCACTCTGAATTAACATCCAGCTTAATTGATTATCTAAGTCCTGAGTTAATAGACATTAGCCCCAAAAGAAGACAAGCCACTACAATGAATGAAAACCATAACCAGGCATCACAATGAACAAAATTCATAACTACCCACACTACGATTTTTATAAAACTCATTACAATGGCTCATTACAATAAGTAAAGCATTTACAATGGAATTTACATGTCAAAATCTTTAGAAGGGTTTATAAACAATATGCAAGGAGGAATTCTTAAAACCTAAACTACTGGAGTTGACCATATATACTATAGGATGTCATCATTTTCATGTTATTTTTAATCTATGCCACAAAGTCGACACCTGGTAACCATATGGATAGTGTTTCTATAGAATGACTTGTTTTCTAGTTAGATCTTCAATCATGTTAATGATTTCTGAGATTACATCCATATATCTTGTTTATTGTCCTTTCTCTCTTTTCTCTTTTCTGTCAGAAGTAATGACATTTTAGAACTAGTTGGACAGAACTACAAGGTATGCAATGTTAAATGCTAATTATTTATATTTATTTATTTAATTATTATATATCTTGATCCACTGCATATATGCAATGTTTTAGAAATTTGCATCCTCCATCCTCTAGAAACTTAGAGGAATATGTTAGGGTCTTGCCAGATGTAGTAATACCCTACACTACTGCAGCAGTCTGGGAGGAAGGACAGAGACAAGTGAGCGCTAATCTCACCCCAGCCACTGTCCTTTCCTATTGCCTCAGTTTCCCTAAATGGTAAAAGGACAACCTGAAGACGAGCCCTATATTGAGTAAGTGACCACACAGAACACAAACAAAACAAACGACAAAAAGAGAGGTCAGGAAGCCAAGGGTCAGTAACAGACGAGCAATGCAGTACAGAATCAAAATCCAAGAGAATAGTCACAAGGCAAGCCAAAGGTCAGAGAATCAGGTAACAAAGCAGCAAGAGCTATAACTAAGAGAGCAGGTAAAGACCATATGAGGGCTGACAACCTGTTTATAGAAAGTCTGGGCAAGCCCCAGACTGGATTGGTGGACAGGCTGTCAATCACACAGGCAAGGCTGAGATTAACTATATGCGGTCCAGAGAGAAATGCTCAGAACACGGGTGTGGCTGGAAATCCATTACATTGTCTAGGACCATGTTCAGACTGAGCAACAAGAAACCTATACAAGGAACCAAACTGAACACGCCTCCTTCGCCACAGCGTGCGAGCGGAGGGTGGCACAGAGACCTGAACAGGCAGAGACGTTACAGTACCCCCCTTTAAGAGGGGCCACCGGACCCTCACCAGATAAACCAGTTTTAGTAGGACTCAGTATTTTCTCTGCCTTCAATTCCAGATCTCCCTGAACAACAAGAGGTGCTGGTGGACCAGGCAAAGGTTTTTTATTCGCCTGGCCAGAAATAGATCTGTCCCCAGAGGACAGAGACATAGATAGCAACATCTTAATGTGATTTCTGGCAAATACCTGGTTGCCTGAGTGGTTCTTCTGATTACCACTCAGGCACTGAAGCTTTTCTGTTGGTCTGCGAGGTCTGATCAAGCAGTCACGGATGAAATGACCAGAAGCACCACAGTACAGGCAGAGATTGTTCCTGAGACGATGGTCTCATCGCGTCTTGGCGTCCATAACTGCCAGTTGCAT
Organism: Leptodactylus fallax; assembly: GCA_947044405.1. Classification (NCBI taxonomy): domain Eukaryota; kingdom Metazoa; phylum Chordata; class Amphibia; order Anura; family Leptodactylidae; genus Leptodactylus; species Leptodactylus fallax. The sequence continues at coordinate 2,280,924 of CAMRHE010000100.1, forward strand.
GGGTTCCTCACCAGGAGTCATGGGAGAAATAACAGGTTTTTCAGGAGAGAGAGGGAGAGACAGAAAACTTGGAAGAAGCAGACCCTATTCTCTCTTTAACATCTGGCTCAGCATATATAGACCCCAAAGACAAAAAAAAATTTTCAAGGTCAATCCACTCCTCAGCCCCAGGAGGGAGTTTAAGGGCCCAAGCCTGTGGATCCTCCTGTAAGAGGGATATAACTACTCCTACCATTTGGGCCTGGGATGCATGTGGATTAATCTGAAAATACAGGCGACAGGACTCCCGGAAAGTCTCAAATTTTTAACGATCCCCTGAAAAACGATCCGGGAGTAACATCTTCACCTTAAAAGGGGAAGAAACAGGCGGGGATGCTGCAGCCGCCTCAGTAAGGGTCTGAACCTGTTTAGCAAGCTCAGCTACCAGGCCTGCCAAACCTTACAACTTGGCTGCAAGGCCATGAATAGGATCCATGCTATCCTGGGGGAAGCAATGGCAGAAGGTTATCGGCCGGTTATTCCGTTAGGGTCTAGCCAGATGTAGCAATACCCTACACTACTGCAGCAGTCTGGGAGGAAGGACAGAGACAAGTGAGCGCTAATCTCACCCCAGCCACTGTCCCTTCCTATTGCCTCAGTTGCCCTAAACGGTAAAAGGACAACCTGAAGACGAGCCCTATGCTGAGTAAGTGACCACACAGAACACAGACAAAACAAACGACAAAAAGAGAGGTCAGGAAGCCAAGGGTTCAGTAATAGACGAGCAATGCAGTACAGAATCAAAATCCAAGAGAATAGTCACAAGAAAAGCCAAAGGTCAGAGTATCAGGTAACAAAGCAGCAAGAACTATAACTAAGAGAGCAGATAAAGACAGTGCAATAACCGGCCACCATATGAGGGCTGACAACCTGTTTATAGAAAGTCTGGGCAAGCCCCAGACTGGATTGGTAGACAGGCTGTCAATCACACAGGCAAGGCTGAGATTAACTATATGCAGTCCAGAGAGAAATGCTCAGAACACGGGTGTGGCTGGAAATCCATTACATTGTCTAGGACCGTGTTCAGACTGAGCAACAAGAAACCTACACAAGGAACCAAACTGAACACGCCTCCTTCGCCGCAGCGTGCGAGTGGAGGGTGGCGCAGAGATCCGAACAGGCAGAGACGTTACAGGAATATTTATTAATGTTGGTGTTTTGTACGCCAGTCTTGCTAAAGGTCCCAACCGGTGCAAGGCACACCTGATTTATCAAGAGGCTCTGGTCTTAATAAATAATCTTCCCATCTAGACAGATAATTATTTTAATTGGTCTTCCCAATTACACCAGTTCATTGGTAATGTTTGCTATGTCGCAGCTCCCTGCTTTACAGTCCACAGAGGGTTAATAAAGTATTTATGTATGTATTATGTGTGTTTTATGATTAAACACATTATTTAATTAACACAAAACAAGATTACCCAACAAATTGTACAGTGCTGCGGAATATGTTGGCGCTATATCAATAAAATGTATTCTTTTTCTTATTATTACTATTATTAATATTTAGAATGAAAATAAAGCACTCAAAAATAATCCAAATTTTACAGGAATATGATATTAGCAGAATATAAGATAAAAATACCATATTTTGATGAATTTTATGATTAAAATACAGATCTATTCAAAGGAGAAAAAAAATTATACCTAAGCAATTTAACAGAGAATGCTTTCCAACTTGTGCATTAAGGTCCTTAAGGCCATATTAACCTATAGCTATGTAAAAAGACACAAATATACAGATATTGGAACTAATGTAAAATCAGAACACAATGATAGACCTGGAGTGCTTTTTCCTCAGTTACCACTCAGTAGGGGTATTATAGTCATTGCACTAGTGTTTTATTTCTCTAATATGGAACTAGGGTATGAATTTATAATCTTTATCTTACATTAATCTTAATCTTTATATTACATGGAAGTTTTTTTTTTTTATATATTTGCTATTTTACTTTATCTATTTTACTTTATCTGGATTGGCTCATATGATATATTGGAATTTTGATTTCCCATGATATCATATTAAACGATTATGGTTCCACTTTGTTCTCTTTCATGTGATTTGAAAAAACTACTAATATACAAGTTTCATAACCAAGACCCACATGTGGGTATACAAGTATGTAAGTAAGCATAGTGAGAGTTATTTTTTTCCTTTAGGTATACATATATGTCCCATTGAAAGTGAAAAGTTACAGCATCCTAATGAGTTAAAAATGTAAACAAAATTAAAATAAATTTAATAATAGCAATACATAATGCTGCAAATTAAATTAAACCAAACAAAAAGTATATTAGCATATTATCTTTTGAAAAAATCCTTCAAAACATTAACAACAAAGCCAAATTCCTTAATGGGTTAAACTGGTTGTTCATATGTACCTGACCTTTCAACAAACTTTGCATAAATCAATAATATATTATGTGTACATGGGAATTGCACTATTTATGGCCTTTATATGGCTATTATATTTTTTAATTTTTTGCCATTGTCCGACCGCAGGCTCTATTTTTTATTTCAATTTCCCTTGAGCTGGTAGCTGCTATAATGTCTCTCATACACTGCACACAGAAAGTAGATGAGAGTCTGCTTGTCCAGTTATTTCTTTCTCTCACTCAGAAGCACTAGGAGGGAAATTTAGAACATTATATAGACATACTGACCTGTATTGATGTGAACAAAGCAGACAATGTGCAATTGAAACTTCCTATTTAGTTGTATTAGACTCTGTGCCACTGGATACATCAATAACATATTATGTGTATATTAGGGATAATACTATTTCAGGCCTTTATATGGATATTATGTTTCAAATTTTTCTACAACAGGCTCTATTTCTAATTCTCAGTTTCTCTTGAGCTGGTATAATGCTTGTACAGTGCACACAGAAAGTAGATGAGAATCTGATTTTCCAGTTTGCAAAATAATCAGCACACTCATTTGGGACATTATATTGAGATATAGACCTGTAATGATGTGAACAAAGCACTTGGTGTGAGATAGAAACTTCCTATTTAGTTGTATTAGCCACTGTGCCAGTTTGTCTTCTATCTGACCCAGCTTTATGCCCCTTTGCATATACTTCAATGTAACCTGATCTCTCTATGAGCCTCAGTACTGTGTTGCTTTAGCAAGACTGATTAAGAAGAAAGAGAAGGAAAAGTGGAGAAAAAAAAGTATTTATTTATCTGATACATTGCATTACAAAGATTCATATATTTACTTGATTGTGAAAGGTTTGTGTAAAAGTAAGTAAACATTTAAACAAATAGTACTTTTGTGTTAAATGCATGTGCAAAGCTCTTTTTCTATATAGCACCCCATATAGCTGAGTGTCACTGTATATATGACATTGCACATTCCATACATGACCTTACTCCCACAATGGGAACACCCATACTGTCATAAAAGGACAAAGCTGCAAGTATCCTGAAAACCTTGGGACTCCAATCTGATATACTGTATATACTTATTGTTGGAAAAAACATTCCTGACTTTCTGCATGCATAAGTCATTGGTGGATTCATGTAATCTAACTTTCTGTACAATTTCTGTAATACTTCATAAAATGTTTATTCCATTTTACTTTTACTCTTACTTTTACTACTTACTCTCTTACATTTACTTTTACTTACTTTTACTCTTATTACTTGCAATTTTAAAAATTCCACTGAGGCATAGGGGGTGCAGGTGGTACAGAGGTGCAGGCTCTGGAGCCTTAAGCCCGAAAGCTTCTCTACAACACAAGAATACACCAGTATTGTAGATATCATATGTGAGGTAAGTATGGACCCCATTGCATAATATGCACTGGGGCCCAGGAGCTTTGAGTTATGCCCCTGGGCATAGGGCACCTAAGGTCCATTCACATGAATGCTATTTTAAAAAGCTTATTATTATAAGCTTGGCTGACTACAATGAAAGGTATCTTTCTATGAACAACACTTACCCCTTATCCACAGAATAGAAGATACGTGATTGCTGGGGTGACCAACTGATGGGACTCCCAGAGATCATGAGACCTGCACTTAAGTGTTTCCTCTGTGAATGGAATAGTAGTGTGCATGTGCGATCACAACTCCATTCACTTCCATTGGTCTAATGGAGTACTGTACTTTGCCATTTTCATCAGTGCTAGGAATAAAGGGGTGGTTACACATGAGCACTACTTCTCCATTTACAAAGTAGACTGAGTACCCTATTCTTGTGATTGCTTGGTGTCCAAGTAGACAATAGGTGTTGTTCATTAAATTACCCTTGAACTGTGTTCAGACAAGTTTAGTTTTACTCCACCACACCAAATGAATTGGGCTTATCTACACTGTATATAACCTGAGTATAAATACAATTATCCACTCGATCAAACAATACACAGGAGAAAAAGTATAAAAATCCAGTAATCATCTTTATTAAATCCACAAATGCGGATCTGCTGATTCCGCCGAAAATCGACAAAGATAAAGGACTGTTCTCTCTGCCGGTTTCAGTACAAAAACAGCGGAAACCCAACAATGACGTGGCGGACCGCATTATAGTCTATGGGGTCCACGGGTGTCTGCGGGTAACTGCTGTTTTAGCGGATGGGCTCTCCATGGTTCGGGTACCCCGGCAGACCCAAGCGATGGAGAGCCCGACGCAAGTGTGAACCTAGCTTATCTGTAACAAACTCACATATAAGACAAACTGAACAACTGTTTTTTTTTTTTTTTCACCTTCTACAATACATGTCTGCAAATTGTCATCCAGCAGACAAACTTCTTTCTGTAAAACTATGCAATTTGTTCCGTTTCAGACTGAAAAATATTTTCTTATACAGTCTTTTATGGATACAATAACCAGACTTTGAAAGCACATTAGTTTAATCACAGTTGATGTGTGGAATATTACAGTGCTGATATCAAGACACACTCTGTTTCTATGGTTAGATGTGTTATTTTGTTCTGTCACTTCTAATTATGGGTTGGTTCTACTGGCCAGGACATGACACATGAATCTATTCTTTTCGTCAGGAATGTTTACTTTAACATTGAAATAAGGAAGATTTGCTTTATTTCCTGGCAGAGGTCTGAATGAGGATTCTGAAGAATTATGGTATGTCAACAAAAAGCTGAAAATAAATTCAATTTTTCACTATACTGAAATACTACAGTTGACTGAGTATGATCTCATCTTACATAAATGTTTATTTGACGTGGAACCTCATTTAAAAAATATGCAATTGCATTTTAAACATCTCTAGATTTCTACATTACTTGGCTATGTTCTGTGTGTTTTGCTGATGGATGTGGTTTCAGGAACTTCTTTTTTTTTTTACATTTTGCAGAGGTTTGCATGGTTTGAAAATTCATTATTCCTTTCCACACATCTATAAGATTTCATGACTGCATAATAAACCCATAATAGAAAGCACCATGTATTTTACCATATAGGCTATGATACATCGATATTTTAAATTCTATGCCACAGTTACAAAAAATGAGATGCGTTAGTAGGAACTTGTGCTGAGATAATTACATGTGACTTGATATCACAGAGGGCAAGACCCCCAACTAAATATTATGTGCAGTATTGATTATCTTGAAATTAAGAGGATCCTTATTTAGTGGGTTTTAAAAATTTGGGGTGTCAATGTTTTATATTACTAATTCATAGTTAAGTCAAAAACAGTTACATTTCTAAAGTTTCATTTCCTCGTGTATTTTTGCCTAGAAAAAACATTTTTAGGCCCCTTGCAGACGACTGTGGGCGAGATCAGTGTGCTATCTGTGTTTTTCCCGGATAGCACACCGTTCCATTCATTTTATGGGCACATGCACAGGACCGTGATTTCCACTGATCAGTGTTCGGGCCGAGAGTCCTTGCCGCATAATAAAGAACCGGTACTATTTTGTTCAGTGTTTGCGGAACGGACTCGTCCATAGAAGTCTATGGGAGACTAAAAACCTAGGACGGCACACTGATGTACTCAGTGTGTCATCAGTGTGCCATCCGTTTTCGCGGACAAGCTAGGGACATCATTAGATGTCTCCTGTGGTTTTTTTTAGTGGATCCACAAACCAGGATTACACACTGATGACACACTGATGGCACACTGTCCGTTTTTGCGGATATACTTCACTGATGCTGAAGACACACTGAAGACACTCTGTCCGCAAAAAAGGAACACTGATTACTAGATTACTGACTGCAAAATACACACAGTCATCTGCAACTAGCCTTAGGCTGGGGTCCCACGTGGCGTAAATGCAGCAGTTTGGCTGTGGCGGAAACGGCTGCAGTCCCTACAGTCCCTGCAGTCTAGTGAATCTCATCCACACATTGCAGAAAAATACGTGCAGTAGAAATGCTGTGATTTCCAAAACTGTTGTGGTTTTAGAAATTGCAGCATGTCAATTATACCTACAGAAATGGTGGTGGTTTCCCTATAGGTATAATGGAAGCAGAAAGTCTGCAGACGAAACCTCTGCAGACTTTCCGTGAAAACACATCAGCGGCAACGCATCGCAGTTTTTCCCACAGTGGTTTTTTGCTGCGGTTCGCTACGTGGGGCCTTAGCCTTAAATAATTGGAAACATTCTAAATTGAAAGGTTTACTGCACTTTTACAAAAAATAACAGCAGCAAATGTGTTAAAATAAAAAAAAACCCTATACTAACTTCTCAACACACTTGAGCTTAATAAAGAAAACCTACTTGGATAAGCGCAGGTTATGCACCTCTATTTTTTTTGGATCTTCATTTTTATCCAACATAATCTACAATCTTTATGTTGATGACACCCAACTATATACCTCATCCTGTAAGATCACTCCTGAACTACATTAACTACACCAATGATTTTCTGCCTGATGTATCTAACGTCATGCCTTCATTGTACCTGGAACTAAATCTTTCAAAACTTGGATTTATTGAGTTTCCACTATCTACTAATCTACTTAAATCTGACATTCCCATCTTAGTCTGTAGCCTTGCCATAACTCCAAGACAGCACATTTGCTATTTTGGGATTTTGTTTGACTCTGAGCTTACTTTCATGCCTATACTCAATCACTTGCACTCTCATCACATCTGCTCTTCAAAAACATCTCCAAAATCCATTCTTTTCTCACTGTACAAACATCAAAAACATTTATTGTTACCTTTATACATTCTTGTCTTAATTACTGTGACTTCCCACATTAGTCTCCCACTTAATAAACTTCCCCTCTACAATATGTCCTAAATTCATCAGCAAGACTCATCATTTAGTCCAAATGCTACATGGATGCCTCCAGTCTATGCCAGTCACTGCACTGTTTGCCCATCCACTTTAAAATACTTTTTAAAAGTCTCACTCTTATCCATAAAGCTCTCAATAGCTCTGTACCATCCTACATCCCCTCTGTCATCTCTGTCTACCAAACTTCTCCAAGCGATCTCCCAAAAGTTGCACTTATTCTCTGGAATGTGCTATCTTGGTCAATCAGATTACTACCATGCTTCCACTGTTTCAAACCTGCCCTAAAAACACATTTTTTTAGGATGTTTTATACTGTCGAAACATTATCTTCTACACTTACACTCCCTAAACTAACTTCTGTTTAAGGCAAGGGGCCCCACGTTGCGAAAACACTACATCTGGCTAATCCCATCCAGACACGGCAGAAAAAAATCTGCAGTGGAAGAGCTCACATTTTTTGAAAATCGCAGCATATTAACCACTTCAGTAGCGGGCAAATTTCTGGTTCAGGACCAGACACATTTTGGGTTTTTTGTATGTGCGGTTTTGAGGGCTGTAACATTTTTATAATTTCGTTATTCAACTAATTTCTGCGTTTTTTTTGGCGACACATAGGGCTTTATTTTTATATTGTTTTTATTTTTGCATGTGTTTTAATTTTAGATCTGGGAAAATATAAACAAAAGAGGAGGGAAAACATGTCTGTTTTTAACTTTTCAATTTTTTTATTTAATAACACAAAGTGCTACTAAAAAACGTTTTAAAATAGTTTTTTCTCTCCGTTAGAGCATCTTTTATTTTGTATGGTGACGTCAGGGGTGTGGCTATAACCTTTAATAAGGTCGTGTTATTGACATATTATTTTATTTATTTTTATAATTATTTTATTTACTTTTTTTTATTTTCTATTCATTTTTTTAATATTTTGTTTACATTTGATCACTTTTTTTTTGGGGGAGGGTGGAGGCTGATTTCCTCTGTAATTGGGGCTGATACCTTTAGCCCCAGTTGCAGGAAGAATACAGCCTCCTTCCCATAACTACAGAGCTGATCTGGGTCCTGTAGGACCCAGCAACTCTAACAGACTCTGATCCCAGCTGATCACGCATCATGGCAGCGCCCACAGCGAGGTATACACAGCGATCAGGAAGGCAAGGAAGGTACTAAACCTTCCCTGCCTTCTCTCTGGGAGCTCTGGCTGAAGTTACAGCCGGCTCCCCATTTCAGCAGCTGCTAAAATCTGCTTGGATGTACCGGTACATCCTTGCAGAACAAGGCAACCACCTTTCCGGACGTATATACCCAATGGGTATTCCGGAAGTGGTTAATTATACCTGCGGAGACGCTGGTGTTTTCCTTACAGGTATAATAGGAACAGAAAGTCGCAGAGGAAAACTCTGCGGACTTTCTGTGAAAAATATTGCGGGAAAAAAACGTGATGCTCGCTACGTGGAGCGTTAGCTTTTAGCTCCTTCATTATTCCTCAGACCCTGTTACCCTCATCTAACAGTAACCCTTAATGTCAAAACACTTTGCATCTGTAAACAGATACCAGCTGGTAACTCAGGTGGATGAACCATTGCACAAGTGTTTTTACCTCTTATGTTCCCCCATTTTTCTGCATAAATTGTAAGTTCTCCTGAGCAGGACCCTATTGTTTAATTGCTGAATAATGTATTACTTTGGAATTTCTGCTTCTGTTTGTACATGTACAACACTGTTATGTTTGAGGAGATACTGGATAGTAGGCCCAGAGGCTCATAGTGAGGGACACTGAATGTGTTAGTTAGTAGTAGTATAATGTTGTACCGTGTTAGCCATTGAAAGTAGTGGAAGAGTGAAGAAATCAGGCGATACCTTTTAGAGGCTAACTGACTATATTTATAAGTAAGCTTTCAGGAGTACTCGCTCCCTTCATCAGACATGGTGTGATACAAGAACTGAAAATTAACAGATTTTTATACACATGGTTTTCAAAGCATTTTAGAGTCCTTAAAAAAATTTGCAATCTAAGTAGAGAAGTTATTTACAACAGGTCAAAAAAACAGTCTGGAAACTTGTGGTGCGTGACGGAGGGATCAGTAATTCTTGCTGTTATCTGTTTGCTATCAGGAGGTGATTTGTGACCCTCACAGGTCACACATAGTGTGATTTGAAGCTGGCATGAATATTGAGTTCAGTTCATGGTTCAAACATAGTGTGACATGAAGCTGGCATGAATATTAAGTCCAAATTGCAGAGTTTGAAATTTTTGCATTAATTTGTACTCCATTTCTTTTCTTTTCTCCTGTGTCTTAAAATGTCCCATTAAAACCACAACCCGCAAATCTTCAATAGAGTGGTTTTCTCCGGAGAAATGTGCGGCCACTGGGAGATCGGTTCTGCTGTTAGTTAGTAGCCAGATGACTGAGGATTTGTTTTGTACTGTGATGTACATTCTGCCTGTGTGAAAATGAACCTGAGAGCCCCAATGTACAGAGCGTGTTACAAGCATTAGGGTCTGCTGAAAAGAATACTGAACAGTTATGCGAAATGGCTGATATGTTGAGCTGTCTGCCAAACATTTCTCTTCAGGAGGATGCAGAGTGTGTACAGACTGCTAATTTAGTTACAAAATAGTGACTGTGGTCTGGATGTTGCTATCAGTCACATAAGTGAGGCTGAAAAGTGTAGACCTGTGACTATACTGCTGAATGACATAAGAGAAATGACAAACTGCAGATCTAAAAGTAAGTCTGATGTTGCTGTCCAGACTCAGACTGGGCCCCTGAGCATGACACCATACATTCATTGTACTTCATACTATCATTTCATACAATATCTCAACCAGTCTATGTGTCAGTATAATATACTTGGTAGATATTTCAGAAACTATCCAGTTAATTTTTATATACTGTAGACACACTAAGAAGACATCTCGGGACAGAGTCAGGTCAACCATTATCCTTCCTCCCTGGACCCCATCTTCTCAATCACACTACATGGGCCACAATTATAATTATAATTATATATAATATATAATTAATATAATTATATAATTATAATTATAATAATTATAATGATAATTATCAATCATCTTTCTGCTGTCTGAGGTCTGCTGCCATGTGGGCACATATCCCCGGCTCACAGAGCTAAGAGGACCCTAGTTCTAGGCCAGGAAGTAGGTTACTGACAGGACCCCATGACTGAAACAAGCAAATGCAAGGACTAGGCAGCAAGATACATTTTTTTTTTTTAAACTCGTTTTATTGAAGTTTGTACAACAAGGCATACAACACAAGGAAAAGGTACAAAGGAAGTAGCTGGATAAGTACAATAAAATTCTGTACAAAAGATAAGAGAAATTGAACAAAAGTAACAAAGGAAACAATTAAAACAGTTGCTGCAGAGTCCATAACATGTGAAATCTGAAAATAAAAAGCACGAGTAGTCCCAAAATCATGAAGTAGGTGGGCAGAAGGACTAGTCGAACCAACCTGTAGGAGAACAAAGGAAACAGACAGAAAGTATAGCAACTCAATCCAACCTATGCGGCCAAAACGAATTCCAGGGTACCACAGGGGTCAGGAGACAGGAAAAACCCTTAGGGGAACGCACCGTAGGAGCACCAAATCAAGTCATAAGTGCATCAAGGGCTGTACGAAAAGATGGGGTTGTGCATAAGGTCAGAGGTGAGTTACACCAGGGACCCCAAACCTTTTCAAATTTAGTGGGCCGTCCTCTACCCTTGTATACCAGCTGGTTATATGGTAAAACTAAGTTCACCAACTTTCTCCACTGTGTGAGAGAGGGTGGGCGAGGAGCCATCCATCTCAGAGCTATGGCCTTTCTAGCTAAGAATAAAGATTCTCGTAGCATAATACGAGTATGATGTATCCATAGCTCCTCGTCCAGGATACCAAACAGGCAAACTTCTGGGGTGAGTGGAACAGGGACACCTAGGACCTCCGATACTATATCTACCACCTCTGTCCAGAAACTTTTAATAATAGGGCAGTCCCATATCATATGCCAAAAGTCTGAATACTCTGCAGGACAGCGTAAGCAGCCCGGATCTCGTAGTCGTCCCATCTTATGTAACCGTGCAGGGGACAGATAACTTTGGTGTATGATATATATTTGAATCAACCTATTGTTAACTGATGGGGATACAAATTGTGCTGATTCCTGTAGTTCTAAATAGGACTCATCAGTAAGGGCAGGAATCAGAGTGCGCCATTTCAACAAAGAGGGAGCAGCCAGATGAGATGTTTTAGCCTGTATGAGGTGGACATATAGGCTCGAGATGAGACCCCGAGGACCCTGGGACCATAGTACACCTATTAGAGGATAAGTAGAAATTAGCACATCAGAGGGGGGAAACTGTGTAGTCATGGCATGTCTAAATTGAAAAAACCTGAAAAACTGTGTGCGGGGAATGTTAAACAGTACACTTAGGGAGTCAAAAGAACGAAACACACCCTGTTCGTTCGTACAAATCACCCAGAGACACAACTCCAAACCGCTCCCAGGATCTCACATTTGGGAGAGCCAAAAGCTCCGTCAGCCCAGGGTAGCAAGATACATTTTAGGAATTTGCAAATTAATTTCAGGTAATACTTGGAGGTAGCTGTATGAATTTTACTAGTGGGCCCTAGGCATCTCAGTTAAACGCTGTTGCTGTCCCATTACCTAAATGTGACAGTATTCTTGCTAAGGAGGAGACTATAAGGGACATTAAAGAGTCCCCCGTAGAGGTTGATACTAGAAATGTTGAGAAAATGTCTGTACATGTGGCAGTAGAAAGTAAACAGCTGTAGGGTACCAGTGAAGTGCTTGTGCTAGTGACTGTGTCCTGGGACACTAGTGAAGTACACAGTACTAAGAAAGATAGTACTGACAATTTTCCTGTGAAGCTGGAAGTTGCCAATGGTAACAATGAGTGTTATGTATCCATGCAGAGTAGGCATGATACACGTGTGTGGTGCAGAAGAGGTGTGTACTACAGACACTTAAGTGTTTAATATTGCAAATAAAATGTATTGATTCCTGCCCATAGTAGAGAGTAAACATGGGGATATTGGGAATAAATATGTGAGATAAATGGCTAAGGTGAAAGTATTCCAGGAACCTGAGGATTAGAAAATATTGGAAACTGTGAGAGTGAGTATGGCTGTGGTCTGCTGCCAACCCTGTGTGGGATGAGTGTTACTGACCACTATAAACCAGTGGAGAAGCTGGAGGTTACAGCCCAAACTATGGGCATTGCATATGAGATGAATGAAGTTGCTAGGGGTAACAAGATGTACATTGCCAAAAAAAGGAGTGTGAAGTGTGTGGATGATGACCATCCCGAAAATGGGAAGCACAATGAGAAAGAAGTCATTCATGGTACAGAGAAGTCACCCATGAAGAAGAGTCAGGGTGCTAAGATTAAAGTATGGCACACAAGTGGGGAGAGTTGGTACCCCAATGTAGGAATTTCGACCCTGGTGGCAGGATTGAGTTCAGTGATAAATTCCTACGGCCTTTATCGGGATGGGGGGTATGTGGCAGTGTGACTGCTGAAGTGGCAATTCAGACATCAATATGGGAAAGTCTTATTTACAATTAGAGAAGTCAAGCTATGGAATGACCCACCAAAAGAGGTCATATCAAATGCAACATTCAAAAAAAAAAAAACTTGATCAAATGACAAATGATATTGAGGGGTATAATTCAACAAATAATATAGTTAGCCTGAGGCAGGATAACCTTCCTGGACATAATCTTTCTAGTCTTAGTAACTATCTAACAATAACATCTTGAAATTAGTATTTTTTGATTATAGTATCCTTTTAATACAATTTGAAATATCGCATCGTTGTCCACAATCTGCTTGTTTAAATGATATGTATTCTAAATTCAGCAATTTATATTGTCTTGGGTCATAAATCCCTTTTAATGGCTGTAGAGGAGACAGACAGAAAACAAAATAATCTGAATAACTAAAATTTGTCATAGTTCATATCAATGAATGGAGTACAACCCCTTGATACAGGACATAAACCCCTGTATTTCTGCTGCTGTTCTGTTGCAGAGTTTAGTCTGTGTCACAATTCTTTCTTTGCAAACTTTCCATTCTGTGGGCCTTTTTATGTGTATTATTAAATATAATTATTTTTACTATCTAACATCAGATTTTAGTGCTGAAATCATTTGATTTTAGGAAGTGATATCTTTCTGCATAAAACTAAGCATGCTGAGACTAGTGATTTGACCCACTGGGGATACTTTATTTCAATCTACTTTTATTCATGACAAATACAAAAGACATTTGACCTACTTCTGCCTTATCATTACAACACAGCTTCATTGTTTATCCTTATCTGATTTTATTGTTCTTCCTACATCCTTTTTTAGTCATCTTGATCATAATACTTCCACAGCTGTTTCCACTTTAGTGATACCATCAATACTCTTATTGTAATATTAACTAAGCTCTCACTATTCTGGAACATTGAGTTTGAATATTAATTATATAAAAATAGAAAAATCTAGAAAGTTTACATTTTCCTAGTTCAACACTCATGCTAAGACCACCAGAGAAGCATCCTTTAATAAACCTTTGTTTTGTAGAAAATTTATAGTTAGGTACAGTACCAAACAGGCAAGGATGTAGGCAGTGTCAGACTGGCATACTCTGGTTCCTCTGGTGGGTCAAGGCTAATAACACAGTAATGGTCTAGCAGAAGACACTCAAATTTGAAAGATACTTTGATCTTTTCCCAAGGTATTATTGGAGGGTGGACCCAAGGAACCTCAATCCAACACTAAGCAGGAGAGGGTGTGTGCAGACACTATGACCCAAGGTGATGGTGCAGGAAATCCTACGGCAGAAAATTATTTTAAATGCAAAAATCAGGATAGTATGATCAGCAGTTTTGGTGAGTGTCCCACCAATAATACTGCCTATTAAATGGCACATTCCTAATCCAGTTTCCATGAATCAAATCCAACTCAGTACACCTACTACAACACACCATGCAGGGAGAGAGGCTAGGTCACTTGCTTCTGTTCTTGCACCTTCATCTCTCTTAATCCAATAAATAGTAACACTAATTTATTGGATTGGCATGTCTGTCTGTGGCTCACGAATTTACCTTGCTGTAGCTTTGGCATGTATACTTAAAATGGATTGGTGTCCCACAGCCGTCTTTTGCCATTTTCTTCATTTTTGTAATAACCTAAAGGGATCTTGTCTTCAGCAGGCACAAGGACAGGGGCTCGAAAGTTCCCCTGCAGTCTTCATATGAATCAAGCAGCTGTGAGCTTGTCTGACTGGTGCTCCATTAAGTTATTTGGGGCTTCAGGAGGCTCTGGACCATAGAAGTGAATGGAGTGCCTGTTGGGCAAGTGCACTGGTACTTCATTCACATGGGAAATGCAGGTGGACACTTGATCCCCCATTCTCCTGATTGTTGGGGTCTCAGAGATGATACCTCCAATGATTTGACACTTATTCCCTATCCTGTGGACAGTCTACAGTACTATATTTTGTGAATTTTTTTTTTCTTTAAATCAGCATAAGAATGACTGGCAGCACTTAGCACGGACTAACAGTGATCAAATAACACAAGTTTTCAAAAGTTGTTTGGTTCAGAAATAAAATGAGCCATTTCTTAATGATTTTCATGTGCTGAATTCAAATATCACAAGGAAAACTATCAATTGGCTCTAGTTTCTATGATATCAAAGAATTCTTGTTTTACTGTTATGTAAATTGTATAGATGGTAAGTGCATTGCCATTGTGCAGTAAGACAGCTTTAAGACTCAGCTTGGATGAATCGATAAATAGCCTCCACTCATCTGGGCTATAGCTGATGTTGAGAGTTTCCATTAAACTGCAGAGGTTATTGCATGCAACAAGATCACCATCCTTGAAGAAGAATTGGACAAGATGCTTTTGACAGTCCCGGAACAAAGAAATCTGAACATCATCTGCTAGCAGATTCTACTGTTAAAGTCTGGAACCTAAGAGCTCTGCCTTACTCTTGGGCAGATCTAGATCTCTAACAAGATCATTCAGTTCACTTTGCGATATAAGGTCTGGTTCGGTTTAGATTGATGAAAGAAAATCTTGATCGTGCGAGGTAAATAGTTCATGACGGCTGACTTCTTCTTTTTCTTCCTCAGGGGAATCGAGTGAGATTGTTTCTGGTGCTTTTGGAACTGGCAATTCTTCTGAATGAGCTACTGGGTGTATCGCAGATGGAATGCTTGGATACTGTAAAGTTCACTTCTTTTTATTCGAAATTCCTTTCCCAATTGGAGGCACCATGCAGAAGTAGCAATTGGCAGTATGGTCAGTTGGCTCTCTCCAGACCATTGGCACTGCAAAAGGCATAGATTGCCTTTTCCCGTTCAACCACTGTGTGAGGTTTAATGAACATCTATTACAGCATGTGTGTGGAGTCCTTGTCCTGATCTCCTATTTTGCAGCCGAAATACAGGTGGTAGGCTTTCCTAACCATGTGAGTCAAACTTCGCTTTTGTGACGCAAAAGTCACTTCGCCACATATATAGCAGAAATTATCTGCTTTACTAATGCAAGTCTGAGGCATCACTGAACGTAAATATACTGAACGATGTAAGCCGAACTGTAACAAGTGCTGGATGGCTGATAGAGTGAGAATATATAAAGTTGTGTGATGCAAGTTTAATTAGGATTGCATCACCTGGCCTTTATTGGCATCTTTCTATTGGTCATTCTGAGATGGTGCAATACTGATGATGCAAACTTTTCCCAGTATTTTATTAAAGGCTGTGAGAAATATCAAAAGCACCTCTGTATCATAAAAATTAGAGCTAATTTCAAAATTTGAGCATCATTTTCCATCTCAGCACCCTAAAATTAGTTAAGATCAACTGTTTTCATGTCTGAACCAATTTGGCTGTAGACCAGTGTAATCAAAAGGAGAACATAGGAAGTCAGTATTTACTGAGATCTATGTATATGATGATAAACAAAGGCAGAGGTGGTTTTATCTTATATGAACATAGTGATGCTATATTCAGTAGAGCTTCTATGGTGGTATGATAGTCATATGCAGGCCTTGTGTCTTCATTGTGCATCTGCACAACCCTAGAATCACTGGTTGGATATGGCATATGTACATGACACAATACTTTTAGTCCAAATTGTGCTTGAGAATGTGTGGCCCAGAAGGGATAATATCAGGCAGCCTACATCTGCTCCTAGTTATCATATGCGCTGTGTGGCACAAATCTGTGATAAACTAGGTAGTTTGTTAAAAAAAAATCTACCCAGTTTATTAGATGGACACATAGGATGACTAGATGCTATATGCTACCTGTATGAAATACAGTGAGTGTTCTGTGACGTGCCTCGCTTGTGCAAGGGGTGGTGGCTTGGGGCCCAAAGGGGGATTCATCTATTCCCCTGTGGGTCAATCTGAGCCTAACTCAGTGGTTAGCACTGTTACATTGAAGCTCTGGGATCGTAGATTTGAATATGAACAAGGACAACATCTGCAAGAAGTTTGTGTTTGCGTGGGTTTCCTCCTGTAAACTGCTGTGGAATATGTTGGTGCTATACAAGTAAGATAAATAAATCATAAGTAAGATAAGTAATACAAACTCTTACAGCTATGTGCTGTCCTTACAGTGTCTTTATTTGAGAGTGGCAATTAGTTTAGTTTTTCATTCAGTCTCATGACATGTATGAGCGAACCAGTATTATGCATTATGTTTTGCACCATCTACACATCCAAATAAATCAGATCTAATATTAGCTTGTATGCTTAGCTGTGAACATGTCATGCATTTAAATGACCAACAACATGATTCCTAATTTGATGTAGAAGTTGTTCCATTCTTTGATACCGAATAATTGCATCAAGAAGTAATTTGCACCTTGTTTACAAAGAGAACATATGGAGTACTGAAGCTTCTCTGCTGCATAGAATGTCTTCAGGCTTCTGACAAATTTGCATTTCAGCAGAACCAATGTGCAGACAACACATCAGCTGCAAAACATTAAGGTCTTTGTAGTTTTTCTGTCTGCTTCTCCTGAAACTAATTAACCACAAGGCTTTCTACTCTACACTATGAATAAATGACAGGCCCTGTTATACTAACATACTTCCCCTTTCCAGTGACTTTGTGAACTGTCAAGAAGTCCCCAAGCTAGCTTTTCATTGAAGCAGATTGGGCCATTAATTTGAATTCAATAGGGCGTGGCACAGGAACGTGGTAATTAATCTAGAGAATTTATATTGTTGCCACAGGTCAAAGGTCAGGTGATTTTTCACACAGAACAACAAAAGCTTTGTTTCTTATTAACAATACAATTTCAGCTGTGAAGTCAATGAAATTCAAATATTGGATTTCCACTTTTATTGCTGTTAAGTGGAAAAAGAAATAATAAAGATTATTATCAATATTATTATTTTAGTTGTACAATAAAAAAAATATTGCTTTAGAATGTAAAAATTCTCAAACAATAATTAGATTTTTGCCCTCTTTGAAAACGACTTTTTCTATTCATCTTGTTTCCATAAAAATCATTTGTGTTGAATGCTTTATTCTATTATTCACAGGTTCACACTTGTTAAGACTTCTGTAATTCTTTTCTTCAGCAGAGTAAATCATAATAAGCACATATGCTCAAACTAATAAAAGAAGCACTAGAATTATTATATACTTTTTCTTTCACTAAATAATAAAAATACAAGTAAAAAGACCATGTACAAAAATATTATTATACAGAAAACTCATACAATGAACATTTCTCCCTATAGCAGATCACTTTAACCTAGAGCATCTGATGTGAATTCAGTGGTTTGATATTGGTAATTGGTATTTGTACCAAATTTCTAGTCTTATTGCTGGGATGGTTGGGAGTGCAGAGATTTATCAGCCTCTTTCCAGCTTCATGTTAGCACTGACATATGGAATCTTGGAATAGTAAGACTTCACACGTGTGGCTATATTTCACATGATCTATAGGTGGTTATGGGGAAGAGTGAACTCCTCAGATGAGATAAGAGATGTGGGGGTCACCGGCCCAATGTATGGAGTAGGGATGTAAAAGTATTAAATAATTATCTGGGATTGCGGAATAGAGAAGATACAAGAGTAGTGAAATAGTCCTGTGTTGCAGAAGACTTAAAAGTCAGTACAGCATGTTTATACTGTATATAACAAAGTCTTTCTTGGAGGTGTTTTTTTCCCTGTGTGTCTGAATTGCTGACTTATTCATCTAGGTCTAATGCAATTGTGAAGGAAGACAAAATAGTGTTGTTATTGAAAGCAGCTACTTTTTATCTGTCAGCAAATGAAGATATGGTGTACAGTGGTAGAGTGTGAATATGTTTAAGGATTGCAATATGAGTGTTCTAGCTTCTCAACTGAGGGGTTGGTAAGGGAAAGTTGAGAAAGTAAGCAAGCTGTTTTCAGAACAGAGGAAAGGCAGGTATGACTAGATAGGGAACACAGGACCACAAAACTGTAGTCTAATGTATAGTCACCAACTTTGCGAGAAGTTGAGGATGACTAATGTGTCAAAGGAAGTAGTCAGTGCTAGGAATTTGGCAGCGACTGTGTAAGGGAATTGCCAGTTGGTCATTTCCCCAGTGCTGCTGCTGTAACAAGGGAAGAAGGGAAAGACAGCCAGTGAGTCCTAAACTCGACCCAGCCCCTGTCCCTACCTAATTACCTGAACTGTCCTAATGACAGGAGCAACTGGGCAGCAAAACCCTTCCTAGAAATAAGTGCACACAGAACAAGACAAGACAAACAACACAGAAGAGGAGGTCAGCTAGCCAAGCGGTCGGTAACAGTTCAGCAACGCAGTACAGAATAAAAATCCAAGAGAATAGTCAAAGTTAAGCCAGCGGTCAGAAGTAAGAATAATAATAACAGTAAGAGCACAGCAAGCAAGGAACAAAGTCACAGGAAAGAGTCGTAATAGCCAGCGACCAAGAGTGAGCTGATAACCTGTTTATAGCAAGTCCAGGACCTGCCCCAGACTCAATTGGTAGACAGGCTGTCAATCACACAGGCAAGGCTAAGATTAACTGTTAGAGGAGCGGAGAGAAGCAAAAGTGCAGGAGACAGGTGTGGCTGAAATTCAATTACAGACAAGCATTACTAGGACAGTGTTCAGACTGAGCAACAAGAACTCTACACAAGGAATCAAATTGAACACACCTCCTGCGCCGCAGCTTGCAACCAGAGGGTGGCTCAGAGACCCAAACAGGCAGAGACGTTACAGTCTGAATGTCATGTGCCAAGGAACATACCAACTTCTTCACCATGTTTGTGGCCGGGACTGGGAGTGTGAGTAAATTGAAGGCCACCAACATATGCCAAAAGGCCAGCTATGTTTACGTTGGACCTAAGGATGAGATAAGTAAGAATGAGGTATGGATGAGATAAGATAAGGTAAGATAAGGTCAGTTAAGGAAAAGATAAGGATGAGATAAGTATGAGATACAAATCACTCATGATTATTCTGAGTTTGTTACAGAGTGTGCATTCCATAATGTCCCTAGGAAAGGGACTGGAGCAGTAAGAGTCAAGCGAACAATTTGAACATTTATAAGGAAGCAAGAATTTGTGGCAATTGATCAATGATAGGAGTGAGATATATAGAGAGATATATAAAACGTTGTGTATAACACTGTCAAGACTCCTAGGAATCTACAGTGCTGGCCAAAAGTACTGGCACCCCTGCAATTCTGTCAGATAATACTCAATTTCTTCCAGAAAATGATTGCAATCACAAATGCTTTGGTAATAATATCTTCATTTAATTCGTCGTCAATGGAAAACCACAAAAAGAATTGTCAAAAAGCCAAATTGGATATAATTCCACACCAAACATAAAAAAGGGGGTGGACAAAAGTATTGGCACCCTTTGAAAAATCATGTGATGCTTCTCTAATTTGTGTAATTAACAGCACCTGTTACTTACCTGTGGCACATAGCAGGTGGTGGCAATAACTAAATCACACTTGCAGCCAGTTGAAATCGATTAAAGTTGACTCAACCTCTGTCCTGTGTCCTTGTGTGTACCACATTGAGCATGGAGAAAAGAAATAAGACCAAAGAACTGTCTCAGGACTTGAGAAGCAAAATTGTGAGGAAGCATGAGCAATCTCAAGGCTACAAGTCCATCTCCAAAGACCTGAATGTTCCTGTGTCTACCGTGCGCAGTGTCATCAAGAAGTTTAAAGCCCATGTCACTGTGGCTAACCTCCCTAGATGTGCACGGAAAAGAAAAATTGACGAGAGATTTCAACGAAAGATTGTGCGGATGGTGGCTAAAGAACCTCGACTAACATCCAAACAAGTTCTAACTGCCCTGCAGTCCGAGGGTACAACAGTGTCAACCCGTACTATCTGTCGGCGTCTGAATGAAAAGGGACTCTATGGTAGGATACCCAGGAAGACCCCACTTCTGACCCAGAGACATAAAAAAGCCAGGCTGGAGTTTGCCAAAACTTACCAGAGAAAGCCAAAAACTTTTTGGAAGAATGTTCTCTGGTCAGATGAGACAAAAGTAGAGCTTTTTGGGAAAAGGCATCAACATAGAGTTTACAGGAAAAAAAAAAGAGGCCTTCAAAGAAAAGAACACGGTCCCTACAGTCAAACATGGCGGAGGTTCCCTGATGTTTTGGGGTTGCTTTGCTGCCTCTGGCACTGGACTGCTTGACCGTGTGCATGGCATTATGAAGTCTGAAGACTACCAACAAATTTTGCAGCATAATGTAGGGCCCAGTGTGAGAAAGCTGGGTCTCCCTCAGAGATCATGGGTCTTCCAGCAGGACAGTGACCCAAAACACACTTCAAAAAGCACTAGAAAATGGTTTGAGAGAAAGCACTGGAGACTTCTAAAGTGGCCAGCAATGAGTCCAGACCTGAATCCCATAGAACACCTGTGGAGAGATCTCAAAATGGCAGTTTGGAGAAGGCACCCTTCAAATTTCAGGGACCTGGAGAAATTTGTCAAAGAAGAATGGTCTAAAATTCCAGCAGAGCATTGTAAGAAACTCATTGATGGTTACCGGAAGCAGTTGTTCGCAGTTATTTTGTCTAAAGGTTGTGATACCAAGTATTAGGCTGAGGGTGCCAATACTTTTGTCCGGACCATTTTTGGAGTTTTGTGTAAAATGATCAATGATTTGACTTTTTTTTTCATTCTCTTTTGTGTTTTTTCATTGCAAGCAAAATAAATGAAGATATTATTACCAAAGCATTTGTGATTGCAATCATTTTCTGGAAGAAATTGAGTATTATCTGACAGAATTGCAGGGGTGCCAGTACTTTTGGCCAGCACTGTATCTATCCAATTTCTAGCTCTCAAAGGCACAGCTGAAGTTATGTCAAAGTGAAAATGTCATTATTATACTCTGGGGTCTCTTCGGACCCCAGAGTATAATAGGTTGAGGCCCAGGGGAGGTGACAAAAATAAAAAAAAAATTAATATTCACCTTCCGTTACCTCTTGTGGCCCCCCTTGAGCCATCCAGTGCTCTCTCTCTCTCCATCTCTTCTGTGATATCATGAGCCTGTAATTGTGCCTTAGCAGGGACATGGGCACGCCGAGTATCATGACATCACCAGGAATGCGTTGAACTCCGTGAGGAGGCCCAAAAGAGGTAACGGAAAAAAAAAAAGGACAATTTAGAACAAGTCAGTTCAGTCAGTGAATGGAACATTGTTCCTTCCAGTGCTGCTGGCCCATTCAGCTGCAGACAAGGCAGTACAGCAACTGAAAAGGAGAACTTGATGATAGTAGTGATGAGCAGTTTTCTGGGTCCTGGAAACAGGCACCATGCCTCTGCTAGTGCTGGGGATGCAATGCCCACTTTCTGCAAACCCATGACACCACTAAGTATGGTTGATATCTGGGGTCGCTGATATGCATTCTTGCTTTATGCTGACCAATCCCAACAAGCAGTGAACCACCGCAAGCTGCCCAAGTTCCAAATAGTAGTCCTCTTCACCCTTCTCACCATGAGTAGCCTTAACAAGCCCCCTGATGTCAATAGACTGCACCACAGGAGAGCAACATACAACTTCTTCTGTGGTTCAACTCTTACTCATCACTCTGTTCCTCTTATTAAGAGCTATTGTACAATTTGGCTTCCAGAAGCTACCTAAGCTACCCGTGAGATGACCTACAACAGCCAAAGCGACACGTGCTAGCCAGTACACAATGCAAGTCATATACAAACACCTCACACAATGCAACCTAAATAATAACAATCTAGAGTGAGACAAGTTGTGTCACTGCTCTGAGGCTGTTCAATTTCAAACCGTACGCTCATTGTGAACAGCATCTGAATACTTTCCTTGCCTATTTATGCAACTATTCACTCAGACCAAGGGAGAAATTGTCAACTGTTTATGGTGTGTGTCTGAACCACCTTACAGGTCCATACTACTGTATACCAAAATTGTGCCATGGATCATCAAATAATGTAATATTTGGATATTCCCCTCTAAAACCATTGCACATAGTATTTTGCTGTGTGGAAATATAATACAGTGGCACACAAATTACCGAACAGCAGTGTCACCCTACTGGTGAACAGAACAGTTGTGCTGATGTTATGTGGAAATACAGTATAAAGCACATATACAATACTTAAATTTTTATATATCACAGTGAGAACATCATGCCATGCACAGTAATGTACTGTATGTATACATCACACATGGCACATACAGTGCCAAGGACCTTACAGTATATAACAGGCACTCTATGTACCTCTGCACGGATTTTCTGTATAATCTTCTCCCACGTACATAATGATTTAGTAATTTTTCTAAAGCCACAATGGAAAAGAGATAGAAAAGTAAATGACCATCCACACCTTTAGGATCCACTAGAATGATTTCAAATATTTGCTTTGGGAATAACTTGAAACTTTTCATGAGAAGATGTGAATGTTTTTAAGAATGTGTTTTAGTATGGTAGTCTTTTGAATTCTACAAAGGAAACAAATGGCCCGGCTGATATCACCAGCCATTGCTTCAGTACACATCTTTTATAGAGATACCGAGTACTTGAGCAGGAGGTTATTCAAACAAAAAAGCCAAGGGGATTACCTTATATTGTCATTATCCCTTCCACATCAGGTAAGTAAATATATTCTGAAATGTAAAAAATTGCTGAGGTAGTTTATCTCATGCACAAGATAACAAATATAATAAAGGTATATCCATTTTCCTGTGTTGCAATAACTTTTATTATATCTTTACTAGATCTGTCGACAGATGGTTTATAAAACCTGATGTGTTTTTTTTTATGATACTTTAATGAAAAGAAAGAAGTTTTGCCAGAATATTCTCATTACTGCTGAAGAAAAACATATGATTCATATACATATCTATTATTAGAAAAAATGGCAAATATGAGTTTAACATTAACTGTAACTTAATGTTTAATACACAAAAGTTCTGTTCTGCATAGTCTACAGTATGTTTTACCTTTACTTACTATATAAATTAGTTATCCAATTCTTAATGAACTGGCCAAGATAGCGGCCACCATGTGAAAGCATTGGCAAGATCATAGGCTTATCCATAATGCCTTGCAAGCAGCCACTATGACATGGAAGGCTACTCCTGAGGGACTATAGGTCTGAGGTCTGTCATATGATCTTCACTGAGTGACACTAATCATGCATAGTGATAACACTAATGTATGGGATGAACAAATCTTTCATTCCCATACAGTTTGTTTTTGCTGGCAGTACATTGCTCTGCTTACATAAGGCGATGTGCTGCCAACAATCTAACATCTTTTATGTTGTATAGTGTTTGCTCATTTGTCAATTGATCTTTGGCATATTCACATGGACCAGATATCGGAACAGTATTTACCAATTGGCCTGATAATAGGGAATGTAAAGGGGCCTTTAGACCTACTTGCTTCCATCATTATAGCCTATGGATTGCAATGGGTGATGATAACGACTGTTTACATGTCATGGTTATTACAAATGACTGACTGACTCAGGCTAGGTTCACACTAGCGCTCGGTCTCCTGCAAGCAGGACTTCTCTCTCCGCATTTTCCTGCCCTTTTTGGGCAGAAACCTGGCAGAAACCCGGTGGACGCCATTATGGACCCGGTGGACCCCATAGGCTTATGGGCTTCATGAGTTTAGGTTTCCGTCCAGGGGGTCCCCAAGCGGACCCCCTGAACGGAAACCCGAACGCTAGTGTGAACCTAGCATCACTAATATTTATCAAAACTGGACCTAAGATAAAACTGAGCATTTGCCCAAATGAAATAAGGAATCTTATTGGTTGTTATGGCTAACTCATCTACTTGTTCTTTGCATTTGCTCAAAAAATTTCATGTACTTCTTCAATGAGCTAGTTGTATCTTTATAAGTTTCTTCACAGATATTTTTGTTTCTCGCTATACTGTAGATATCCCGTATATGTTCTATAGTTATAATAAAAAGAGAAAAAATACAGTATAACTGGATAAAAACATAAAATATATTATACTTTGCTCAGCTGTACACAGTTAAAGTGAAAACATTGAACCGTATGTCCATAATGATAACCCAGTGAAGCAGTATCTACATGACTGATGGTAGCAGCGTATAGCAAGAATATCTTGAATTCCTCGCTCTGTGGTCAAGATCTTTGTCTGCAGCAAGGCATAAGGGACTTTCTGCGTGATGAATTTTGTCAAGGAGTAATAGTTCTTAACTATGTCATTAATGTTTTTTCTTTGAAAAATGTGATGTCTGCTTTTATAGTACATATAAAAAAGTTTTTACCATAAGTTATATATGAATGAAAAACTGTTTTCTTTTCGCGGATACAAATATTTGAATAATTGAATAGATTGAAAAAGAATAATAATATATAATAAAATGACATATGACATATAATTAAGTTATATGGTACTGTGTGAGGTTTACAATGAATTTCTGTCATTTTGTATTGTGTTTTTTGTTGGCGTAATTTGTACAGATGAAGGACATGTTTCTGTTCCTTACCCCACAGCACACTATTTTTATGTGACAGCAGTATGTAATGAAAACATGAAAAACATATTGTAAGGCTGAGGACCCATATTGCGGAAAAGCAGCTTTTTTTGTTGCAGATTTTGCTGTTGTTTTTTGAGCCAAATCCAACAATAACTACAAAAGTACTTAGACTTCTCCCTTCTGCTCAATCCACTCCTGGCTTTGGCTAAAAAACAAACAAACAAAAAAAAAAGCTGTGTTTCTGCAATGTGGAGTCTCAACCTCAAATTTTCCACACCTAAATCCATGAGAAAGCCTCAAAAAATTTTTGTGGGTTTTGTTGCTAATTTCACCACCCCTCTCATTGAAATAGGTGAAATCCACAATGAAAGTCTGTGCCATATGTCAATTGTCATGTGGAAAAAAAATCTGCATCGTGTATATAAGATTAAAAAAATTTCATTGACCTGGAATTTGTTTTTATTGGTCACATGATCTGTTTACAGCTTAGGCCCATTTAAGTGAATGGAGCTGAGTTGCAAAACCAAGCACAGCCCGTACACAGTATACAATTCTGTGATTGGTTTTCCATGAAAAGGCCAAAGTGCTTGTCCAAAGGCTGCAGTCTCTTCTATTGATGACCTATCTAAAGTATTGTTCACCAATCATATAAGCCTAGAAAACCTATTTAAATGCTATTGTATTACACTGCAGATTTTCCACAAAAAAATTACTCTAAGGGACCTGTCACATTGACCATGCACTCTGAACTACTGGAATCATGTTATAGAGCAGGATAAAGTCCCTATAAAATAAATATTTCTATATCCACTAAAGCAATAGCTCTACACAAGGTGACATGCACCTATTTATTTTATAGTGACTTTAAATAAAAATGATGTTTTAGCTCTCAATTTTACACTGAAATTTCAGTGTCAGTACATATTTATGGTAGAGAGCTTAATAACATTATAAGCTACTGATCAGTGAATTCTATAAAACAGGATAAACTGAGCAGATTGATATATATAATTTCGCGGGAAAAGATTCAGTATAGAGCTTCATGTACATGAACGAGTACTTTGTCAGTGTGCTAGCCGTGTTTTTAATAGCTAGCACACTGACCCTTTATACTCTAATGGCCCCATACACAGGACCATATATTATCACAGTCCATAGAGTAAAACTCAGGACAGGTCCTATTCCTGTCTATTTCATTGCCTGAGCTCAGTAATGAAATCTATGGGTCCATGGAGGGCACCAATGGCACACTGATATCATAAATCCATGCTGTTTTCCCACGGACCATATACATGCACATGGGGGCATGGAGCTTAACTTGTAAATTTGTGACTGAAATCCCTTCTCTTTCTGTGCTAAGGAGATCAGTGTTCAGTCCAAAGGAGGCCACCTCTGTCTGCAGGCATCTATAGCAGTGACACCACCCACTGGACTCCTTAGTACAAATTTCAGTTAATAAGTTATGAGTTAACTGAATCTTTTCCTACTATATATCAATCTTCCCCTATCCTACTCCATAACATGCTGTCTACAGATTAAATAACATCTTCATGATCACAGGTTCTCCTTAACAGAGTAACTGTAACGTCTCTGCCTGTTTGGATCTCTGCACCACCCTCCACCCGCACGTGGCGGCGCAGGAGGTGTGCTCAGTTTGATTCCTTGTTTAAGATTCTTGTTGCTCAGTCTGAACACTGTCCTAGACTATGTAATTGATTTTCTGCCACACCTGTCTACTTCACCTTGGTTTTCCTCTGCTTCACTAATAGTTAATTTTGGCCTTGCCTGTGTGATTGAAAGCCTTTCCTCCTATCAAGTCTGGGGTTCTTTCTTCCTATTTATTCTTTGCTCACATTCACATTGGCGCTGGTTATTGCTTCTTGCGTTCTGGCTTTTACTCCTTGCTGTTTTTGTTACCTGTATTCCTATTCCTGACCTCTGACCTTGACTTTTCACTATTCTCTTGGATTTTGATTCTGCACTGCATTGCTCGTCTGTTACTGAACCCTTGGCTTGCTGACCTCCCTTTTTGTTTGTTCTGTCTGTGTTCTGTGTTGTCACTTATTCAGTATAGGGACCGGCACCGAGTTGTCGGCTGTCACCTAGGACAGTCAGGCAAGAGGCAGGGCCAGTGGGGGGTTTTCAGCTTTAGGGCTCACTGTCTTGTTGTGCCCCCTCCCCCAGGGTTCTCCAGCAGCTACTGGGGAATCGCTCCTCTAGCGATTCCATTACAGTAACTGTGTAAATAGAAGAGTTTTTGAGCTCTGAAGCATTTTGAAAAGTCAGCGGAGCATTTTGTGCCTATATTATTTACATGATAAAAATCTAAAATAATAGATTTACTTTAATGTATAAATTCAGGCTCCCCTATAATATTTTTCAATTAATCTGTATTGGGTGGGGCAGACTGTGCACATGGGTCTAGTATGTCAGGGGTCCTATCACCTTATCAGCAGCTATCTGCTGTCTATTGAATTGCAGGTAAATTGAATAAACTAATAAACTTCAATGCTAACTATTACTGTTGGATTGTTGGAGAGACATAAGGGATTGGTCTATGCTAAAATATTGAAAAACAAGGGGTCAATAACAGTGCTTGCACAGACCCCCTCAGCTGTTTGTGTGTTCCCTCATGTACTGAAAGCATTTTGTTTGATGGAGATCTGATTTTTTTTTTTTACTACTAATAACTCTGATGACGACTCAATATATTAATATAAAGATTGTTTAAAGTTTGAAAAATGTTTTCCAGTTCCTGGGATAAGGGCTTATTCACACATAAGTGATTCCTGTATGATCACGGTCACTGTTTTTGACTGAGGCATTTTTATTTTATGGTCTTGTTGTGTCAATGGTTTGCTGATGTGAAAAATGGATCAACTATTTTTGGAAATACATGCTATACTTTGTATTTACTTTGATCTGTGAAAAATGGACAGGACATGGATGACATTGTTTGACAGACCAAACGAATACAATGGGGGTGATTGGTCTTCAGAACAGACCAAAATAGAGCATGTCTTTGTTGTTGTCTAGAAAGTCACAGCCTGTGAAAAAAACAATACAATGGACATGTGAATGGAAATATTAATTATTGTATTTCCAGACATAGCCTATAACAAGAGTGGCGCTGTTTTAGTGAATATCCATGTTTTCATAGAATATCTGTAAGTAATTTGGGATCATACACATAGACATTAAAAAATAACAAAAACTTCATCGCACTAAATCAGTTTACAGTGTTTTTTACACACAATTGTTTATTAGCTTGATAAACTACTTAGTAACATAATATGTTTGTCCTTTGGACCCAGTGTCCCTACATATACCATAGAAACCAATTTCCTACTCAAAGTTTAGAAATTAACTTTTCCTTATGACATATTTATGTGTTTCATTATATACCTGCTCAATGTTACATAATGAATCAAACATTTGTACATTTCCATTAAGATCTGAGACTGAAATGAATGACTTCGACCAACGTTCTTCTCTGTAAACAGTAACTTATTCCTGAACTTGTGTATGGATTGTGTTTCTCAAGTACAGTGCCGGAGTATTTTGTAATGACATTGATTGATGATATCCATTAAAAGAAGAAGTATGGCAGCCTTCACATGTCTTGTTATTTTAAATTGGATTTATTGTGAAAGATTAACTTTGAAAAGATGTTTTTCTTCTTTTATACTTCTTTAGAAAAATAGGCGACCGTTTTAGGACTAAGAAAGAGAAACTTAACAAGGAAACCAAACCAAACAGACGAAACAGCTCCATTGCCAAAATGACAGTTCTTCTTTTGTTCTGCAGATATAGACAATAAGTGAGAAAGGTTAGGATAGATAGATAGATAGATAGATAGATAGATAGATAGATAGATAGGATTTTTAAATATAAAGACAGTATACAGATGAATAAATAATGCATTCCTTACCTAGAAAATCTTATAGAAGGATATACCATAATATTTTGTGTGGCTGTTTCCTTTACATAATTGGTCTTCAGATGAGGTTCATCTGATCGAAGAAATGTCTGCGTCAGATATAAACACAAATCTGCAGATTTTGCTGGAGGCCTTTACCCATAGTACTGCACAGTACAGCCACAGATGCCTGGAGTACTGATAGTTACCTAAGGAAAAGTCTGCAAAATATCTTTTCTTAAGAAGAAAGAAAATTGTCTTTCTAGTGCCACTTACAGGTAGAGCCCTCTTAGCCCCCTTGCAGACGACCGTATGAATGGTTAGTGTGCTATCTGGGAAAAACCCAGATAACACACTGACCCATTCATTTCTATGGTCCCATACACATGACCGTGAATTGCACAGTCCCGTTCAGGCCAAGAGTCTGGGCTGCAAAATATGGAACAGGTGCTATTCCTGTTCGATTTTGCGTCCCTGCTTTCGCGGCTCCTATTCATTGAATGAAAGAGGCTGCGGAAGCATGGCCAGTGCACGGGTGGCACACGGGTGACATCTGTGTGTCCCCCATGCGCCACCCGTGCCGTTCATTCACAGCAGCCAGTTACCACGCGGTCGTGTGCATCCGGCTTTAAACTGAACTCTTACCTATAATAGAACTTTATTAGAGCTTTTTTAGAGCTTCAGCTTTCTTTAGCTGGTGTACTCGCTGATTATCCCCAGAACAATGTAGTCTCAGGAGTATTCTGACACCGCAGGTTGTTTAGATGAATCAGCCACGGAATCAACGGCAAGATCGTGCAAGACACACACAAAAAAAAGAGTAGGTTGCTGTCTCCCATTGAAAACAAGGCCTCAAAATCAGTTCCAAATTCCTCTGCATTAACTTACCCTAAGACTTGGTACAGCAATTGGGTACCTGCAAAAAGAAATAGCATCTTTAGGGCTGGGGCCCCACGTGATGTAAACGCCATGGTTTGACCGTGGCAGAAACACAGCAGAAAAAAAAACATAGCGTTTTACAGTCACAACAAAGTGGATGGGATTTTAGTGAATCTCATCCACACTGTACAGAAAAATATGCGCAGCGGACATGCTTTGATTTCCAAAAACGTTGCGGTTTTGGAAATTGTAGCATATCAATTATACCTACGGAAACACCGGCAATTTCCCTATAGGTGTAATGGAAGCAGAAAATCCTCAGAGGAAACCTCTGCAAACTTTCTGTGAAAAGCGCTGTGCATTGTCCCACAGTTTTTCCCGCAGTGCTTTTTTGCTGTGGCCTGCTATGTGGAGCCTTAGCCTAAAGAGGTGTTTTAAAGATATCTCACTCCACCAGAACCGCACTTTGTACTGCTAAGGATGTATGAAACAGTGCTGTTTCTATAGAGGATTACCTCTGATGGGGCAGATAATGCTAGTCATGTGTCGGTGCTCTATAATGGGTCAGATATTGGTTTACTGGAGGAGGCATTAGGTGGACAGATTTCTTTGTTCTAGAGGAGAACTACAGTAAATGCTCACTTTTCTCATTGCAGTGTGAAACGACCTTCCGATAGTGAAGCACCCTTCCTGCTGAATCTACCCCTGGCTTTGACCCAAAAATGCACCAAAATCTAAACCCAAAAAGTAACAAAAACTATTTATTAAGACTGACTAACAAGGAATAATAAATTGGCCTTAATGTGGGTATCAAACCTTAGGCTGGATTCACAAGTATATAATACACCATTATGTTACATGCAGTATTACAGTTGCAAATTCTGTCATGTTTGTAAATCTAATGACCAGAATTGGCAGAATTATAGGGATCGAGGATGCTGCAAGTTCAGGTGATTAGACTAATGTAGGGATGGGATTTACAGCTGTAATAGGGTCCATATAATATGGATGTATTATGGCCATGTGAGTCCAGCATTACAGCATGAATTTCAGCAAATGTCCTATTCAGAGTGGGTTCACACTTGCGCCGGAGTCCATCCGCCGCAAATCCGCCTGAAAATCTCGGGAAACTGTATAGGGACTGGATAGCGACAGGTTAGCGATGCATTGCTTAAAATCCCATTCATTTGGTTTTTAAAGCAATGCGCGGGTGTGCGCTTACACCCTCTGCGCCATGAATCCAGTTTTTTTCACTGGAAACAAAGTCCTGCATGTCCGACTTTGTTTCCAGTGCAAAAACTGGATTCGCGGCGCAGAGGGTGTAAGCGCACACCCACGCATTGCTTTAAAAACCCATTCAAATGATTAATTGATTTTTAAGCAATGCATCGCTAACCTGTCGCTATCCAGTCCCTATACAGTTTCCCAAGATTTTCAGGCAGATTCGTGGCAGACGGACTCCGGCGCAAGTGTGAACCCACCCTTATTTGAATGGGGTCAGAGGAAATCCATTCACCTGCTGCAGAAATAAGGACTGCTCAATCACACAAATGTGTGCAAATCTGCTGTGTGTGAATTTACCCTTACAATTAGCATAATTGATAAACATTGAACTAATTCTGATACATTTAAACCTTCAGCACAAGGAAGGAAAGTAAATCCCAGGAGCATTATCAGATTTGGCAAGATCTCAGTTTATTAACATACTGAGTATCCAACACTTGCTAATCTCTTACAAATGATGTTGGTTTTATTGTAGTATGGAGCTTGTGGCAGCAACATAGTATATTCAATATAATGTGTGCCAATTCTGATCCACCATTGTTTAATAAATACTTGAATGCAAATAAACAAGGCAGATTAATATGCTAAAATAAAAGAAATCTAGCCCTAAGAAAATCTGTATTACTATAGTAACTATTTTGCCAAGCTGTGGATATTTGTAAATGTGTTAAAACATAATAAAAACTATGTGAATTTGGTGTTGCCCCAGAATACAGGTAACCTTTCATTTGGCTGCACAAATATTGTTATAAAAAATATACCTAAGGCTGGGGCCCAACGCTGCAGTTTGGCCATGGCAGAAACACAGTGGAAAAAAACACAGCGTTTTACAGTACTTGCATAATCCCATCCACACACTGTGGATAAATACGTGCAGCAGACATGCTGCAATTTCCAAAACTGTTACGATTTTGGAAATTGCAGCATATCAATTATACATGCAGAAACAGCAGCGGTTTCCCTATAGGTGTAATGAAAGCAGAAAGTCTGCAGAGAAAACCTGTCTTTTTTTTCCCACCCCAATCTTGTCAATATATATGTTTATATATATATATATATATATATATATATATATATATTATATATAACCTGGTATGCACATGCATAATCCAAATAATTTTGCAATGTGCTGTTATTGTCATGTTAAGGGAGTCTATTAACAGTAAATTAGGTTATAAACCATATCACAGTAACTTGTATTGGTGATTCTACAGTTTCCAAATATGCCTTATTTGCCAGTTTTGGAGCCCTGTTTTCAAGCAAATCACTATTTATTCATATGCAGATGAGGAGAAAAGTGCTTTGCCTGGAAACCTAGCGCTAAGGCCAAAAGCCCAGGCAAGCATTTTTCCCCTTGTGAATAAAATGGTATTTACATAAAAATGGAGCTCCAAAGCTGAAAAACAGAGGCATATTTGGAAACTGTAGTAACACCTCTACAAGGTACTTTGATTTAGATTTATCTTCTAAGTATTATTTCTAAAAAAAATATCAGTAACACCTGCACCTTAGTCTATCTATCTATCTATCTATCTATCTATCTATTATCTATCTATCTATCTATCTATTAGCATACAGTCATGGCCAAAAGTTTTGAGAATGATACAAATATTAATTTTTACAAAGTCTACTGCTTCAGTTTTTCTAATGGCAATTTGCATATACTCCAGAATGTTATAAAGAGTGATCAGCTTAACAGCAATTACTTGCAAAGTCAATATTTGCCTAGAAAATGAACTTTATCCCCCAAAACACATTTCAACATCATTGCAGCCCTGCCTTAAAAGGACCACCTAACATCGTTTCAGTGATTGCTCCATTAACACAGGTGTGGGTGTTGATGAGGACAGGGCTGGAGATCAATCTGTCATGATTAAGTAAGAATGACACCACTGGACACTTTAAAAGGAGGCTGGTGCTTGCCATCATTGTTTCTCTTCTGTTAACCATGGTTATCTCTAAAGAAACACGTGCAGTCATCATTGCACTGCACAAAAATGGCCTAATTGGGAAGAGTATTGCAGCTAGAAAGATTGCACCTCAGTCAACAATCTATCGCATCATCAAGAACTTCAAGGAGAGAGGTTCCATTGGTGCCAAAAAGGCTCCAGGGCACCCAAGAAAGACCAGCAAGCGGCAGGACCGTCTCTTAAAAGTGTTTCAGCTGCGGGATCGGGCTACCAGCAGTGCAGAGCTTGCTGAGGAATGGCAGCAGGCAGGTGTGAGTGCATCTGCACGCACTGTGAGGCGGAGACTCTTGGAGCAAGGCCTGGTCTCAAGGAGGGCAGTAAAGAAGCCACTTCTCTCCAGAAAAAACATCAGGGACAGACTGATATTCTGCAAAAGGTACAGGGAGTGGACTGCTGAGGACTGGGGTAAAGTCATTTTCTCTGATGAATCCCCTTTTCGATTGTTTGGAACATCTGGAAAACAGCTTATTCGGAGAAGAAGAGGTGAGCGCTACCACCAGTCTTGTCTCATGCCAACTGTAAAGCATCCTGAAATCATTCATGTGTGGGGTTGCTTCTCAGCCAAGGGAATCGGCTCTCTCACAGTCTTGCCTAAAAACACAGCCATGAATAAAGAATGGTACCAGAATGTCCTCCAAGAGCAACTTCTCCCAACCGTCCAAGAGCAGTTTGGCGCTCAACAATGCCTTTTCCAGCATGATGGAGCACCTTGCCATAAAGCAAAGGTGATAACTAAATGGCTCAGGGAACAAAACATAGAGATTTTGGGTCCATGGCCTGGAAACTCCCCAGATCTTAATCCCATTGAGAACTTGTGGTCAATCATCAAGAGACGGGTGGACAAACAAAAACCAACAAATTCAGACAAAATTAAAGCATTGATTCTGCAAGAATGGACTGCTATCAGTCAGGATTTGGTCCAGAAGTTGATTGAGAGCATGCCAGGGAGAATTGCAGAGGTCCTGAAGAAGAAGGGTCAACACTGCAAATATTGACTTGCTGCATTAACTCATTCTGTCAATATAAGCTTCTGTTACTCATAATATGAATGCAATTATATTTCTGTATGTGATAAAAACATCTGACAAACACACATAAAAACCAGAGGGCAGCAGATCATGTGAAAATATAATATTTGTGTCATTCTCAAAACTTTTGGCCATGACTGTAGATAGCATACCAGAAGGTTATTTTCCTTGGCTTAATAATATTCTTCTCTAATATCGAATACATCTTTTGAGTTTGCTTCATGTGTGACTCAGTTACCCTGTTCTTCAAATCCAACCTTCCTAAAATGATGTGATATATTCAAATGCTAATAAAGTCAATGTTTTGTTAGTTCATTGCTTTGACTAAAATGCAAACAACAGCTGAGTTAGTTTGGTCAATATAAGCCAAGCAAATGCATTCATTTGTCAAATGCAAATACATTTCAGAGTCATTACAAGAAAAACTGATGAAGTGAACTCCGCACGGAAACAAGAAATGTACAATATTAAAGGGAACATTAAATGAACATTAATGACCTCTGTCAATGGCAGTGCCAGTGCATGGGAAAAATGGTACTCATGCCAGACGGTGCCTCAATGTTTTCTTCCATTAATTAAGTTTTTCAGTGTGACAGCATGATGCCAGACTTAAGCTACAATCACACCATTGTCATTTATCAGTGCCAATTAACTCTAATTAAGAGTTTGTTTTTGTCCTGTATACCCACACTATTATCTCATTAGTTTATAGGGCAATCAGACTGGAGACATAAGAGGCTTAATGGAGACTTGATTAACTCATATTCTGTTCTTAAATGTATGTTCTTCATAGTGTTTAACATATGTTCTTTCCTTACTACTGTTATACAGTGCGCCCAGAAAGGATACTAACATTTCTTACAATGCAAAATATGTTGGCTATAAACCATTTTATATCATAATTTATATATTTATTTCATGTTATCAGCTATGTCTGTCATGCAACACAATTTTTCAATCCATTAATTTGTATTCTGAAAAATCGTTGCTGAGAATCTGAAGGATGTTACCTACAGCCAATAAGGAGGAAATGTCTCATCACTGAACAAAATTATAAAATTCTAAGTATCGCTACAAATTGCATTCACATTTACCAATCAGAATGTCAATAATGATGATATTTAGAGCAGGATGATTGATGAAAATTAATGACAAACAATCTCATAATGCAGAATTCTAAGAAAAGATACTCAGGAATTTTTTTCATGGATAATACATTTGTATTAATACATACATGTCAGGAATGCTAACAGGTCCACTTTAAGACCAAACCAACTTTAGAGCACATAACATCTTAGTTTTTTTTTTGCATTGTGCCAATATTTTTTTAACCTTTATTTATCTTCTTGCTAGGCTAAGTTAAGTTAAACAACAGTGACTTCATGCTTAGGATAAACAGCAGTCACATTTCTAAAATCTATGGAGTATTATATTTAAGTATGTCTACAGTTGTAGGATTGATGGCATTTTATATATGTGGTAGATTGGTTGCACTCTTAGGCTAAGGCCCCATATAGCGAGCTGCAGACAAAAAGTGCTGCGGAAAAGACTGTGGCGGAAACATATCATGTTTTGTTCCTCAGCGCTTTTCACAGAAAGTTTGTTGACTTTCTGTCCTTATTATACCTATACAGAAAGCGCAAGCGTGTCCGTACGTATAATTGCCATGTTTTTGAAATCGCAGCATTTCCGCTGCGGTTATTTTTCTGCAATGTTTGGATTGGATTAGCCAGAATCCCATACACTTTGCAGGTACTGTAAAATGCCATGTTTTTAACTGTGGTAA
This sequence comes from Leptodactylus fallax, assembly GCA_947044405.1. NCBI lineage: Eukaryota > Metazoa > Chordata > Amphibia > Anura > Leptodactylidae > Leptodactylus > Leptodactylus fallax. The sequence goes on from CAMRHE010000100.1 coordinate 2,317,052, forward strand.
ATGGGCATTACATAGACATGTGGCAGTATATAAATGAAGTTCCATAGCGTTTAGAATCATGACATAAGAAAAGACCTCACTCAAAGGGCTGCCATGACAGTTTCATTCCTCATTCATGTTTTACAGCTGAACAAGGCAGCAGCCGGAACAGTGTCAGACTGGCCCATCAGAGTACCAGGGGATCCAGAGGAACACAGCAATTGTCCAGCAGAAGACAACCAAATTCCTTCTTGTAGGCTGCAAATGGCAACTGTTTATAAGAGCAAGTTGGGAACTGAAAACTAAGATAGCAGCCCCACAAAATGGTAAGTCTAATTTGCATAGACGGAACACTGTGCATGTCACAATGAAGCTCCCAAGCAGTTAGAACTATATCAATATAAAGAGTGTGGCTCCAGGAGCTGCCATCACAGTTCATTGCTCATTTAAGCTTTACAGCGCAGATGACAGCAGCAAGAGCAGTGTTGGACTGGCCCACCAGAGTACCAGAGGTTTGTCTGCTACGCCCAGAGTTTAACACAATGATGGTACTATGGTCTGTTGGAGTCATACTAGTGTCGATGGATTGTTGGAGGGGCCCCCAGACACTGACTAGGAGAAGATGTGTGCAGACAAGCTTACCCAAGGATGCAGTAAATGCCAGCACAGGTAAAGAGTCATGTCCAAAAAGGTAATTTTTTTTTTTGCAAATGTATAGCCTACAGCAGAACATTATTTTTAATGCAAAAGAGTCAGGTCAAGTGACTTGCTTGTGACAGGATTTCCATCAGTTTTTGGTAAGTGCCCCACCAATAATATTATGTATTAAACGGCTATTTGCAAGAGGGTGTCTTCAGGCAAATTCCTAATCCAGCTTCCAAAAAATTAATTCCACACCTGTGCAACTTCAAAGCACCCTGCAGGGAGAGCTGCTAGATCATTTGCTTTACTCTTGCACCTTCACCTCTCTGAATCCAATAAATGGTAACACTAACTTACTGGATTGGCAGGTCTGTCTGCAGTTAAAGCATTTACCTGGCCCTTCATCTAGATGCTCATACAAGTCATACTGTAATTAATAATGTCATTCTTCAATTCTGCAACACTTTGGGATACTCTCTCAAGTTTTATGCTAGACTAATAAATAAGTGGGAATGTCAATGCAGGTAGGCATAAAGAAAAAGAAAATATAAAAATATTGTGTGTGCTTAATTTTCATTTTATAAACTGTTGTTTCCCTTTTGCGGGCTACAGATAGCAGCTGTAGATGGGAGCAAGCTAACAACTGAAAACCATAATAGCAGTCCCTGCAAAATTCCAAGTCTACTTTGCATAGACAGAACACTGTGTGTGTCACAGTGAAGTTCTCTAGCAGTTAGAACCATGACATCATAGAGGGTATGGTTCTGGGGGCTTCCATAATAGTTTCATTGCTCATTCGAGTCTTACAGCTACGCGAGGCAGAAGCAGAAACATTGTTGGTCTAGTCTACCAGAGGTTCATCTGCTGGGCCCAGGCTTTAACACAATAATGATCCAGCAGAAGACACCCAAAGTCGAAGGGTACTTGTAGTCTATTTCCAAAGCGTGGACCCAAAGAACCTCAGTCTGTGTATGTTGCGGTTTTCGTTTTGTCAGCTGCAAATGTAGGATATTGATTAGATCAAGTTCACAAATGGCAAGCATTTGTACGTTCTTTTCTTACAGAAAGAAGAAAGTACTGGAGTTAGTGGATGCCATACAGGTGCTCATCCCCAACACCCATAAGTGTCAGTTGTTTTATGGGAAGCCAATTTACTAATCTGTATATTTATGGCATGTAGGGGGAAACAGGAATATCTGGAGGAAAGCCACACAAACGCAGGGAGAATATACAACTCCTTGCAGATGTAGCCCCTGGTCAGATTCCAAGGCTAATAAGGCTAATTTGCGTAGATGGAACACTGTACATGTCACAATGAAGCTCCCTAGCATTTAGAACATTATAAAGGGCTCTGGAGGCTGCTATAACAGGTCATTGCTCATTTAATTTTGCATTTGCATAAGACAGGAGCAGTCTCAAACTGGCCCAATAGACTATCAGTGGATTTTCTGGTGGGTCCATGCTCTAACACAATTATGGTCCAGCAGAAGACAACCAAATTTGATGGGTTCTATGGTTTTCAGGGGGTTGTTGGGGGATGGGCCTGCAGAATCATTTTATCTGGTGGGTCCAAAGAACCTCAGTCCAACACTGCAATATATTATGTCTCTAACTGTATCACTGATAGGTAACCTATTACAACCTAGCTTAGGTCTCATTTGCCCCATGAACATTACTCTTCTGTTATGTTTAATCAAGCTTTATTACATTTTTCAAAAGAAGAACAAGAGGAACATCATAACATGACACTTAACAGAACAGTGGGCCGGGCTGCAGGGCTCAAGGAATGTAAAAGTCCAAACGAGGCGGCCACCAATGAGGACAGAACAAGGGTCCCAGTAGGTATCCCTGCAGGAGAGAAAGCAGTAGGCAGAGGCCCAAAATCAATCAGATAAGGCTGCGATAAGGAACCAGTCCGCATGAGGGGAACTACAAGCAAGACCAGAAGAACAGGGGGAAATCAATATGGAGGGGGGGGGGACAAGGGTAAGAAACAAGGGGAGAAATGGGGAGACACGGAACAAGTAGTGTGGGAGCAGGGGTGCACCAGAGAGTAGACAGGGAGAATTCAAGAGAAGGTGTTGATAAATTTGGCTGATTCCTTATACTCTACCCATGGCCACCAGAGAGCATCAAACCTAGAGGAGTCTGCAGAATCTGCCACTACCAAAGTCTTCATCCGCCGTATGTGGAGAAATTCCTGGAGCCATTCCTGCAGAGAGAGAGGCAGGGCTGCGCCAGTGTCGAGGGATGACTGTTCTGTCTGCCGTGAGGAAGTGCCGCAGGAGGTCTCTCTTTACTTTAGAGAATTTACCAGGGATGAGGGAAAGGAGAGCCATCTGAGGGGAGGGTGCAGGGCACGACCACAAACCTTGAGGTACAAGTCAAAAACAGACTTCCAAAAAGGTCGTATCCACAGCGCCAACACTGATCAGATACGCCAGGGTATATACTGTGGAGGAGATCTGGATAGCGATACCACCGAGTCAGAATTTTGAAATTCTTCTTCTGTGCACTGTACAGCAAGGGTAGCTTATGCGTAAACAAGAAAGATCTGGACCAATCAGCATGAGAAATTGAACATTGTAGGTCACACTCTCAGGGCTCGCCTCACCTAAAAGAATACCATAAAGCCAGGGCTATGACCTGTGTGGGGGTGTCTGACTGCATTAGGGCCTTTTCCAATGCTGTGGGAGCTGAGGAGAGAAAAGGTAGTAGTGAGAACTTGCAGATAAAACAGGAAAACTGGTGGTATTCCAGTCAGGATAGGGAGAGGCCCGGGTTGGATGCTCTCAGCTGATCAAGAGACGGGAGGGGGCATGATCCCAGAACACCTCGCAGCCTTACGTCATCATGATCGGACCAACACAGAGGCGATGTGAGGAGCAATCGGGGGGAACATCGATGGCCACCCACTGTTTGTGCCGATTTATAGTACAGGTAAGGGTCAGGGAGATCCACCTCCCCATCACACTTGCAATGGGTGAGCATGCGGAAGTGAAGATGACTACGAGCTGAACCCCAAAAGAAAAGGCCGAAGATTGTCTGAAGCCTAGAAAAGAATGACCACGAGACCCTATTCTGCAGGGCCTGTGTGAAGGATACCGCCTTGCCAAGCCGCTTGGCACACCTGCGATCACAGCCTGAAACAGCTATAGAAAGCAGGAGACGACATCCATCTTTAATACATTAATGCGCCCGAACCAGGAAAGGCTGAGCCCACCATATCTACGAAGGTCCACCTCAGTTCTCTCTAAGATAGGGATATAGTTGTGTCTAAAAAGGCTAGTGGGATCAGAGGTAATCTGGATCCTTAAGCACTTAATAGAGTGGGGCTGCCACCTGAAGGGAAACTCTGTAACTAAATGGGTGACTTCAGCAGGAGGCAGTGTGAAGTTCAGGTCCTCGCTTTTAGAGAGGTTGATCTTGAAAATGCTCACAAGGCTGAACCATTGAAATTCCCAAAGTATCAAGGGAAACAAGATCCGTGGCTGGGAGACACAGTGAAGCAGGTTGTCAGCATATAACGCCGCCTTGAACTGGTAATTTCCCATCTGGAAAATGTGCACACTGAGGTTGGACTGCAGGGCAACCACTAAGTGCTCCATAAGGGTGTATAACAGGGGAAACAAAGGGCCCATTCCGCCCCGGAAACAAATCGGAATAGATCCCGTTGGTCCAGACCCTGGCCGAGGCATCCCCATAGAGAGATAATATCTTCCCCAGGAAGCCAGGACCCATGCCCACTTACTCAAGAGTAGCCTGTAGAAATCCCCAGTGAACACGGTTGAACGCCTTCTCGGCGTCAACAGAGAGGAAGCACATGGGAGTGGACTCGATTCAGGCCACCTCGGTCGCCAGGAGCGTAAATCTGTCGGGAAGAGGCGTCCTCACCCCAATCTGCCTTGGTCTTCACCCCTCTTCATCCAGTTTTGTAAAATTTGGCAAGCAGGGTACACAAGGGACATTTATACGCATTTATGCCAGTTTTCTGTATATTCCCCCAATATGTATATTTTTTATTTCTTCTAATTTTTTTTTATTTATAAAACATTTTGGGATGGGGAAATTAACATTTGTTTTCTAACTTATTTTGTTTTATTTTAAACTTTATTTAATTGTCAGTCTCCATAAGGAACTAGAATTTGTGATCTTCTGATCACTTGTGTAATACTTTACACTACAAATTGGCATGCATTGAGTTGAACTGACAGGCAGTGTATTAGGCATGGCCAGAATGAAGCTGAGTTTAGATCCTGAGTTTAGGTTCCATTTCTGTTTCTTCTGAAATTTTTCCTTGTGCCATTCCACTTACTCAAGTTCCGAACCCCTTAGGGAAAGAGTCTACTCTCTCTTACTTTGCCTGAAATTGAGGCCTGGAGAGAGGGTTTATCCATACACCTAATTCTCCTGTTGGTCCTAGATTCATCTTTATAAACAACTAGCAGGAGGACCCGGCTTCGCACGGGTACATTTCATTTTTTGTTTGTGTAGTGGCCCCATAAGAATTGGCCAGTTTTGCACTTGACATCCAGTATGGCAGTCCACTATAGGTATAGTCTATTTATGGTTGTGTTGCTGTGGAAACCTGGTAAATGAAATGTGAACTTATATTGGCTGATGCACGTCATATGACTGAATATTTAAGGACCTGCGAACTGCTATTGACTCATACAGGTCATAAATAGCTTGGTTGCTATGGAAACCTGGTGTAAAGCTGTGTGCATGTCAAGACTGAAGAACTTGTGATTTTCCATTGGTCCATAAGCGTCATGTGATCATGTGTACCTCAGTTTGGATATCAGTGACAAACCTGCGATCGGTTGTTATGGAAAACCTGGAGTAAAGCTGTGTGTATGTGACCTTGTGTAACAGTATCATTCACAGCACCCTGCCCCTTTAAAGCTGACCCACAGCAGTGAAGAAAAATGGCTGGGTTGTTATGGAAACACGGAGTGCAGCTGTGTGCATGTGGCTGACAATGCCTTGTCAGATTGGAGATGGGCTTGGGTCTGCTGGGTTGTTTCAGCAGCTCGCTGTTATCTGTGACATACCTTGTCAGATTGGAGACGGGCTTGGGTCTGCTGAGAGTTTTCATTAGCTCGAGCAGCAGCCATTCATTTTGCTGTAGGGGGCATGAGTAGTTTAAAAACGTTTCAATTTATAAGAATGCTGAAATCCAGTATGGCAGTCCAGTCAGTGGCGTAAATACCGGGGTAGCAGCGGTAGCAGCTGCCACAGGGCCTGGGACATTAGGGGTCCCGGCAGGCCCCTGATGTTTTTTTTTTTTTTAAATAAGCCATTACCTGTTGGTGTAACACCAGCAGGTAACGGGCCCTATTTACTTACCGATCCTCGCTCCTGCTCATGGCCGCCTGCACTTCACCTTCTGCGGAGGCGACTGTGAGCAGGAGCGGGGATCGGTAAGTAAGGCCTGTGGGCCATGAAGCCCACAAACACTGCTATCATTATACTCTGGGGTCTTTTCAGATGCCAGAGTTGAGGGAACATAAAAAAACACTGTTACTTACCTCTCCTGCACTCCAACAGGCTTCGGGCCTCCTTGGTGACGTCCCAGATGTCGGTGGGTCAGTCCAACATTATTATGTGCCGCGATGCATGCATAGGCTCACATGACATCTGGTCCAACATTGAAGAGGTAGGGGGAAGTGCACATTATACTATATGAAGGGGCCACTATGGGGCATAATACTGTGTGCAGGGGCCACTATGGGGCATAATAGTGTGTGTAGGAATGCAGTTTGTGCAGGGGGGGCGGTTGCCGAGGGGGTATCACGTCAAATGTTCGCCTTGGGGCCCAGCCATTCCTAGTTATGCCACTGAGTTCAGTATAGGTACAGTCTATTTATGGCTGTGTTGTTATGGAAATCTGGTAAATTAAATGTGAACTTATATTTGCTGATACACGTGATATGACCTGCGAACTGCTATTGACTAATACAGGTCATAAATAGCTTGGTTGCTATGGAAACCTGTGTGCCTGAGGAGACTAAGCCCCTGCAAACTTCTATTGGCTGATAAGGGACATGTGACCATGTGTATGGCAGTTGGAATATGAGTGAAAGACTTGCAGGCTTGTATAGACTAATGCTGGTCATTTTTTGGGAATACTGTATCTCAGGAACGGTACGCCCAAGAGAGCTGAGACCCAGTCTAAAATATTTCCGGACACCTGAAGTACATGTGTGCCAAATTTGGTGAGGATCGGTCCAGTCGTTTGGTCACGCATAAAGAACAGACAGACAGAAACTCATTTTTATATATATAAGAGAAAAGGGCAATTCACTTTAACCTTGCATCAATTAGGGGCTGAATAAATTGCGCCTCAACATATAAATCTAAAGGCTATAGAAAAATTTCTGGAACACCAACTATTGAAGATGGTTTATTCAAGATTCCTCCCTAGTGGTTGCACCTCTTATGCCACTTACTTTGAAGGGAACTATCACTGATGTTTGCTGGCCAGATTCAGCATTACAAGCTTTCAACCTTCTTAAGGCCTCGGCCCTGTGTAGAGTAAATGCCACGATTTGGTCTGCACACATTGTTTAGATTGTTTAAACTTTGCTAGGAAGCCTTGTGTGGGTGTTGAATACTGATCAGCCAAAAATTTGGTATTTTGGTGATTTGGGTGAATTTGGTGGCATTGAGTTGTATAACTAGTGATGTGTAGACTCTATTGAAGTGTGATTTATGCTTAATTTGCAACCTGAGTGGAAGGTAAGAACAAATAGGGTAATCCTTTACAGAAATTGTGGAGCAAACTGTTGGGTGCTTTTTCTCCTTTAACCTTTTGTGAAAATAAGAAATTTGGGGCAAATTTTTCATTTTCATGTCACATTGATAGTTCATTTCGGTGAAAAAACTGTGGGTTCAAAATGCTGACTATACCCCTTGATAAATTTCTTAAAGTGGCTAGTTTCCAAAATAATGTAATTTGTTAGTGGTTTTATTGTGCTGGTACCTCGGGGGGCTCAGCAAATGTGACATGGCACCTGAAACCAATTCCAGCAAAATCTGCCCTCTGAAAGTGCAATGGTTCTCCTTCCCTGCTGTGCACATGTGGGGTATATCCATAATAGGAAGAAATTGCTTAACAAATTGTCGGGTGTATTTACACCTTTAACCTCATGTAAAAATGAAAAAATTGGGGTTAAAGCAACATTTTATAGATAAAGATGTAATTTTTAATTATTCATTTTCATGGCTCAACTCTATGAAAGACCTTTAAGGTCAAAATACAAACTGTAACCCTTGCAAATTCCTTGAGGGGGTCTAGTTTCCAAAATAAGGTCACTTTTGGGGGTTCAAATGGGGCATGGTACCTGAAAATTGAAATCTGCAATCCAAAAGCCCTGCCATTTGCCCCAACAGCAATTTACCACCACATATGAAGTATTGCATATTCAGGAGAAATTTTGTAATGATCCATGGGTTGCTTATCAGAAAAAGTAATTTTTTAATTTTCACATCTCAAATAAATGGTAATAAATTCTGTGAAAAACCTGTAGGCTCAAAATACTCACTTTAACCCTTTATGAAGTCCTTGACATTTCTAGCTTCCCCCACTTTTTAGGGGTTTCCACTGTTTTGGCACCTTAGAGGATCTGCAAATGCGACATTGCGCATAAAACTAATCACAGCAAAATCTGTCCTCCAAAAGTTCATTGGTTCTCCTTCTGTTCTGCGTCCTGTTTTGTGCCCATAAATCAGTTTACATGTGGGGTATTTTGAGAACTTGGCTAACAAATTGTGGGATGCATTCTCTCCTTTAACCCCTTGTGAATGTGTACATTCTAGGGCTAAATTAATTAATTAGTAAAATACATTTTGTTTTAATTCCGTGAAATACTTAAATGGTTAAGAAACTTCCTATATTTAGGTTTGACTTATTTAAGGGTTCCTGTTTTGAAAATAGGGCTATTTATGGGGCTTTCTAATACAGAGGCTTTTCAAAGCCTCTTCAAAACTGAATTAGTCCCTTGAAAAATGGATTTTGGAAATATTCTTGAAAATGTGGAAAATTTAGCTTGTAAGCCTTATAATGTCTATATAAAACTAAAGGATGTTTAAAGTTTGCTGTCAATACAAACCAGAGATATGGTAAATTAGATTTATGAACTTATTTGGTTGCTATGTCTAACTGTATGAATGGCAGATAATTTCAAACCTTTGAATTACATATTTTTCAAAATGTTCACCAAATTTACTTTTTTTTCCTAATTTTCCAACTTTTTCATAATTAAACAGAAAAACATATCAACCAAAATTTTCCACTAACACAAAGTTCAATGTGTCATGAAAAAACAATCTCAAAATTACTTTGGTGAGTTAAAGTGTTTCAAAGTTATTACTGCCTTAAAGTGACACATGTGGAAGAGTGAAGAAATCAGGCAATACCTTTTAGAGGATAACTGAGTATATTTGATAGTAAGCTTTCGAGAGTGCTAGCTCTCTTCTTCAGACATGGTGAAATACTAGAAACTGAAAATTTACACTATTTATACACACACAAGACATGGATCTTCAAAAGGATCTTGGAATAACAAAATGCAATATACATAGAGAAGTTATTTACAACAGGTCAGGAAATAAACAGTCTGGAAAATGTGTGGGGCGTGACAGAGGGATCTGTTATCTGTTTGTAGTCAGGTGGTGATTTGTCACCCTCACAGTTCATACATAGTGTGACATGAAACTGGCATGAATATTAAGTCCAATTGCAGAGTTTGAAATTTTTGCATTAACTTGTATTCCCATTCCTTTCTTTCTCTCTGCATCTTAAAATGTCCTATAAAAACCACAGCCTGCAAATCTTCAGTAGAGTGGTTTTCTCTGGAGAAATGTGCGTACACTTTGAGATCTGTTCTGCTGTTATTAATGGTGGATCTGTGTGAGTTCATGCACTGACTGAGTCTCTGGCCTGTTTCCCCCACATAGAAGCCTGTGGTGGGACATTGCACACACATTATGAGGTATACCACATTGGAAGACCTGCAGGAAAATGTCCCCCTAATTCTGTGCACCTGTTGTGACTGTGGGACAGGTACACTGTCCCAGTGTCAGTGGTGTGGATGTGCTTGCAGGTCATGCACCTTTTTTGCAGGCAAGGTGAGGTGCCATTTTCAGTTGGGGTCTTCAGGGCACTCTGGACAATAATAATACGCCTCAGGTTTGGTGGTTATCGAAAGGAAAAGAGAAGGGGGACTGGAAATATGTCCTTGAGTCTGTTGTTCTTATGTAGCACAAGTTGGAGCTCCTTGGCAATCCTTCGTAGGACCTCGAGCTGTGGGTTGTAGGTGACAACTAGGGGCAGTCGGGCTTCTTTCTGGGTCTCTTTGTATGTGAGCAGACTGTCTCTGTTAATGGCTGCTGCTTTGTTTAATTGGTTGTCCGTCACTTTTGGTTTGTATCCCAATCGGAGAAATTTCGTCCTCGGATCCTGGAAGTGCTTGTCCAGGTCTGCTTTATCGGAGCAAATACGATTGTATAGCCTGGCTGTAAATAATAGATTGTCTTGTTTGCTTGGGGTGGAAGCTGTTGTTTCTCAGGTAGGCCGTTCTTTCTGTGCGTTTGTGGTATATCGATGTGAGTAGCCGGTGGTCTTTGACGTATATTGTGGTATCCAGAAAGTGGATTTCACTCTCTGAATAGCTAAGTTTAAGGTTGATGGTAGGATAAAAGTCATGGAAGTCATTATGGAATTGAAGTAGGGCCTCCTCACCTGCAGTCCAGATGACAAGGATATCATCGATATAATGAAGGTAAATCATAGGTTTGGTGGCGCATGTTGATAAATATGTTCCTTCCAGTTCTGCCATAAAGAGATTTGCATACTGGGGTGCACATCTGGTCGCCATTGAAGTTCCCATTCACTGTAGATATAGATCCTCTCCAAAGGTAAAATGGTTGTGGCTAAGGATGAATTGTATGAGCTGTGTTACTGGTTCTGTTGGGAGGTTATGTTTCTCCAGGTGTACCCGACATGCTGCAACTCCATCGTTGTAGGGAATGTTGGTATACAGGGATTCCACATCCATGGTGGCTAAAATGGTACCCTGATTACCTGAAGAAGAGAGCTAGCACTCTCGAACGCTTACTATCAAATATACTCAGCCTCTAAAAGGTATTGCCTGATTTCTTCACTCTTCCACTACTTTCTATGGCTAACACGGTACAACATTATACTACTAGCAACTTAAGTGACACATATCAGATTTGAAAAATATAGCTCTGAGAGGAAGCCTAAAACTAGCTGCGGTAGGGAGGGGTTAAAAAATGTTGCAGAAAGAAATGCAGCAAAAATGCATTACATTTTTTTCTGCAGCTTTTCTCATGGAGTTTTTGCTGTGTTTTTCTCAGTTTTTTTTTTTCTTCCCCTATTAAATATATGCTCACAATTCCGCGGCTAAAATTAACATGCTTCTTTTTTTTTATAAAAATGAATGCATTTTTGAAAACCCAGCTTTTCCACAACTTTTTGGAGATTAACCAGAATTTCATTCACTTTACTTAGCCATACAAGGTAAAAGCGATATATGCGGTCTATCACTATAGAAAATCTAAAAATAGCGCATTAAATAAATTCATAGATGTGGGAATAACAATAGTTTTAGAGAATCCCAGGGAACTGTAATGCAGAAACTCAGAGAGTTGCCTTCTAGAAATTTCCATATGTGCTTATTGTTTAAAAAAACATGTAGACTGCAATTTTAAATCATGAAATTGTGTTCCTTTTACCTATCAGTCTCACCCAATAGGTTTTCCTGTTGTACCTTTACACAAGTATATCTATTGAAGTTTTGCATTGTTCATGCACAATACAAGCCTTGCAGGCACATACAGATACCATTCTGTTCCTTCCCAGCTAATATTGTAATATTCTAAACATTTGAGGCTCCTCACAGCTGTTTTCATAGATAACATTTGAAAGAATCAACTTCTCCAGGCAGATATTCTGTGATCTTTTGGATTGTCTGAAGGGTACTATTAAGCATTATGTTAGATTTAAATGCTATCCCAGAAATGTTTAGGAAATACCATCTTGATAAGGAACATATTAAATATTTAGAGTCGTGAGAGTGTAACAAGGCATCATGTTGTGTGTGAATACGTTATTTAACATTTAATGATTTGAAGAATGAAAGATTAGTCTGAAGATGTTCAGTGAGTTGTTCTGTTAGTGAGCTGATGCGGTAATACTGTTTTTTTCACACTCCTTAGATAATATGTGAAATGGATCAGGACAATTGGGTTGAGATTCAGGCCATGTCATTTACTGACAAGTGTTACCAAAGGAGAAGAAAAAAAAAAATTACTCTTATTGAGTTTTTTTCCAGCCAATAGAATAAAACATGTACAGCTGAGGAATCACTGAGCTTGTCAAATTTTTCAGAATTTTGTTACCTAGCACAATGCATACAACTATGTCTAACGGTGTTCACAGGTAGGACTATGGTTTATGCATTTAGCCATTAAAACAAATATAAAAATAAAAGGCTATCCTAAGCAGCAGGGAAGTTTCTTTGGGTGGGTGTGCGTAAATACACACATGTGGACCTATTCATGTCAATGAGCATCCAAAGTTTACCTCTTTTTTGGTTTGACCTGTATTCGATCTGATTGCATCTTCGATCTGCTTTGCACATACACTATGGAGAAAATGTATCTGTAGCCTCTTCATAAATCTGGCCGAGGTGCCAGTGCCAGAACGGAAACTGGCGTGAGTTTTAAAACATCAGCTGGGCTGAAGTATCCCCGGCCCCCACCCCACATTTCCCATATTCTCAAAATATGGTGGGTGAGGCACAGATTGGGGCTTGAGGTGCACATATGTTGCAAGAAAGGACCTCGTGCCAAATGTCCACCTCAATATCATTCATCTACGCCAGAAAAATGTCTTAGAGGCCTATATGCACAAAAGTAATGGGAGACATCTCTCGATCATTGAATTCCGGTGTTTCATTCATTTTAATTACCACAGGTGTATAAAATCCAGCTCCTAGCCATGTAGCTTGCCATTACATAATGGTAAGTATTAGATGGAGGGGTGTAAAGCAAGCTGTAACTTGACTCAGAAGCAGTAGACATGTGTTTTGTGGAATCATAAATTACACGCTATATCTGGTCTATGTCTGATGGACTAGTTTGGGTTTGGTGAATGCCAGGAAAATGTTACCTTTCTGACTGAATTGTACCAACTGTAAAATTTAGTGGATGATGAATAATGCTGTTGTATTGATTTTCAGGGGCTGGCCTAGGACCCTTATTTCCAGTGAAGGAAAATGTTTTAGCATACCAAGACATTTTTGGACAACATTATGCTTACAACTTTGTGGAAAAGTTTGGGAAGGACGCTTTTCTGTTTCATCATGGCCATACCCCAGTGCACAAAGCAAGGTCCATAAAGAATAACTTGACTGGCCCACACAGAGACCTGACCTAAACCCCATCAAACACCTTTGGAATGAACAAGCCAGACACTCTCATTCAACATCAGTGTCTAATTTCACAATTGGTATTCTGGATAAATGGGCACAATTTCCCATAAACACAATCCAATACAGTAGAAAGCCTTCCCAGAAGAGTGGAAGCTGTTAATACCTATAGATTTAGAACTGGTTGACATAAACGCTTCTGTAGGTATAATGTGTACAATAGTGTTAAGTACTTTTGTTATATAGTGTAGTATAGCAAACTTTTGAGTCCAGAAAAAAAAAAAAAAAAGACAGACAGAAAAACAGCAGGTCAGACCAAGTTGGAAATGTAATCTTTTGGACGTGGTTGTCATATTAAAGTGAATGGATTGTATGGAGACCTTTTTTAGGTATCCCCAGATGGAATGTTGAGTGATGAGCAAAACATGATGTGAATGACCCCTAAAAGTAGATTTAGCACGAATCAATTGTTTACACCCCTAATAAGTAATCCTGTAGATCAGCGAATATTGATATGTCATAGGTAGTGTTGAGCGAACCCATCGAAGTTCGGTTCAGGTACCCGAACTTGACCCAAACCCAAACTCCATTGAAATCAATGGGGACCCGAACTTTTTTTTGGGGGGGGGGGGACCCGAACTTTGTGACCCAAAAATGGCTGTAAAACTTTTTTTTTTTTTTTTTTACTTATTAGAGAATTAGGGTGGGTTCACACCTGCGCTTCAGCCTGTCCGCTGCCAATCCGAGTGAAAATCTTGGGGAACAGGATTGGCACCGGATACCAACAGGTTAGCAACGCATTTAAAGCAATGAGCGGGTGTCCGATTGCACCCTCTGCACTGCGAATCCTTTTTTTTTCGTAGGATACAAAGTCGGACATGCAGGACTTCGTGTCCGACAAAAAAAAAACAGCTTCGCAGCGCAGAGGGTGTAAGCGCACACCCGCCCATTGCTTTAAAAACCCATTCAAATGAATGGGTTTTTAAGCAATGCGTCGCTAACCTGTCGCTATCCGGTGCCTATCCAGTTTCCCGAGATTTTCACTCGGATTGGCAGCGGGCAGACTAAAGCGCAGGTGTGAACCCACCCTTACTAGAAATGTGGATTGCAAATGTGAAGCTGATATTTATGGACAGTCAATTTTTTGACCATAGGTATTCATAATGGTATTCTGCCATATTGATAAGATTTGTAAACAAAGGTTCCTCAAATTTCAAACCTGTCATTTATCATTTGCAATCCAATAAGATTTTACTATTATTATGATAGCTGTCAGGACAAAATAACACCAAGTCATAGTGCCATGTAAACTATTTTAATGTCACTTTGCCTTGGCAAAAGTATCATGAAAGACACCTTTTTTTTTTTTTTTCTTTTTATTGGGATAGATAAAAAGGAGTTTGCCGTAAAAGCCATGTTGCATTGTGAATCTTTTTTGAACTATAGTCATCCTTTAATTTTAAGACATTATCTTCTTACCAATTGCTATGGCAATCCTTGCATTACAGAGTTGCCTTGACAACCAATAGAATATGATTGTCATGGGAACTGATATGACAACACTGCTGTTCACTGTTGCTACAGTATGTTAATCATTATGTCTTGACAACCATGACTGTCAAATCGGTCAGGTAAACTGAAAATATATAAATCTAGTTTTGCTATCTACTAAGATGTCATTGATGGCATGAAAATCCATGGTAACACTATAAAAATATTTCATATCTTACTAGTGTTACTTCTACAAGGATTAGAAGGTCATAATGATCATGGGAACTACTTTGCTGTCAGATTCATATAAAGAACAATTTGAATTAAAAGAGTAATTGCTGTAATGGCAACACAAAACATGGCAGGATAACCCATCCGATACCTCAACAGCCACTAAAAAGTCTTATAGTAACCTCTTTGATTTCACCGCTGCCATATTAACCCCTATTATATTACTATTTACTTACTGCTCCGTTAGAGATCACTAATGTGTTGACAACTACTATAATGTAACCTATGGTAACTTACAAAGTGATCATCATATTTAATTGGTTTTTCAGGACTTTTATATTGATGACCCAGGCCACTAATATCAGATCATTGAGATCTGATTTCTGGCACTGTTTGAAGGGACTGCTTCAGTGAGCATTGTGAGCTCTTTATTACCAGACTTAGAATGAAGCTAAAGAGGGGCCCAACTTTTGTTCACAACTGCCGCAAGGAAGTTATCTCTCCACCATTCTTGAGTTTAGGTTCAGTTTCTGTTTCATCTGGAATTCATTATCCTTATCTGGCCTGCTGATGTTTTCTCCAAGCAAACAGCTGAGATCTTGCCTCCACATCTTTCCTTGTTCCATTCCACTTATTCAAGTTACAAACCCCTTAGGGGAAGAGTCTATTCTCTCTTACTTTGCCTGAAATTGAGGCCTGGAGAGAGGGTTTATCCATAAACCTAAATAGTGCAATTTGCACTACCATATCCTTCATTCTTTTCCTGAAGAACTTCATGCAGTTTTTATTTGCAGTAATGCGTAGCGCATGTTACTATACATTTCTCCTGTATGATAATGAGCATTCATTTGAAGGCCTCCTGTTTTCTGCCATATTAGAAATGTGCTGCTCATTACTGTAATTAAAAACGGCATGCATTTTTTCAGGAAAAAAGTGCAGTGTGAACCCATCCTGACAGTAATAGAGATTGCTGGGATTCAGACGTCACTGGTCTAATATTGATTATCTATCCTAAAGATGGGTCATTAATATTAAAGTTCCAAAAAAAACCTTTAGAGGTGAGCTGTCAGCACCATGCATTAACAGAAGGGAAGGGATTTGAGAGCTAGCTTTTATGGATATATATTTTATTAATATCATATATCTGTATCAACGCTTCCATTATGTAAATATACTGAAAAAAATATATGTTTGCGCTATCCAGTTTAGCATAGCATACACTGTATCCTGCAAATGTTGTGTAACATAAAATAAATTCCACCAACTGAAATGAAGGCTAGAGGTCTGAATAATGGTCCATGTTGTAAGAGTGACAGTAACAGTATTTTACCCTACTGTATTGATGTATGTATGTATTCAACTGAGTTCTTTAAATTGCCATTCACTTACAGTATGGTATTTTCTTGCTATCTGTGAATTATATCAAGTGACCTTCACATATATATTGGGTCATTCTAATATGTTTTTCCATCAACGACAGGCTGCCATAGGATATATTTTAATAGACTTGTGGGTAGTATGCATAACCTGAATATAATGCTTTCCATCACTTTGGTTTACCATGGTAGTTCACAGTGTCCTTTTTTTTTGTTACTGTTTTTACTTGAAATATACAGTAGTAATTTTTTAAAGAAACACCCCTGTATATTTGAAGCTTTCTTTATTATTAGCTGTTCATTGTGAATCCAAGTTTTCTAACCTCGATGAGGAATAATGTAATTCTTTTTACCAATTAATTTTGGTTGTAGTCATTTCAAGCCATGTGGCATTATATTGCATTCTTACACTTAAATGCAATACATTGTTCCCAAGTGCACCAAGAGATACTCTTTCTTATGGCTTGTTACTGTGGCTCACAGAGAGGTCCTAAATTGAAAGCATGTATAAGGTATATTGACCAGTGTTGGGGGAATCTCACAAGATTTGTCTTGCAAATATTTGGTGTGCCTGGTATTTTTCCTTTTTAGACCCCATAGTATAATAAGTAGAGGGAGGCCCAGGGAAGATGTGTAAACATTATAAACAGTCACCTCTCCTGGGCTCCGTCACTGTGTGCGTTTCAGGTCCCTGTCCTCTTCGGCCTCTTCCAGCCTGCTGAATGACGTCAGCACCCCCTAGGGACCATTGAAGCCTGTGATTGGGCCTCAGCTGTCATGTGATGCTTGCTAACATCATGACACTTGTGCAATAGCTATGGCCATCTAACGATTGTTCCTCCAGGGTGCGCTTAATCATTGTACAGTCTGGCTGCAGAGTTTTAGATACCTGAATTATTTTTTTTCTGGAAGTCCAAGAATGCTATTTTTATGACAAAACAGGCTTTAAAATTAAAACCTGTAGAGCTAGAAGGGAGGTCTTGTGGTCCTGATGCAGGACCTGCCTCTTTATTTCAATGGCATAATTACATAGTTGATAAGGTTGAAAAAATACAAAGATCCATCAAGTCCAACATAAAGTCCTGCACTAGTGATAAAGAGAAATTCCTGGCTCCACATATGGTAATAAAATTAAATCCTTGGGTACATGGTGACCCATCTCCATAAATGTAGTACCTATTACTTGTGAGAGAGGTATCCATATCCCTCATGAATTTGTTCAATCAACCATCACAACGTCTTGAAAGTTTTATACTCTTGTTGCTCTGTCTATGATGATCATGAAATCTTCTTTACTATAGACGTAGTGTATACTACCTTGTCACGATTATGGGCCTAGACTAGATATGAGCGAATCAATTCTGCAAAAGTGGAATTTGATTTGAATTTCAGGAAATCTTCGATTCTCCACGATTCCGGATTTCCTGATGCTTCGTGGTAACGAATATTTAGTAAGGACCTTTGTGACATCAGACGGTCACAAGATATTCTCTAGTGATGTGATTGGGTAGGTGTGTCTTTGCTTGTTAGCAGATCCTTCCACATGAATAAAAGTTGTCCATGCTGAAGAAATAGAGAGAGAAACATGACCGAGGCATCCAAGGGCTTCCGGCATTTTGCCGCCCACCTGCCCACCCCAGCTCTCTGAAGGCCGGAAAGAGCTTTTTATTCGCCGCGAGGTAATCCAGATCGAAGCAAATTTTTTTGGAACTTTGAATCGAACTGCCGTATCGAACTTTTGAGAAATTCGCTCATATCTAGCCTAGACATAAAAAAAATGTTGATAGATCTCCATACTATTCCTATAATTGTATATAATTTTTATTTCACTCCTACTTGATCAGTCAGTAAGCATCTTAACTTATAATTGGGTCCATTGGTTGTGGTTTTCTTTACATTGGCTGAAAAAATACTGCTATATGCAGTGGTTTTTAGTCATGTGAAATATGACAGAATATATGACAGAGGCTTCAAAGGAAACCTTAGAGGTTGCACAACATTGTAAACAAAACAATGCTCTCATCTTGCACAGCTATTCCTTTTTAATGCATTCTGTGATATTTTTTGCCTTGGTAGTAGCTGTCTGGCACTGATTGCTAAAATTAAAGAAGACCTTCAGTGAAAACACAGTTTTTACTTACTGCAACCTTAACCTAATTCTCATTTACATTCTGCACATATTTTTTTTTTGTGAACATACTTCTTCCAGTGAAGTCTTCTAGATTTTTAGATGTCCTCTGTTTTTACTCCCTCTGTGCTTTGTTAGCCAATTCTATGATACCTCAGCACAGCATCACATGGGCAGCTAGAGGGAGTACCATCTCTTCCTGTTAGGTAAACATTGTGTTTATCCTTCTCTCTATATTATCCTAAATAAGCAGATAGACCAGAAACAGGCAGTCAGGGAGTCTGAATTGTCATGTTCTGCATTCTAATTGCGCAACACAATCTGAGTATATATGTAAACACATGGTGATATAGCAGCAGTCAATATCTGTTTCCCTATTCTAAAACTATCTCACAGAGGGTTCTACACCATTCCCTATTACTTCATATCTCACAGAAAATAAATGGTTTCAAACGATAAAACTTAACTTTTAATATTTTAAAAATAAAAATTGCACAAAGGACGTCCACTAATCTACTAAAAGACAGATCAATGTGGTCTGTGCCTGCCTATTCAAAGTTTATTCAGGATTTAAATGTTAGACAGTATTCACACTCTCCAACTTTCCACTGGACCTAGGGTGTAATAAGATACTTTCACCACCCTTAGACTAAGGTTATAGTATCACGGCTGCATCATACAACAGGTCAGTATTTTGTCAGTTGCTCTTAGTGCTAGGAAAACCCAAACACCTGGTCCCCACACACATAATTTGTAAAGCCTCACTGACTAGACTCCTGCACAGCCATGATATACCTCCACAACCCTAGTCTGTAGTATGTACATATGCCAGTAATCTAGGTACAGGTCACAGTAACTTCATTTCCTGTCATTAAAATGTTATGAACATAAGGGAAACTATGATATTCTGACCCTTATACTCAATAAACCCTTATATTGCAGCCATTACTGATATCCCCTATGTTGACTCCAGGGATATACAGCTACCATTTCCATTAGTGACTCAAGTTCCACCAACTAATCTCCAGGCTAATCAGACTGCCCCAGTCTCCTGTCAGTCCTTCATGCCCCCAAGTGGTATGGCTTGTGGTCAACTAACTCAAAAATAGAAAATAGAAAATAAACTTGCTCTACGCGTTTCCCCTGTGTTATCTATATCAGGTTCATCAGGAGCCAATGCTAATAAACTTATCAGTTGGTCTAAGCTGCTATAAATTTTTATCAAAAATGCAGTTACAACTGCAGTTCCTGGAGCACTGATGGTGTGCTCCAGTGTATAGAGTAGCCGAGGCCGAGTTTATTATCATTGGCTCCTGATGAACCTGATATAGATAACACAGGGGAAACGCGTAGAGCAAGTTTATTTTCTATTTTCTATTTTTGAGTTAGTTGACCACAAGCCATACCACTTGGGGGCATGAAGGACTGACAGGAGACTGGGGCAGTCTGATTAGCCTGGAGATTAGTTGGTGGAACTTGAGTCACTAATGGAAATGGTAGCTGTATATCCCTGGAGTCAACATAGGGGATATCAGTAATGGCTGCAATATAAGGGTTTATTGAGTATAAGGGTCAGAATATCATAGTTTCCCTTATGTTCATAACATTTTAATGACAGGAAATGAAGTTACTGTGACCTGTACCTAGATTACTGGCATATGTACATACTACAGACTAGGGTTGTGGAGGTATATCATGGCTGTGCAGGAGTCTAGTCAGTGAGGCTTTACAAATTATGTGTGTGGGGACCAGGTGTTTGGGTTTTCCTAGCACTAAGAGCAACTGACAAAATACTGATCTGTTGTATGATGCAGCCGTGATACTATAACCTTAGTCTAAGGGTGGTGAAAGTATCTTATTACACCCTAGGTCCAGTGGAAAGTTGGAGAGTGTGAATACTGTCTAACATTTAAATCCTGAATAAACTTTGAATAGGCAGGCACAGACCACATTGATCTGTCTTTTAGTAGATTAGTGGACGTCCTTTGTGCAATTTTTATTTTTAAAATATTAAAAGTTAAGTTTTATCGTTTGAAACCATTTATTTTCTGTGAGATATACCTATTCTAAAACTAGTCTCAATCTGTTCATTGAGGTAGATATGGGTTGTCCAAAGGTGATGTCGCTTTTATTTTTTTAAAATATGCACTAAGTGTATTAAAGCTTAAAGAAATCAATCAATGTATCATGTACACTGGATATGTAAGAAGGAATAAACTGATTTACAGTACTTTTAACCCTTTCATGTGCTGCTTGCTAACATCATGCAATAGCCATGGCCATCTAACAATTGTTCTTTCAGGGTGCGCTTAATCATTGTACAGTCTGGATGAGTGATAGGCTGCAGAGTTTTAGATACCTGAATTATTTTTTTCTGAAAGTCCAAGAATACCATTTTTATGTCAAAACTGGCTTTAAAATTAAAACCTGTAGTGATAGAAGAGAGGTCTTGCAGGACCTGCCTCTTTATTTCAATAGTATAATTACATAGTTGATAAAGTTGAAAAAATACAAAAATCCATCAAGATCCAACAATCTACAGTGGTTGGCAGTCAGTTGCCTAGACAGCTGGAAGCCTATTGAAGACTCTCAGGCCTGTCTGCACAACACTTCTATTACAGGCTGCTCTAGGCAGCCTGTAATAGAATTGTATGGATTTGCCAATATATTACAACACAATAGCATTGCAGTATATTGTATTAGCAATATCAACACATTTTCTGATACAGTGACTGCCATAGTAGTTAAAAAAATTAAAAGAACCAAACCACCGTTTTTGCTGTTTCACTTCCCAAAAAATTTGAATAAGCAGCGATCAAAACATCTGACCATTCCCCAAAATGGTATAAATAGAAAGTAAATTTGGCCCTGCAAAAAAGATTCTTTATGCAGCCCCACAGGTGTCAGAATATGGAAACTTCAAGAATTTTTTTTTCAAAGTTTTGGATTTTTTTGAAGGTGTTAAAATATAACCAAAACTATATATTTAGTATCACCATAATCATGCCAACCCGCAGAATATAGTTAACATCATTAATATGATTTTGGACAAACAGTAACACAGTAACAATCTATAAGAAGGTGTCACAAACACAACTTTTTTCTAATTCTACCCCACTCTGAATTTTTTTCTCAGCCTCCTAGGACGTGGTATAGAATATTAAATGGTACCAATAATAAGTACAATTTCTTCTGCAAAAACTAAGCCCTTGTAGGGGAGTTAAAAATGAAAATCGAAAATGGCTGCAGCAAGAAAGTGTTTCATCAAACCAAATGCATTGGCGCATATTAGGGTACCCACAGTTGTTCTGCATCAAAGTCTGAAGACTTGTTCATACAGGGCATGGTTATCAGGTATGCAATGGTAGGAGCTGCACCTTGTTCACAAGGCTAGGGATTCATGAGCGACATGTGTCATGTGAAAACTTGCACAGAAGTCGCATGACTAAAACAATTGTGCAACTTGTATATGACTTACAATTTGGACTTGTATATCTTGTATATGACTACTTTTTTAAGATGTGATTCGGCTGTAAAAACAATCTAGTCTTAAACATGTCACATGTGAGTCGCAGTCACCTATGACTTACTATGAAGTTGTTTTGATGTAAAAAAGTTGCATGTGACTTGTGACCTGTGACCCAAATCCAACAGGTTTGGATTTTCTGCGCCTGTCGCATTCCAGTTGCATATTGAAATATCACACAATAGAGATTCATTGAGATACATTTTTGTCGCTTGACACACATGGCCATGTAGCCCTAGCCTTATTCCTGAGGGGACTAGTAAGAAGTCACCAGTATTTAAAAGATCTCGATCCTGTTATAGATATTGCGTTGGCGATACGCTAATTTCAGGAATATAGAAACATAGTTGGTAACTACTATATGAGTAGTATTAGTTGTCATTTCAGCCATTACAGACAAGAAGGAAATTAAAACACAAGTACTTACACATATACATTACGTTTTTATTTCTGCAGAAAATGCTCATTAACAGTAGGTATACTTTACACGGAAAAGAAATAAACTAACAGTTCCCATCTACAACATTTTAGACTTGATTATATATTTTAATAATGTTTCCTTACATTATACAAATAAAAATCTGTTGCAATTTTCATTTAGCAAGAATTTTATATAAAGTTACTTTTTTATCCCTTTAAGGATAAAAGGCTTATAAATAAATGTATTAGAATTCTAACTGCTTTGATCAGGCAGCTTGAAAACATGATCTCTAGTCCTGGGATGAAAAATATTGGTTAACAGATACCCTGCCTAGAAGCATCTGTATCACTCAAAACATCTCTAATCCCTTGTGGTGAAGGCAACAGATATCTATTTTTCAGGTCACGCACCTGAGAACAGCTAGTTCTTTTCAATAGCTCAGATTTAATGAACTGTGAAATATTTGTTTTATTACAAGAGATTCAGTTTACCTAATGCTGCTGTTGTTGTTTTTCTGCAAGATGTTCCATGTAACCTTGGAGATCTGATAGTTTATTGAAAGTTTAGAGACAATCCTTCAAAATCCATACGACAAAGGCTCTTGATTCATGATAATTTTTTTAGAGACTGTAGCAAGACATAATTGGCAGGTATTTGATTTTGGGAGGAAAATTAAATTGCCCTGTTGGAGAGCAGGAGTTATAGCATTTCTATGGCTATCCTCTATGTATTTAATTATACCATGTTTTCCCGCATTTTAGTGGCTCATTTTCAAATACAAAATCATTAAGATAATATACAATGTTAGAGCATTAAGGAAGATTACGTAATAGACATAATAGAACTTTTGCAAGAAGAAACCCGTCAGAAGCTTGATCTTAGTACAAAACTAAAACAAATGGAAGATGAGAAAAATGGTTTCCTTGAGCAACTAGAGGAAGAGGACATAGCAAAAAGAGATTTGACAAAGCAGATTTCAACACTACAGGCTCAGGCGACTGATATGAAGAAAAAAATGGAGGATAGTATTGGGTCCTTGGACTCTGTTGAAGAACTAAAGGAAAAGTTGCAAAAGGAGCTAGAAGCTACAAATCAACGGTTTGAGGAGAAGGTTGATGCTTATGACAAACTTGAGAAGACGAAAATTAGACTGCAGCAGGAACTAGAAGATGTAGGTGTAGATCTTGATCATCAACATCGGATTGTGTCAAATTTGAAAAGGAAGCAGGAAAAGTTTGATCAGCTGCTTGGGGAAGAGAAGACTCTTTCTGCTAGATATGCAGAAGAACGTGACCGTGCTGAAGCAGAGGCTTGTGGAAAAGAGACCAAAGCTCTTGCCTTGGCTCGCTCCCTAGAAGAGACCCTTGAATTGAAGGCCGAGTTAGAGAGGCTCAACAAGCAACTGCACACTGAAATGGAGGATTTGGTTAGCTCCAAGGATGAAGTTGAGAAAAACCTGGAATCTGTGCAGATATTGTATGAGAACAAAGCTAATGCTTATGAGATGCTGGAAAAGGCCAAGAGAGAATTGGACCTCCAGACAGAAGACATGAGGATTCAGTTTGAAGTAAACCTGTCTAATTTATCTGCTGAGATTGTAGATCTAAAAATGCTTGTTGCTAAATTAAAGGTGCAAGTGAACAAGCAGGAGGAAATCAAGAAACAGCTGGAGTTTCAGATGAATCAAGTGAAGCGTGAATCAGAAATAAAGTTGGAAGAGCGCACTTCTCAGATTGAACAGTTAAAAACCGAAGTGGAATCTAAAAAAGAAGAATTGGATCGATTGCAGCAGTCTTTATCCAATATGCAACAGTCGGCATCTGCACTATCTTCAAAGCTGGCAGCACTAGAAGATGAGAGAGACTCGCTGCAGAGCCTGTTAACCTCTAAAGAATCCCTGTTATCCCTGAAAAATGTGATTCAAGAAATAGAGTCTTTATTCAACCAAGAGCAAGATAAGAGAGCCACTGAGATACGGGACTTGAATGAAAGACTTGACAAAAAGTCTGCAGATGAGCAGAAGCTTTATCAGAAGATGTTGGAGGATCAATCCAATATAATTCAGGGAACAGTGGGGGAAGCAGAAAATATTATCCAGGATGCTGACCTGACAAATGTTAGAATAACGCTACAGAATGTCCTAGAATTAGGAGACATAGTGGATAAAGAGATGGCATCTACATCTGCTGCCATAGAAGATGTCAGGAAGATTGCGGAAGTTCAGCAAGTTGCAATAGTAAAAACTGAGATGGAGGCTGTGCAGAAAAAAGTGGCAGTGAAGAAAGTTCCGGAACTGGAATCAGAGATTTGTGCACTACAGAAGGCGGTAGAATTGAAGAAAGCTGCCAGCATAGAGGCAGAGAAAGCAGAACCATTAAGGCAGCCAGAACATGTAACCCAAAAGCATCTGGGTACTGACAGAAAAAACTGTGATGGTGAAAACTTGGTATTCCAGTCCTCCGGTGTTAGCACAGGGAATGAAAATAACTTGAAGAATGTTGAGATGACGATATCACCAGCTCCTGTACTGTCAGAAAAGGGTTGGCACGAAAATTCTTGCAATCTATCACAGTATCGTAACATGCCTCCAGAAAGTTATGCGTATGAGAGAGAGGAAGTAAGACTAGAGTGTGGAAGTGGTCCTTCTGCTGCCGTACAGGTGCGGACGCATTATACAGAAACCATTCCAATATATGATGTAGCAGTTGTTAAAGACATACCAGAAAATGTAGTTCAGCGTGAGCTATTTTGTGAGGCTGTACGGTATGGCCCTCGTGCAGAAGGAGAAGATATTGCAGTGCAGAGGTTGTGTATCTCAAACAAAGAGGAGAGCAAGCGGCCTATGTCTCCTAAACTTCTAAGCCTTGATGGTGATGGCAAAGTTCGCTTTGAGATGAAGGTTACAGAAAAGGTACCCATGAAATATTTATACTCTAAAGACATTGATGTACATGAAGTACGTGTTAGCTGGTATCCGAGCTCCTGTGGATTCGTGATAGGAGAAGAAGAAGATTCTTACGGCTATTCACTAAAGGGATTAAAGTCATGCAATGGGATGGCTGAAGACTATGATGGAAAATGTGATGAAAATGATGTGATTCCCTGTGTGGCGAATTGTGGAGGCGATGGAGTAGAGCTGGCCTTTGCGCAGAATGGCCAGGATCTTGGTATAGTGTTTAAAGTGAGGAGAAGACGGAAGGCTCGACGGAGCTGTATTTGGAAGAGGAGACCGCCAGATGGGGACATCTGGAGAGACACTGGACAAGTGTATAAGATTGAAGAGGGACGGCGACATATGTCTTGTCCCATTGTAGCTCATCCCATGGGTAGTGAGCTGAGGGGGAGGGTATGTGAGAGTATGAACCTAGAGGGCGCTAGGGAGCGACCCAGGCCAGCCCTGAAAAGGCCCTCAGCCACACCTTTGGGTGGGGCGTGTATCTCCAGACAGCTGGAGAAACCTGCATGGAGCAGGAAATGGTGGACCAGCCTAGGACAGAGAGGCAGTCTGTCCCAGAGGGCTTGGGTCCAGAGAGGACTTACGGAGACTAAGTCAGGCTCTTGTTGCCCCAGAGGCTAGTTAGGGGCTCTATGAGTGAGTTAGGGCCCTAACGGTGGCCTAGGTTTTGTTTGTTGTTTTGTTATGTTGCCCTTAAGCTGTAATAAAGCCACTTTGTTTTAAATTGGCACCGTCTGAACGCTGTCTCACCGGCGCCCAGTACCACGAACCACCGCTGTTGGGACCAGGAAAAGCCACCATTTGAGTTTAATTCCCCCAAGCTGTCACAATCCATATTATTAAAATTACTGAAGAATGAAGTAAATGACTAGATTATCTCAATAAAATGGCAGCTCTTAAGGGGTGAGATTTATTAGACATTAGATGAAAAGTCAGTTCTTGCTCTTGATGTGTTGGAAACAGGAAAATTGGCTAACATAAGGATCTGAGCAAAATATAACAAATAGTGATGGCTAAGCAAATAGGTCAGAGCATCTCTAAAATGTCAAGTATTGTTGGGAAGCTGATCCCAAACAAGAGTTACTGTATCACAAGTTACTGGTATAAGAACAAACATGCATAAAAGCTTACTGTGAATGGACCTTCATAAGCACAGACAAGACCTACAATGAGCATTTGAGCATCAGAACTACTGTGTTTCTCCTAAAATAAGACCTACCTCGAAAATAAGCCATAGTTAGATTTTCCAGGTTTTTTGGAGTAGGCTTGAAATATAAGCCCTACTCCAAAAATAAGCCCTAGCTAGTTTAACCCCTTCCCGACATCTGCCGTGTGATTACGGCAGATGCCGGGTCCTTAAAGATGGCGGCTGCTCTGCTGCAGAGCGGCTACCATAGGTACTGTACTGGGTCTCCGCTGACTACTCTGATCGCAAACATTGTTGAGCATTAATCCCCCCCCCCCAAAGCATTACAACTGCCCGGGGCCAGTCCGTGACCCCCCCAACCCCAAAGAAACACACCTGTACCCGGGCCAGGTCCTCACTGCCATAGCTACTGTTCCGGATCTCCGCTACAGCGGAGACCCGGAGTTAACGCCCGTGATCAGAGTCTACTGTGATCGCGGGCATTGTTGAGCGTGAACCCCCAAAATAGCACAACTGCCCTGGAGTCGGTCCCCACCTCCACAGTTACTGTACCAGTTCTCTGCTAATGTACAGCGGAGTCCCGGAGTTAATGCCCACGATTAGTGTCTACTCTGATTGCAGGCATTGTTGAATGTGACCTCCCCTTTTGTATTGTAAAAATCTGGATAATACTTTGCTGGGAAATCTTGGGTTTTTGCATTCACATTGAAATTTAACATTGTTTCAGAACAGGTACACTCCTTCATGTCAACAGCACTTCTTAATGTTTTATCAGAATAATACAACCTGTTACACTGCAAGAATTTTGGAGAAAAGTTAAAAGGAACATGACAAAAATCTCAATAACAAATTTCATAGATTTCAGTCTGTTTGAGTGTCCGTAGGATGTGCAGAAAAAAACAAGTTTTTAAAGGAGAACAAGTAAATTAATAAAATGGAACAAAGATCTCAGTAATGAAGATAGTTTGCGAAATATATTTACTCTAGAATAAATAAGGCTGATGGGCATATCATATATTTATAAATATTTCAGAATCAATGCAATTAGTTATTCTTCACACAGGGTACAGGGCAGTCACTGTAGGCTGAGGGACATATCATATATTTATACATATTTAATAATCAATGCATTTCGTTATTCTTCACACTGGGTACAGGTCAGTCACTGTAGACTGAGGGGCATATCATATATCTATACATATTTAACAATCAATGCAATTAGTTGTTGTTCACACAGGGTACAGGGCAGTCACTGTAGGGGTTATTTTTAAATATGACCTTTCACCATTTCCACCAACTGCAACTCTTTACATCTTTCAATAGGTTCCTCTCCAATGATTCTGGAATAGTTGATATCTCAGAATCTTTCCTGAGCAAATTGTGCTTTTAGTTTCAGCTAAGTCATTTTTTTTTACTGTGAGGCGAACAGTCCCTGGGGTGGAGCAGAAAGCCAGGTAGCACCCACCTAAGTAAAGAGCCTAACTAGCATGTTGGGTGCTAAAACTGATAGAAATGATTGCTGGTTGTGTAAAGAGAAAAAAATTCTAACTTCACTGGAATCCAAGAAGCGGGACCTTTTGAAAGATGCAAAGAGCTGAAGTTGATGGAGGGGGTGAAATGTCCCCTATAAGGGCAACGTTTATTTTGCTTTAAGGTGAACATGTTGACATGAGCTATTCCTTATCACAACGTACAGTTATGTAGTGTGTGGTGCACACATTTTTTTTTAAATAAGAAATTTTGAAAAATGCAGTGGAATATACATTTTTCCAGCATATGGAAATACTATATCTGATCTTTATGTTTAGTAAATTATTGCAAAGTCAATTTGTTTTTCTGTTCAGTTAAAATGTTTATTTTGTATTATTTTAAGATGACATGTCCTCATGTGTTAAAAAAAATAAGAAAAAACATATCTAGTGGGCTATGTGTTTTTTTTTTTTTTTTTTTACATGACTGTATTTGTTACAAAACTGAGGGCAGATAACAAAGGATCATACCATTGACAATAGGTCACGGGTACAGATTAGCTCCTCCCCTCTCTAAGCAGTGACCCTCTGCATATGTCGCAGAGTATACTCAGAACACTCTCCGATAGAAATGAAAAGGTCATTTTTTGTCAATCAAATATTTGAAATTGCTGATGCAGAAGTTCAGGTAATATGAATATTTATATACTGTATATATACTGTATATACAGTATATAAAAAGTTTGGACACACCTTCTCATTCCAAGAGTTTTCTGTATTTTCATGACTATAAAAATTGTAGATTCACACTGAAGGCATCAAAACTATGAATTAACACATGTGGAATTATATACTTAACAAAAAAGTGTGAAACAACTGAAAATATGTCTTATATTCTAGGTTCTTCAAAGTAGCCACCTTTTGCTTTGATTACTGCTTTGCACACTCTTGGCATTCTCTTGATGAGCTTCAAGAGGTAGTCACCTGAAATGGTCTTCCAACAGTCTTGAAGGAGTTCCCAGAGATGCTTAGCACTTGTTGGCCCTTTTGCCTTCACTCTGCGGTCCAGCTCACCCCAAACCACCTTGATTGGGTTCAGGTCTGGTGACTGTGGAGGCCAGGTCATCTGGCGTAGCACCCCATCACTCTCCTTCTTGGTCAAATAGCCCTTACACAGTTTGGAGGTGTGTTTGGGGTCATTTTCCTGTTGAAAAATAAATGATAGTCCAACTAAATGCAAACTGGATGGAATAGCATGCCGCTGCAAGATGCTGTGGAAACCATGCTGGTTCAGTATTCCTTTAATTTTGAATAAATCCCCATCAGTGTCACCAGCAAAGCACCCCCACACCATCACACCTCCTCCTCCATGCTTCACAGTGGGAACCAGGCATGTAGAGTCCATTCGTTCACCTTTTCTGCGTCGCACAAAGACACGGTGGTTGGAACCAAAGATCTCAAATTTGGACTCATCAGACCAAAGCACAGATTTCCACAGGTCTAATGTCCATTCCTTGTGTTCTTTAGCCCAAACAAGTCTCTTCTGCTTGTTGCCTGTCCTTAGCAGTGGTTTCCTAGCAGCTATTTTACCATGAAGGCCTGCTGCACACAGTCTCCTCTTAACAGTTGTTGTAGAGATGTGTCTGCTGCTACAACTCTGTGTGGCATTGACCTGGTCTCTAATCTGAGCTGCTGTTAACCTGCGATTTCTGAGGCTGGTGACTCGGATGAACTTATCCTCCACAGCAGAGGTGACTCTTGGTCTTCCTTTCCTGGGGCGGTCCTCATGTGAGCCAGTTTCTTTGTAGCGCTTGATGGTTTTGGCCACTGCACTTGGGGACACTTTCAAAGTTTTCCCAATTTTTCGGACTGACTGACCTTCATTTCTTAAAGTAAAGATGGCCACTTGTTTTTCTTTACTTAGCTGCTTTTTTCTTGCCATAATACAAATTCTAACACTCCATTCAGTAGGACTATCAGCTGTGTATCCACCTGACTTCTGAACAACACAACTGATGGTCCCAACCCCATGTATAAGGTAAGAAATCCCACTTATTAAACCTGACAGGGCACACCTGTGAAGTGAAAACCATTTCAGGTGACTAGCTCTTGAAGCTCATCAAGAGAATGCCAAGAGTGTGCAAAGCAGTAATCAAAGCAAAAGGTGGCTACTTTGAAGAACCTAGAATATAAGACATATTTTCAGTTGTTTCATAATTTTTTGTTAAGTATATAATTCCACATGTGTTAATTCATAGTTTTGATGCCTTCAGTGTGAATCTACAATTTTTATAGTCATGAAAATACAGAAAACTCTTGGAATGAGAAGGTATATCCAAACTTTTGGTCTGTACTGTATATATATATATATATATATATATATATATATATATACAGGTGCATCTCAATAAATTAGAATATTTTTGAAACGTTCATTCATTTCAGTGATTCAGTAATACAATTCATAATCAGCAATCTTACTGTGTCCTACTGAACCAGACTGAGGGACCATTTAAAGGCTTAGGAAACCTTGGCAGGTGACATACTGAATTTACAATACTGAACTTTTTTACAATATTCTAATTTTCTTAGATTTTGGTTTTCATTACCTGTAATCCACAATCAACATTTACAGAAATAAAACACTTGAAATAGAACACTCTGTGTGTAAATAATCTAGAAAATATAGGAGGTCACTTTTTTAATGTAATTACTGAAAGAAATAAACATTTCAAAGATATTCTAATTTATTGAGATGCACCTGTATATATATATATATATATATATATATATATATATATATATATATATATATATATATATATATATATATGTATATATATAACACTGAACAAAAATAAATAATCAAAAAAAAAAAACTTATTTGGTAATATTCATATAAATGGAGAAAGATGTCATGTCTTGTTCTTCTCATATTTTCCTGCACATTCTAAGGGTAAACAAAGCCAAAACAGTGTTGGATAGTTACTATGTTACAGATCTAAGGCCTTACATTATTTATGTATTTTCATAAAGGGCACAAGCAGTCTAGGTTCATGTAATCATTCTGTGGCCATTCTACACACTTTTGTAAATTACTTCCCTATGTGGGTTTCAGTTTGTGCTGTGAAAGTGTACGTCTGCTGAGATTCTGATAAATTGCAAATAAATAGCACAATCTATTTACATGATTCTACAATAGCAATATTCTCAGCTTCTTGGGAATAAGATGCAGTTCTACAGGGTTCCCTGTGATAAACAATTGTCTCCCATAATGTTATTTTGGAGCCCAAGATATGTTTAAATGCATGTAAATTCTAATATTGCAATGATCATAAATTTAAGTTTTTCACATTCATAATGCATTTTTATGTTTCAGACTCGTCTAAATTTTATGCCTAGATGAAATTTCAAAGGCATCACCAGCCAAGATGTATGTTGTATTCTGTAATTTAAATATCTAGTGGTGGACTTAATGATTTTAAACATAAGTGGTTTTTATAGCTACTTTTTATTAGTTATAATACATAAACTACAAAATAAAGAATGTTACTATTATATCATAGCACAGTTATAAAAATACACATACCTTACACAATGTGTTTTATAGACAAACAAAACAAATTTGTTCTTGACCTCTCCATAGAAATTCTGTAGAACTATGGTTCTCTTAGTGTAGGTCAGTAGAACTGCATGGGGGTCCTGGTCTTGTTGCTGTAATATTGATTACTAAAATCTAGTCATGTTACAGCCATCAGAAATGGCTTAAGTGAAATAACCAGGAATTACAACGGTACCTGGGCTACAAAGGCAGAACACATACTGGGCTCAACTGTTGTCAGCTAGGAACAAAAAAAACTGAAGGCTGAAGTACAAAAAATCTCACCACATCAGATTTGAAAAATGTCACCTAGACTAGCAAATATCGCAATTTCTGCTATGCAGCTGATTCAGGGTAAAATACATAAATCCAATAATTCACCCTTTCTTTTGTCAATTGTATAGGCTCATGGTGATGGTTTAAAGGGAATCTTTCAGGTGTTTTTTCCATCATAAACTGGCCCCATCATGTGCAGGATGAACTAATGACCTTTCCATTGCTGCCTCGCTGTAATCTTTCGGTTACAGCAAAATGAAGTTATAAATGTTTGACAGCATAAAAAGTCACATGCAAATAAACTTAAGTAGTCACAGTGGGCGGGGAGAGGCTTCAGCCAAGTTGTTCTATTGCTAATCATACCTTCTGGGCATGATTGACCTTGTGATGTCAAGGAGTGAGAGGACTGTGAGGGAGATGTTAACCATACCTAGCAGATGTGAATAGCAAGTGGACAGAGTGACTAGGCTGAAGCTGCTCCCCGCCCACCAAGACTACTTAGGTTTATTTTAATATGAATTTTATGCTTTCAAACATTTATAACTTCCGTTTTCCTGAACTTAATGTTTTCTGAAGCACCATTTTATTTATTGTTGTTTAGATATATTCAATACATTAGTAGTTTCAACAGAATTGCTCAATAGGAGCAAAATGTATTAGGTATAATGTATACACTGGTCACTTATAGAAGAATTTTCTGAGTACCTGTTATGTAGAACTGCAGCGCAAATGAAATGATGCAAACAAAGAGGATATGGCCCTGCTAGAAAGAGAATATGGCTCTATTTTGCAATAAACAAAATACTAGGGTCATAGACTGCATAAATTAAAGTGTTCTTCAATGTTCTTCAAAATTATAGTACCAGTATTCAGCAAAAAATAGTACCAAACATGCAGTGACAAATATACTGTAGATATAATGGGCACAATGGTTGAGTGGTTAACACTGTGGTCTTGAAGCACTGGAGTCCTGGGTTTGAATCCAACCAAGGACAAAATCTGCATAGAGTTTTTATGTTCTTCCCATGTTTGTGTGTGTTTCTTCCCAAACACTAAAGACATACTGATAGGGAATTTAGAATGTGAACTCTCTATGGGACAGTGTTGACAATATCTATAAAGTGCTGTAGAATTTGATGGTGCAATATAAGTAAGCAAAATAAATACTATGCAGAAATGAAGCAGCTATAAACTGTACAAATAATGCTGCCATATAATATAGATATACAGTCATGGCCATAAGTGTTGGTACCCCTGAAATTTTACTCCTCTCAAAAAATTATTGCAGTTATACATGTTTTGTTACAACACAACAAACAGAGAAAAAAAAGCCAAAAATGTTATAATTTCACTCCAAAAATGGTCCGGACAAAATTACTGGCACCCTCAACTTAATATTTAGTTGCACACCCTTTGGAAAAAATAAGCTACAAGCTTTGTAAACCTCTCAACTGAAATTTTGGACCACTCTTCTTTTGCAAACTGCTCCAGGTCTATCATATTTGAAGGGTGCTTTCTCCCAACACCAATTTTAAGATCTCTCCACAGGTGTTCAATAGGATTTAGATCTGGACTCATTGCTGTCCACTTCAGAACTCTCTAGCGCTTTGTTTCCATCCATTCTGAGTGCTTTTTTAAGTACGCTTGGGGTCATTGTCCTGCTGGAAGAAAAAACAGCATTCTGACACTGGGCCCTACATTGTGACCAAAAATCTTTTGTTAATCTTCAGATTTCATGATGCCTTGCACACAGTCAAGGCACCCAGTGCCAGAGGCAGCAAAACATCCACAAAACATCTTTGAACTACCTCCACAATTGACTGTTGGTACTGTGTTTTTTTCTTTGTAGGCCTCATTCCATTTTTGGTAAACAGTAGAATGATGTACTTTACCAAAATGCTCTAACTTGGTCTCATCTGTCCGCAAGACGTTTTCCCAGAAGAATTTTGGCTTACTCACGTGCATTTTGGCAAACTGCAGTCTAGATCTTTTATGTCAACTATTATTGAGTCAACTTCTCTCCTGTTTCAGGTCTGATTTTTATATTGCCCACACCAATTACTTGCCACAGGTACAGGTAAGTTTGAATGAGCATCACATTCTTGAAACACAGTTATTTACCCACAATTTTGAAAATGTGCTAACAATTATGTCTAGCCCATTTTTGGAGTTTTGTATGCTCAATTTGCCTTTTTTCTCTCTTTTATTGTGTTGTTCCAATATACATAAAGGAAATAAACATGTGTATAACAGAACATGTGTAATTGCAATTATTTTCTGGGAGAAATGCTTCATATTATGGAAAATTTTCAGGGGTGCCAAAACGTATGGCCATGACTGTAAATAGTCCATAATGGATCACAGCACCTATACAACTTTCTGATTACATGTTACAGTGGGTACGGAAAGTATTCAGACCCCTTTAAATTTTTCACTCTTTGTTTCATTGCAGACATTTGCTAAAAGCAAAAAAGTTAATTTTATTTCTCATTAATGTACACTCAGCACCCCATCTTGACAGAAAAAAAAACAGAAATGTAGATATTTGTACAAATTTATTAAAAAAGAAAAACTGAAATATCACATGGTCATAAGTATTCAGACCCTTTGCTCAGTATTGAGTCGAAGCACCCTTTCGAGCTAGTACAGCTTTCTTGGGAATGATGCAACAAGTTTTTCACATCTGAATTTGGGGATCCTCTGCCATTCTTCCTTGCAGATCCTCTCCAGTTCCATCAGGTTGGATGGTGAACATTGGTGGACAGCCATTTTCAGGTCTCTCCAGAGATGCTCAATTGCGGTCAGGGCTCTGGCTGGGCCAGACAAGAATGGTCACAGAGTTGTTCCGAAGCCACTCCTGTTATTTTAGCTGTGTGCTTTGGGTCATTGTCTTGTTGGAAGGTGAACCTTCAGCCCAGTCTGAAATCCAGAGCACTCTGGAAGAGGTTTTCTTCCAGGATATCTCTGTACTTGGCTGCATTCATCTTTCCTTCAATTGCGACCAGTCATCCTGTCCCTGCAGCTGAAAAACACACCCATAGCAAGATGCTGACACCACCATTTTTCACTGTTGGGACTGTATTGGACCGGTGATGAGCAGTTCCTGGTTTTCTCCCCACATACCGTTTAGAATTAACGCCAAAAAGTTCAATCTTCGTCTCATCAGACCAGAGAATCTTATTTCTCATAGTCTGGGAGTCCTTCATGTGTTTTTTGGCAAACTCTATGCGGGCTTTCATATGTCTTGCACTGAGGAGAGGTTTCCTTCGGGCCACTCTGCCATAAAGCCCCGAATGGTGGAGGGCTGCAGTGATAGTTGACTTTGTGGAACTTTCTCCCATCTCCCTACTGCATCTCTGGAGCTTAGTCACAGTGATCTTTGGGTTCTTCTTTACCTCTCTCACCAAGGCTCTTCTCCCACGATTGCTCAGTTTGGCTGGGCGGCCAGATCTAGGAAGAGTTCTGGTCGTCCGAAACTTCTTCCATTTAAGGATTATGGAGGCCACGGTGCTCTTAGGAACCTTGAGTGCTGCAGAAATTCTTTTGTAACCTTGGCCAGATCTGTGCCTTGCCACAATTCTGTCTCTGAGCTCCTTGGGCAGTTCCTTTGACCTCATGATTCTCATTTGCTCTGACATGCACTGTGAGCTATGAGGTCTTATATAGACAGGTGCGTGCCTTTCCTAATCAAGTCCAATCAGTTTAATTAAACACAGCTGGACTCCAATGAAGGAATAGAACCATCTCAAGGAGGATCAGAAGGAAATGGACAGCATGTGAGTTAAATATGAGTGTCACAGCGAAAGGTCTGAATACTTATGACCATATGATATTGCAGATTTTCTTTTTTAATAAATTTGCAAAAATATCTACATTTCAGATTTTTTTTTCTTTCAAGATGGGGTGCTGAGTGTACATTAATGATAAATAAAATGTACTTTTTTGCTTTTAGCAAATGTCTGCAATGAAACAAAGAGTGAAAAATTTAAAGGGGTCTGAATACTTTCCGTACCCACTATATGTAAAATGTTATGTATATGAGCATCACAGAAGAAATGAAGAGAATGTAGCCCTGCTCGAATCTGTAACAGGGATCCCCTCAACCTACCATGTCACATTTAAAATAATGATGTTTAGACACATTTCAAATATATACACTAGATGGTATTATTGTCATAATTGCAGTATTGTATTAGTCATAAAAAAACATATCAAAAACATAAATTGACATGACACTGCTTCAGTGTTTTTAAAATAGTGTTAAGAAAAGTGGGAAATTGTATTTCTGATGCTATAAAGCAGGGATATACAACAAGTTGACTGTGGTCCGACTTTGGACCATGGCCCCAATCTGTCCAGATCCCTGTTTTCGGGCCATCTCATTATGAAAGTGGTCAGAAGAAACACTCATCTCCTGACTGCTGTTCCCTAAGCCCTGATACCTTACCATAATGGAAGCAGGGATCACTAATCATCTCTGGTGCCTGTACAGCAGTTGTGCAACCAGCAGTGATAATTGCCAATCCTTGCTGCTACTATTTAACGTATCAGGGTTTAGGGGACAATATCAATTGTTTGTGGGACACTCAAGAGCATTATATTGTGTGGGGGGGTTTGCAGTAATGGAGAATTATACTGTGTGTGTGTGTGTTAGTCCTAGGGAGCATTATTCTATGAGGGAGCAACAATAGTTCATTATAACATGTGAAGGCAACATACGAGGTATTATACTATGTGGGGGGGGGGGGCAATAATGTAAAAAAGAAAAACTGAAAATGTAAAATGTCAAGGGGTTTATAATGGGGTCTCATTAGTTATTCTACTATTTACATTGCTGAATATACTACTACTCTATGTAACCAATGTCACATGTTGATTGTTGTTTTGTTTTACCAGTATCAGTACAATGAGCCTTTTTTTTCCTTAAGCTTACAAGTTCAAAATATCACTAATTCATGTTTTTATATCCATATTTATTATGTATCTAGTCACGTAATCAGATTTCATCCAAACCTCTTTTTCTTAGCTCCAGGTAATTTGTTTTGTAGTAGCTTCTTAGTGCATTCATTTATTTATGACAATATGCTTTTAAAAGACACGTTTTTTTTAATTTTTAATGAGTTATGATTTTATTATTTCATGTTATTGTTCTTTATATCTGTAGCCAATTATTTTTCATTTAGTCTCATATACACTTGATAAAGGGGACTTTATATCCCCGAAACGCGTTGTGTTCATTGAGCATAATAAAGTATCCTTGGTGAAGCACGGTCTCCATACCTCAATTTTTTTGGAGTTCATCCTACCCACCATATATCCGAATATTGTCTGGATCCAGAGGATTCTGACGCCCAGAGGTTCCGCAGCTGCCGTACACAGTGATATATACTGGATTTGTCAACTATAGTGGTTGTGAATTAGCACAACCCCATAAGGTGAGAGCAAATCTGCAAAAGTGTCACTATCCACGGGTCACATCCACGTGAGCCCAAGAATTGAAAGGGATTTTGTTTCCCACCATAACTTGTGGGAGTACTAACCCCTACACTCAGTCGATTTGACACTCACAGTGCCGTGGACCTTCCACCACTTGTTGCCCATCAGATCCTCACCCTATAGTTTTGTACATTTCCAGATCCCTAGTGATTATACACAATGTATTCTTAAATCACTTGATTAGTTTCTTCCTTGCGCACGACTACTCAATTATCCTTTTATCTTAGCAATATTACGCTATGTGCCGCTCGGTGTTGTTGTTTTTATTTTTTTTTTTTTTTGAAGCATGTATATCCTTTAAAGCACTTTATGTGGTTTAATATGATATCAACAGCAAAAATTATAATTCTCCTTCTGGTGAAATCATCCTTTTTCAAAATTGACAAAGGACAACTAGAATATGTTCTCCTTTCTCCTTTCTTCTCAGAAAAGGGTTATGTGACATATTTTTAAAATGTTTGGAAAGAGGTTAGCAAGTTCATGAGCAATGAGGAAAGAGGAAGAGGCAAATGTAAGCTAGGCTAGCTCTCCAGGCTCTATGTCAGTGATTTATATTTAAAATGTAAATGCATTTTTCAGGATAAAAATATTAATGACATCAATATCCAATCAGTTGGGGTCTGGCGCCTGGCACCGCCATAGATCAGCTTTTCTCAGCACACAGATAATAAAGGAAGAATCACACAATTCTGTTCTCTGTGAAGTGGCTAAACTAAGTCACTGCAGTGAATGGGTGCTTATCTGCAGTATCCTGCAGATAAGTTATCTTCTTCTTGCTCCATTCTCTGTGTTTCATCTGCTGAAAACAGAATATTGGTGGGAGTGATAGGTGTCAGACACCCACCAATCTGATATTGTTGAACTATCATTAAGATATATCATCACTATTTTCATACTGGAAAACCCCTTTAAGAAAGTAAACTTTCATACTTTGGCATTAAAAGATGGAATATAGATATTTAAAAGTAGCACACACAAGTTAAAAACATTTAATGAAAAGAAAGTGAAGGTTAGATTAGACACAAAACAATGTTACATAGGGAAGGCTGTATCTTTTTTTCTTATTGTTTCATTAAATATAATATCAAGGAAATTAATGGCTCAAGGAATGGTTATAAAATCTTCCTCTTGATAATGTATCAGTATTTGAGGTCCTTGCTACCATCTCTGCAGAAGCTCCTTTCAGAACATAGAATAACATTGGTGTATTCTATTTTTAACAGCTAACAGCTATAGAAAACAATAACTCCTTGTAAAATACAATCCTTTATCTTTACTGTGGCTCAACGCTACATTTGTACCAGGATGATTTTTATTGTGCTCTACTCTAGAAAGTCAATGTTCATAATCATTTAATAACATCTACCTTTTTCTTTATTAACAACAGAATTTTTGCTCTATTGTTTTTTACTTAATATAATATAAGCCAAATCTTTAAATATCAACAGGATATGTTGTAGATTTTAGTATACCATAAAAACACAAAATACTAAATATAACAACAAAAATACTAAACTTCCAGAATAAAGACATTTTGTTTACTGTATTTACATCTTTATTACTGCAGTGTACTGCTTTATACTGTACTGCAGAGCTTTTTGGCAATAAAAAGATCAATATTTGAGGTAGTATGCTTGCTGTTAAATGATTCCACCTGCAGTCCTGGCAACATCATAATGATAGGGCCATAAACACTATAAGCTGATCCAAGACTTTCAGTAAATATGGCAATAAGAACAAATTTAAAAATCTGTTTCTGTAATTCCAAACTTGGCATGGAGCAATTTGTGTTGAGTGTTCAAGAAATTAATTGCTTTATCATCTGCAGTGAAATATTAGACCAGTTCTATTGCTGCATAGACAAAATAGAGAATTAAGTGTAGTATATAATGTGATGAAAAAGCAGCTGAACGGATGTTAAATATAATTAGGATACCAATAACAAAAGTAGCGCATAGAAAGTTACAGTGATTATTCAATAAAATAAACAAGGATTATTTCATTGCATTCTTATGGCTATCAATCTATGTATCTATCTATCTATCTATCTATCTATCTATCTATCTACAGTGCCCTGTGAAAGTATTCGGCCCCCTTGAACTTTTCAACCTTTTGCCATATTTCAGGCTTCAAACATAAGGATATAAAATTTTAATTTTTTGGGTGAAGAATCAACGACAAGTGGGACACAATTGTGAAGTGGAACGAAATTTATTGGATATTGTAAACTTTTGTAAAAAATAAAAAACTGAAAAGTGGGGGCGTGCCAAATTATTCGGCCCCCTTAAGTTAATACTTTGTAGCACCACCTTTTGCTGCGATTACAGCTGCAAGTTGCTTGGGGTATGTCTCTATCAGTTTTGCACATCGAGAGACTGAAATTCTTGCCCATTCTTCCTTCGAAAACAGCTGGAGCTCAGTGAGGTTGGATGGAGAGCGTTTGTGAACAGCAGTTTTCAGCTCTTTCCACAGATTCTCGATTGGATTCAGGTCTGGACTTTGACTTGGCCATTCTAACACCTGGATACATTTATTTGTGAACCATTCCATTGTAGATTTTGCTTTATGTTTGGGATCATTGTCTTGTTGGAAGATAAATCTCCGTCCCAGTCTCAGGTCTTTTGCAGACTCCAACAGGTTTTCTTCCAGAATGGTCCTGTATTTGGCTCCATCCATCTTCCCATCAATTTTAAACATCTTCCCTGTCCCTGCTGAAGCAAAGCAGGCCCAAACCATGATGCTGCCACCACCATGTTTGACAGTGGGGATGGTGTGTTCAGGATGATGAGCTGTGTTGCTTTTACGCCAAACATATCGTTTTGCATTGTGGCCAAAAAGTTCGATTTTGGTTTCATCTGACCAGGGCATCTTCTTCCACATGTTTGGTGTGTCTCCCAGGTGGCTTGTGGCAAACTTTAAATGAGACTTTTTATGGATATCTTTGAGAAATGGCTTTCTTCTTGCCATCAGTGTATGACTGATTGTTGTCCTATGGACAAACTCTCCCACCTCAGCTGTAGATCTCTGCAGTTCATCCAGAGTGATCATGGGCCTCTTGGCTGCATCTCTGGTCAGTCTTCTCCTTGTTTGAGATGAAAGTTTAGAGGGACGGCCGGGTTTTGGTAGATTTGCAGTGGTCTGATACTCCTTCCATTTCAATATGATCGCTTGCACAGTGCTCCTTGGGATGTTTAAAGTTTGGGAAATCTTTTTGTCTCCAAATCCGGCTTTAAACTTCTCCACAATAGTATCACGGACCTGCCTGGTGTGTTCCTTGGTCTTCATGATATTCTCTGCGTTTTAAACAGAACCCTGAGACTATCCCAGAGCAGGTGCATTTATACGGAGACTTGATTACACACAGATGGATTATATTTATCATCATCAGTCATTTAGGACAACATTGGATCATTCAGAGATCCTCACTAAACTTCTGGAGTGAGTTTGCTGCACTGAAAGTAAAGGGGCTGAATAATACTGCACGCCCCACTTTTCAGTTTTTTATTTTTTACAAAAGTTTAAAATAACCAATAAATTTTGTTCCACTTCACAATTGTATCCCACTTGTTGTTGATTCTTCACCAAAAAATTAAAATTTTATGTCTTTATGTTAGAAGCCTGAAATGTGGCAAAAGGTTGAAAAGTTCAAGGGGGCCGAATACTTTCGCAAGGCACTGTATCTATCCTACAGTACAAGTATGATGCAACTGACCATTATTATTTACAATTGCATCATACTATAATTTCAACATGTTCTTCAATGTTTGTTCTAGACTTTGCCTATATTTTCTTCAACAATCATACGTAACCTGAAAGTGGCTATCTGGGGATTCTAACTTACCAGCTTCTGGACTGGGTTTTGACTTCTGGGCTTCCAGGTTGATACCAAACATAATCGCATATATGGCATCCAGCTTCTGATTTCCTCTTTTTCCCTCCTTTTCCTGCTTCTTCATCTATTGAGGGGGCTGGCAGTGCCTTTAATTGTAAAATAAATCCAGCCCCATCTCTGTTGTATATAGGCAGTGATAGAGGGTATGCTAGTAGTGCCCTGCAAAAGTATTCATACC
Source organism: Leptodactylus fallax (assembly GCA_947044405.1). Classification (NCBI taxonomy): domain Eukaryota; kingdom Metazoa; phylum Chordata; class Amphibia; order Anura; family Leptodactylidae; genus Leptodactylus; species Leptodactylus fallax. Next base: position 2,358,319 of record CAMRHE010000100.1, read on the forward strand.
ACTTGAACCTTTTCACATTTTGTCACCTTACAACCATGAATTAAAATGTATTTTATTGAGATTCTAAGTGATAGGCCAACACAAAGTAGCAGATAATAGTGAAGTGGAATGAAAATGATACATGGTTTTCAAAATTTTAATCAAATATAAATCTGAAAAGTGTGATGTGCAAAAGTATTCAGCCCCCCTATATCAATACTTTGTAGAGCCACCTTTCGCTGCAATTACAGCTGCAAGTCTTTTGGGGTATGTCTGTACCAGCTTCATGCATCTAGAGACTGAGATTTTTGCCAATTCTTCTTTGTAATATAGCTCAAGCTCAGCCAGGTTGGATTAAGAGCGTCTGTGAACAGCAATTTTCATGTCTTGACACAAATGCTCAATGGAATTTAGGTTGGACTTTGACTGGGCCATTCTAACACATGAATATTCTTTGATCTAAACCATTCCACTGTAGCTCTGGCTGTATGTTTAGGGTCATTGTCTTGCTGGAAGATGAATCTCCTTCCCAGTCTCAAGTCTTTTGCAGCCTCCAACAGGTTTTCTTCCCATCAACTCTGACTGGCTTCCCTGTCCCTGCTTAAGAAAAGCATCTCCACAGCATGATGCTACCACCACCATGTTTCACAGTGGGGATGGTGTGTTCATGGTGATGAGCAGTGTTACTTTTCCACCACACATAACACTCTGCATTTAAGCCAAAAAGTTCAACTTTGGTCTCATCTGAACAGAGCACTTTCTTCCACATGTTTATTGTGTCCCCTATATGGCTTGTGGCAAACTGCAAATGGCACTTCTTATGTCTTTCTTTCAACAATGATTTTCTTCTTGCCACTCTTCCATAAATGCCAGATTTGTGGAGTGCACGACTTATAGTTGTCCTGTGGACAGATTCTCCCACATGCGCTGTATATTTCTGCAGCTCCTCCAAAGTGACTATGGGCCTCTTGGCTGCTTTTCTGACGGGTGCTCTCCTTGCTCAATCTGTCAGTTTAGGTGGACGGCCATGTCTTGGCAGGTTTGCAGTTGTAGAATACTTTTTTCCATTTTTTGGATGGATTAAACAGTGCTCCTTGGGATGCTCAAAGCTTGGGATATGTTTTTATAACCTAACCCTGCTTTAAACTTCTCTACAACCTTATCTCTGATCTGTCTGGTGAGTTCCTTGGTCTTCATGATGATGTTTGTTCACTAGTATTCTCTAACAAACCACTGAGGCCTTGACAGAACAGGTGTATTTATTCTGAGACTAAATCACACACAGCTAGACTCTATTAACTAATAAAGTGGCTTCTGAAGGCAATTGATTGCACTGGATTTTATTTAAGGGTATCAGAGTACAGGGGGCTGAATACTTATGCACATCTTTCCAGATTTTTATTTGATTAAAATTTTGAAAACCATGTATCATTCTCGATCCACTTCACAATTATCTGCTACTTTGTGTTGGTCTATCACTTAAAATCTGTATAAAATACATTTAAATTTGTGGTTGTAAGGTGACAAAATGTGAAAAAGTTCAAGAGGTATGAATACTTTTGCAAGCCACTGTACAATGACAGTTTTCTAGCTCCCAAAATGTACTTCATACCAGGGAGCAGGAACCAGGGAGAGGAGGGAGTAGGAGAAAGTTACTTCCTGAGTGTGAGACGCGTGAACCAGTCTGAAAATTTGGAGATTCTGAATAAGAAGAACTTTGACCTGAAGTTAGAAAGTTCAAGGATAAAGCCTAGAAAATGTTTTAGATTATATGTATTAAATTGTGTAATAATATCTGGAACTCAGCATGTGTTTATTCATGTTTTCATTGTAAGCCTAAATTTATACCACATTTGGGGTTTTACAATATTGGCTTGATATGCATGTGTATACACTGGCAATATAATAAATATACACCATATGGTAAACATATTTTCTATAGTAGTATAATGTTATTTTCTATATACAGGTCTATTGAAAAAAACAAACTATTGACTGTGCTTTCTAATGCAACATACTGGTCAAGCACACACCTCAATGATACCATTCTAGAATATATTTCACCATAGCATATTTATTTTGAGTCAGTGACAGATTTTCATTGTGTATATGCTGATAGTCTACTATAGACATGATGTGAATGTTGATTAACCATACCAATGTAGCTACTTCAATGTTAGCTTGAAATAAGTTTAATTTAAGACAGTTGCTAAATTGATTTTAGTTTTTGTATGCATTAAAAAGATTTAAGTGATTTATTAAGCAACATGTGCCAGAATTGAAGTGTATTTTGCATCTGAAAACTGTCTAGCATGCTGTGTACCACATTTATCAATTGTTTTATACACTTGTACAACTTGACCGAAAAAGAGGGCATGGCTTCTCGGAAAGGAGCGTGGCTTCACAGAAAAGATGCATAGTCTAATTTGCTTCTCTGTGCAACAGAAATGTGCCAGAAATGCGCCAAGAACTTTTAAGCCAACTAATAGTTGGTGTAAAATTAGACTAGACAGTCTAGGAATACACCACATTTATCAAACATCAGAAATTTTGATAAATCTGGTGCAGTATAAGATTGTCAGACAGTATTAGTAAATCTGGGCCAAGGTCTGAAAGCTTGCTAACTATATTAACAAACATTGAAAACAATAAGTACCTTGCAGTTACAAGCACCAGTTTTCAAAAGCCATAATTTTTTTTTATTTTTCAGTTCACATAGCTGTATGACTACTTTTTCTTGTGTCACAAGATATACTTTCTACTCTCACTATTTAAGCCCTTGTCAACATCCACCCTAATATTATGGCAGATATTGAGACTTTAAATATGACACCTGCTCAAAAGTAATTCAGATAAAACAAAACATCACCGAGCAGTGCATAGTGTAACACCGTTTGTCAGGTAATACAGGGTAAGTATAGCAGATTGAACTCTCACATTGGCAGGTTGTGAGAAGGCCACAACCACCGTATTGCACAATGGAACCAATTAACAAAGGTTTCCTCTCTGGGTGGAAGGTACCAGCAGGATCCGGCAGACACTCTGGAGTGTCAGGAGGTATGCAAGAAGGACCGGTTCTGACCCACAGCCTCGGTCAGAAGGAACGGAACTGCGCTCCACCCTGGCTTAGTAAAATCCAAAAACTTTATTTTCCAACACTATGCGTTTCAGGATACATATCCCTTTATCTAGTGTACAGGAAGAGAGAAACGCTAAACATACACCATCAAACACCAATTGCTGGTTTAAATAAGACAGAGATACAAATGGGAACGCCACAACAGAGGTAGGAAGGGGCATGACCAATATACAAAGACAAAAAAAGGTGACCAATAAACAAAGACAAAAATAGGTCAAATTCAGCTGACACATAAATCAATATAAAAAGGAGGAGAAGTCTAGAGATCAGATGAGCTCTTTCACTAGCAGAATGTAGGGAACATCCAATTAAAGCCTTAAACTTTATCCTACCATGTGTATATGAAAGCCAGGGTTAGAACAGTATCCCTTCGGCTTGTTTGATGTAAGGCACACATGCGCGGTCAATTTTCCATGAGCGGCATGTCAAATTAGACTGCGGTCAATAGAGTGAAACAGCGCATGCATGGGGAACCTGCACATGCCCAGTGAGGCCGTCAGATCGTAGTAAAAACAGTTGATCGGCTAACAGCTGTTCGGCTGACAGGGAGAGTTGCGCATGCGTAGACTAGCATATCGTAGAGGGCGTCATCAATAGGGGAGGGGCTGAGCAGAGATTGGCGATTGGCTATTGGATCAGAACATAATAGAATGCTGATGTTCTGTATTAGTAAACACAGACAGCCACACGCCAATGGGGTGAGCTGGACTGTGATGAACAGAGATGGTAATGGCCTTATGATAACAGGAAAATGGGGAATAAGAATAATAGGCTATAATAGGCACGTATGACGCAATGAAATGGGGAGATAGAAAATTTACATATATTAAAAAGCAATTAACATTGGAGGGATGATATCATGTGAAAGATGCTTAAAATACCAGTTCATATACTAATGAATAGGATAAATATATAAAAAAATATTAAATATATTGAGAGAGAGAGAGAGAGAGAGAGAGAGAGAGAGGCAAATAATAACATAGAAAGGAAAGTCAAAAAATATACATCATTCCATGTACTAATGAACTGTATAAAAACATATATTGAGCCTAATAGAATAGATAAAATTGAAACAGAACTAATAAATAACAATAAATATGCAGTGTGCTAATATCATAGTGTGCTAATAGTTATAAAAAAATTATCAAATAAAAACAATGAATAATTAATATAAAAAATTAATGAAAAATACTGCAAGTAATTGACAAATACTGGAATATCAATACTTGAGTTCATCAAGTTAAAAAGTTCAAGGGAGTTTACAAACTAAAGGATTATAATTTACATGGTACACCAAGTGCTACTTGAGTGAGAGTAATTATGGTAATGCTTGATAGGTCAACCGTAAAGTCTTCCAGGGCTTCATTTAACCCGGCCGGAACCAGAGTGTTAAGTCTGTAAATCCAGAACAAATCTTTTCTACGGAGTACATTAAACCTATTAGTAACAGAGAGAGGTATATGGTCTATGGGTATGACCAAAAAAACATCAAATAGACCATTATGTAGGCTAGCCACATGTTTAGATACACTATGTTTCAGAAACTGATTAATGACATTCAACCGATGCTTGTTGAGGCGTTCCCTTAATGTCCTAATGGTGCGACCTACATATTGCAGGCCGCAAGGACACTGTAACACATAGATTATGTATGAAGATGCACATGTTAGGTAGTGAGAAATGGAGAATGGAGAAGAGTACGTGCTCTTCTGAATGTCATACCGGAATGTTTCAGTAGTAATCTCTCAGAAATTGGTCATTGAGAAGCACATACCAGCGCTAAGTATAGCGCGGATGTTCTTATGTGTCCCAATAAAAGTTGTAATAAAATTGAAACTGGATTTATCTCTAGTACCTCTAGTTCTTGGTTGTAAACAATCAGTTTGTATAAAATTAGCAGCTTTATTTTTCGCTGTTTTAATTAAACCTTTGTGGTAATGTTTCTCACTGAACCTGTTGAAAAGAATCTTGCTTTGTCTCTCAAAATCAGTGTCCTTGGTACAATTTCTCCTGACTCTTTTAAATTGACCATAGAGAATATTGCCTCGCGACTTCTTGAAGTGGAGACTACGGTAGTCAAGCAGACTATTGCAGTCTACTTGTTTAAAAAAGGTTTTGGTATAAACTTTATCATCTTCACTAACCAAAGTAAGGTTGAGATAATTAATACTTTTGGAATCTGAAATACCAGAAAAATTCAGTACTTCCTATATATTTCCCATTCCTTTTGTAGCCATTTTTTGCTTTGGCTGAAAAAAAACGCAGCAAAATCTTCAACAAAAAAAGCTGTGTTTCTGCAACGTGGGACCTCAGCCTTCGTCACACACTGTGTACCCAGGTGCTCATTCATTCCTGTCTGGGGTTTTGCTGTTACCGCACAGCCAGGAATTAAAAGTGGCTGAAATTAATCCGCGTTTCACTTACAGAAAAGTGAAAGTACTGGCAGCCGAGGATGCAGCATCTAGGTACTCCAAATTCAGTGGGAGTTAGTAAAACACTGCAGAGCGGTGCTGCTTGCCTGTTTCTATAAGTCCAGCTCTGGTGATTAAGAATTGTAGACAGTATTAATATCTAAATTGACTGTATTGTGAAAAACATTATTAAGGCTTACTGACTAAGGAGGCTTATATAGGCTACTAATAAGGAGAATTTTATTATATAGGATGGCTACAGTGGAGGGAGTAAACTTTATAGGCTAAATAAAATAATATTTAAAGTTGATGTAGTAATGTTTCTTATGGTTATTGTTATGTTAGAATCCCTGGAGGAAATATCAAATAATAGCAGGGACTGGCTGATAACAGAGAGCAGTATAACTAGCTGCTTAAATCCTATACAGCACTGAGACATAGGTCCCAGACACTAAAATACCTTCACCAGCGCCAGTTGCAAAGCCAGATGGACTTTGCTGAATTTGGGGTCCAAGTTATCAGCACAGAATTCAAACCAGAACCAACGATAAACTTACAAGGCCGTTCAGGAGGAAAAATCATGAAAGTGAACATCCAGGCCAGTAATCAATTCTGGAGGAAACGTTTGAACCAGAGTGAGGAGACAAGTGGTTTTACAGTATCAAGCCAAGGGTCCTAGAGGTCAGTATGAAGCTGTATAGCACAAAGAATCAGGTATGAAAGCTAGAGAAGGTACAACCAATTGAAGGCACCTAGCTGAGGAGGAAGAGAGTTTAAATATGTCTCCGCAGCTGCTAATTGGATAAGCCCACATGAAATCTGACACTGCAGAATCTTCCTGGGTCCACATGGTAACCTTAAAACAATAGTAGCTTGAACTGAGATTCCTGTACTGAGTTATACTGTACCTGATGATTGCACTTGTAAATTGTGCTTATATACTGTATTGTCAGCACATAAGAGTGGGTTAACTATATTTTATGTACTGTACAAAGTCTTTTAGATACTTTTTTTATGCACCCTTAATTGCATATGTAGCAGGAATAGATACAAATTGAGGCTTCACCATTAGTGGCTGGATGTGGAGAGCTTGAATCAGACCTTTTTAATGAAGAAGGTTTCTTGAAAGCTGACATCAGCTTTTTTGAATTTTTTTTTGTTTTAATATGTAAAATGGAAGGAGTGTTTTTACTTCTTTTGTTTATTTATATTTTAAAATCTTTTATTTATTTATTTTTTGCTAATATTTTTTTTTTCCATTAGGGGACCTTACCTTGCTATCATTTGCTCAGTTATAGAATGCACTGCAATACTTTAGGAGATTACTGCATACTATTATACGTTGAACTATTTATTGTACATCTTCTGTGTTCCTATTAAACGGAAGACATTATAGGAACTTTACTGTGACAAGGGTAATTATAGTATGACAGATCCATTGCTGAATTTTTTCTAAAGCACACACAACACAGATGTAAACAGAATCTAATATGTAAATTATAAAACAGTCCTTTTCATGTTTTATTCATTTGACACCGCATTAAACGTAGGCTGATAACTATAGGAAGTAGTCACTCAGCATCAAGAATACTACATTACTAATAAAAGTACATTTATACCTGGACTAATTCATCCTTGTGATGGATATATGCTGTAAGTACTGAGCAGACATATAGACATCACGAGGAAATTCTAGATGTGCAAATTCTTGATAAACATTTTGTGATTTGTTTAATTTGTTTAACTAGGTCAAAATTTTGTGCCGATTTATATTTTAAAATATCTTTATGACAATTGGAGCTCTGTTTTCTGTATGTGATAATGAGACCGGTGCATGTTGCCCTGTGGAGGGATGCTGCCATAGTCATTGCATGATGCACCAGTATTTATAAATTTCTCCCATAAAGTTAAATGATAAATTATTGGATACTTACAGCCACAGAGAGAGCTTAGGAGTGTGATGAAAGGAGACCCATTTTCAATACATATTTTAATTAGTTTTATCTGTACAATAAGGAACATGGCATAGAAATACAAAAAGAAAAACTACTTTGTTGTGTAGGACAGACAAAAATACACAGTTCTGCACAAATTTAATGAATGGCATGAATAACAGCAATGAACCATGGAGGCAAAAATGTGTTGCAAGGTATCGCTGTTAAAGAAAAAGAGAAAGATAAGAAAGAAAGGGAAGAAGGAATGAAGAAAGGAGAAAGAAGAGAGGAGAGGAGCGGAGAGGGGAGGGGCAGTTAGTAGTTAGTTGGTGAGAGGGAAAACGGGGAAAAAGGGGGGGAAGGAGTTTGGTCTCACAGTTGCAGATGTCTCCAGGTGAACCATGTCTTTAGAAAATGGCTATGTGATCTATTTTTCCAGCTTGAAAGGTCCTCAAAACAGGGGATTTGATTAAGTTTAGCAATTCAGTCAGACTTTGTTGGGGGTTCAGGTTGTAGCCATTTTGCAGGGCTGAGAGAGTCGTTTAATTATAGTTTGGACATCCTGCCAGAAAGGTCTGATGTTGGGACAGTACCACAAAATATGCAAGAGGGTGCCACTGTGGGCATGACATCTCCAGCAAAGATCGGAGAATGTTAGGTTCATCCGGTACAGCCAGCTACGTGTGCGGTACCATCTGGTAAGCAATTTATAATGAGTCTCCTGGAGGCACACACAAGGAGAAAAGCCAGTCCCATTGGTGTATTTATCATTACTGAATTATATTGTTCATGGATATATCATTAGTGAATATACTATTTATTCATGTGTCATCAGTATATTACATTGGTATATGTGTATACAAGTAATGTCGGGGGGGGGGGGGCAAGTTGGCAGAGTTGAGATTTATTAACTTCCTGTCATCAAAACCAGATATACTGCCAATGCATAGTTTATTGCTTTACAACTTCTTGGGCAGTCAGACATAAGAGAAAGGGAGTTGTTACCAGACAGACTGGCAGGAAGTGTTGCTAAGCACAATCCAGGAGCTTCGCCTTACGAAGGACTGGGAATACTTTGGAAACTTGGTTACACCTTGGAAGTCAGCAAGCAAGTTGGGCGTATCCAGTCCATTTCACGTTTATTCAGTTTTTTTTTTCTTCTTTTATTTTAAAAACTATTTTTCTTGTCTTGTCATCTCATGTCTTTTTCATATGAGTAAAAGGTGAGTGCAAGATTGAGTGAGTGGAGTGAATTGACCCCTGACAGCTGCACCAATATCACATGGTCTGTATGTGAGCTTATGGCATACTACTGTGTTATACATTGAAATCAGTAACAAAATAGTATGGACTTAGTATGCTACTATTATCCAAAAATTTTACATTTAACTATGGCAACATTTCTAACAGTTCTATGCCATACCTTTGACTACATACAGGTGCATCTCAATAAATTAGAATATTTTTGAAATGTTCATTCATTTCAGTAATCCAGTAATTCAATTCGTAATCAGCGTCTTCCATGATTGTGTGTCCTACTGAACCAGACTGAGGGACCATTTAAAGGCTTAGGAAACCTTGGCAGGTGACACACTGAATTTACAATACTGAACTTTTTCACAATATTCAAATTTTCTTAGATTTGGGTTTTCATTACCTGTAATCCATAATCTACATTTACAGAAATAAAACACTTGAAATAGAACACTCTGTGTGTAAAGAATCTAGAAAATATAGGAGGTCACTTTTCAAAGATATTCTAATTTATTGAGATGCACCTCTACTGTATTAGAATTTTAAACCTAAAAGTGATATGGTGTAAAAAGTGAAACATTTACTTTAATTGTAATACAAGTGACACACAAGGTAGGATTTGCATGGAGAATCCTCACCAAGCATGTTTGCTAAATTTGACATATTATTGTATTTTCTTCTTTGGAAGAATAAATACTTAAATTCAGTGAGCTTAATTTTAAACAAGGTATTAATAATCATAAAAGGGCAACACATACATGAATATTGTGATACAATAATGTTCCTATTGCATGTTGATAACAAAGAAATATTAAACAATTGCATAAAAACTATAGGTTTACAGTTTATAGGTTTTCTATGGTAGAAAGTGTGACAACAGAGGGTAGACAGGTTTTTAAACTTGGCTTGCAACTGATGCTGTAATAGATGTTAAGAGCCATCTGCTCGAAACTTAATCAAACTGTCATCAGGTATTTAATTCCAAGCAAATGTGAGAAACATTGTAATAACCTATATAGCTAGATGAGACATATCAAAGGAATGCCAGGGATAACAAATTAAAAAGCATTAGTGCGCCCATAGTTCAGGAAGCCTGTTAGGCTAAGACCCCATGTAGTGAGCCTCAAGCTAAGTAGTGCGGTAGAAAGAACTGTGGCGGAAAAGCATTGCAGTGCTTTTTACTTACTGTCCCTATTATAACTATACGGAAAACGCTAGCATTTCCGCAAGTATATTTAACATGCTGCGATTTACAAAAACGCAAGCGTTTTTGAAATTGCAGTATTTTCGCTGCAGATTTTTTTCTGCAACATGTGGACAGGATTAGTCAGAATCCCATCCACTTTGCAGGTGCTATTAAATGCAGCGTGTTTTTGCAGCGGTGTTTTCGCAGTGTGAGGCTCTGGTCTTAAGGAAATGTACCATCAGAGAACTGAAGCTCACAAAAAGGAAAAAAAACTAAATGCTACTGACCAGAGGCGTAGCTAGCGGGGGGGGGGGGGGCAGAGGGGGCGACCGCCCCGGGCCCAGTGAGAAGGTGAGGGCCCACTAACGGTATCAAAAGATTTCTATCTACATCAGCTGCTTAGCGCTACACATCCTAGACTGGTTCCTCACTCCCTGGCTGAGGAAGACATATTAACCGAGTGAGGAACCAGCCCAAGATGTGTAGCACTGAGCAGCACACGTTGCTGACTTTTACAGCGCTTACTTATCCTGCTCACCGCTTACTGGCTGACTGAGGTTGAGCAGGGAACGATATCTGCAACTGATTAGAGCAGAGCGTCGGCACGTGATGCGCAGCGCGCCGAAACTCCTCCCCCTGGTCACTGCCTGTGCTCTATGTGCTAACAGATACTGCAGAAAGTAGCAACAGGTCGTTCTGCCGGGTATCCTCCACATCAGGGTCCTTCTAGGCCAAGCTGCAGTTTCAAAAGTGGTCAGTACTAAGTTTAATAGGCTGTATTTGTGTGATCTTAACAGTGTCCCTTTTCAGCACTTTTAAAAGAGTTGTTTAGTTTTGAAGATATTTGATACTGATGACCTCTCCATAGGAGAGGTCATCAGTATCAGATAGGTCAGGTGCAGAGGCGTAGCTAGCGGGGGGGGGGCAGAGGGGGCGGCTAGAATCCACTATGCAGGAACTGAAAAATGCCACATTTTTTTCCCGTGGCATTTTTGCCACGTGGGGCCCCATCCCATCCCCACTTTGTGGTAAAATATGCGCAGTGGACACGCTGCGATTTCCAAAACAGTCGTGGTTTTGGAAATTGCAGCATTCCTATGGAAATGCTCCCAGTTTCCCTATAGATATAATTGAAGCAGAAAGTCCGCAGAGGAAACCTCTGCGAACTTTCTGTGCAAAGCGCAGCAGGAAGAACAGCGCTTTTTTGCTGCGGGACGTCACATGGGGACTTAGGCTTAAAGAGTTTTCCAGCTCATTTTTATTGATGGTCTATCCTCAGAATAAATCATCAATAAGAGATAAGTGATTCCCCACTGATCAGCTGTATGAAGGGGCTATGGCGTCTGGTTATATCACACGCTGTCTGTTTATAGTGACCGTGTGCTGTAATTACAGCCTTGTCATATAGATGTGTACAGGACGAGGCTGTAGTTACATTACATGGCCGCTATGAAAAGAATGACACTATGTAAACAGAGAAGGGGTCACGGCGCTTACACAGGTACCACGGTTCATTCAAACGGCTGATCCTGGGGGTCCCAATTATTGGAACCCCACTAATTAATTTTACCTTTTGTTTACTTTTTAATTAGGAAACATCTGGGGCATTATTAATAAGGGGCACTATTTAAAGGGGGTACATAGGGAAGTTATTAATTTAAAGATGCACTTGGGGGTATTGTTCATTATGGGGGTTATATCATATATTTTATAATTGGGGTAGCAGCAGGATGGGGGCTTTGTGTAGGTGAGGACAATGTGGGCCAGGTGCCTGGAAAAATGAGGAGCCAAAGATGTCTGTGTTGCAAACTATACAGAGACTGAAAGAAGTGGTCATGGCGGTCCAGATGAAAGAGATGGGGAATGTGAACGATTAGTCAGAGTCGTCACCGGTAAGTCACTAAATGTTACTGCACTGTATTTGCCAAAATCGTCTGCAGAGCCCTGTGTAGATCCGATATATACCACTATACGGTCACTGTATAGTGATAATATCGGTATACCTAAGTTGGGGGCCCACTTGGACATGTTCGCCCCCCCTGTGCTGAACCCCTAGCTACGCCTCTGCTACTGACAAATATATAAAACCATTACAAAGTTTATTGAGGCATACATATAAAACCAATCAAGTTAAATTATGTTGCATGTGTAAAGGTAAGTGTGCAAATACATTTATACAATTTAATATCATACATAAGATTATAAGGTATTCCAGATACGGTGGAAGTTGGGATTTCAAACAGGGAATATAAAGTCTATATTGAGCTGGATATATCACCTTACCCCTCTTGGGAGATTCCTGTGCTCGCCCAGAAGGGATGAATACGGGTATGGACGGGGGTCACATGACCTACAGTAACAACATCGCTGTGTTTAAAGGGAGTCTATCATTGAATAAATCGATTTTGAACTGATACCACGTAGGAATAGCCAAAGGCTATTCATCTCATACCTTTAGTTTTCAGGTCCTCGCCGACATTTTCAAATTATGCCTGTTTTTGTGTTTATGCAAATTATGCTCAGGGAGCACAGGGGACATTCCCACTGTGCTCAGAGCACAGCCTCGTCATCCCTCACAGTGCTGCCTCTGTCTCTTCTTCATGACGCCCCCTCCTTCTTTTCCCTGCCTCTTCGTAGTACGCTCGTGTAGTAATCAAATAAAGATGGCATCCAGAGCATTCGCAATCGGCTCTGCCCAAACCTGAAGTGGCAGAGCTGACTGCGCATGCGTGGGATTTTGATCCAGAAGAAAAGATGGTCAGCTGCTGATGCAGCAAAGAGGCAGTGAAAAGAAGCAGGGGACGTCATGAATAAGAGACAGAGGCTGTACTGCGGGGGATGAAGAGGCTGTGCTCGGAGCACAGGAGGAATGCCCCTTGTGCTCTCTGAGCATAATTTTCATAAACACAAAAACAGTCATAATTTGAAAATGTCGGCGAGGACCTGAAAAGTAAAGGTATAAGATGAATAGCCTTTATAAAGGCTATTCCTACGTGGTATCAGTTCAAAATCGATTTATTCAATGATAGACTCCCTTTAAGAGCACAGGTGTTATGTTGAGTATGCTAGGAGGTGTGATGGAATACACAGTGAACTTATCTTTATCACCCACAAGACTAGATTTTTTTTGTGTATGAGAACAACATAGACTTGGAGGGTGCTTGGAGCCAAACCATAAATGTCAGGATAAAAGGATGACATATTTCAACTTTCCTTATCTGGAAATATGCAAAACATTCCATCATATAAGTACAATTATCTAATGGTATGACCAATCAGGATGAGCTACATTATAGTCAATGTCATGTGGATAAAAAGAGGGTTCAGAGGTTATAGAGTAGATTAGAAGCTCCTCATCACCAGAAATCCTGCATCCAGACCAGACTACTGACCATGAGAACAAGCAGGCTTAATACATCTCTTTCCCTTTAATACAGCTACCTAGCTCTGTCTCTCTCTTCATCTCTCTCTCTCTACCTCATCTTTCTCCTAAGTGATCCCCATTAATCCTATATTCCCCTCTTGTTCCCTCTGTTCTCCTTCCTATTACTGCTGCCCCTCTCCCCATCTGTCATATCTAACCCCCTCCTCTTATGTTACCTTAAGTATAGGAATAGTTAATTGTTAGCTGGGACGAGGAATTCTGTGTGTATGTGTATGTACAATATCCATATTGTTGTGATTGGGTTTAATGTACCATTTAAGTTAACTGAGTTTTTTTTTTGTATTCTTGATATTGTATTGTGACTGTGTGCTGCTTTATACATAGAAGTATGCATAGTTTGGACATTGTATTGTGAATTTGTGTTTACTTTGTACTGTCTAAGGCTAAGGCCCCATGTTGTGGAAACGCACCTTTTTTTGTTGCAAATTTTGTTGCGGTTTTTTGAGCCCAAGCCAAAAATGGCTACAAAAGGAATGAGAAATATCTAGGAAATATTTATGCTTCTACCTTTTGCTCAATTCACTCCTGGCTTTGGCTCAAAAAAACGCAAAAAAATCTGCAACAAAAAGAGCTGCGTTTCCGCAACATGGGGCCTCAGCCTTATACTTAACATTTAGTATATTAGTGTTAGTTAATAAACATATTTTATTATCCTGCTCAGTATACATTGTCATATTGTGGAAGGTAATAGAAATAATCGTTAATACAAGGGAAAAGGTGATAGAAAAGGAATAATTAATATTAGTTATTGATATCGTGATCGTGATTATGCCATGTTTATAGATGTGTCACAGGGACAGGGCGGAAGCTAAACAGTATTGCATAACTCACATAGTCTTAGTCCATGTGTAACCCAGTTGCATTACATAAATAACAATAACCATGAAGGAGAGGATTAGTAAATCACAAAACACTAATAATCTATGTACACCATACCATTTTATATAATCTATCTAATCCATATCCCGCATTAATAAACAAAACATGTCACAAGTATGTATTTACAATAACAACGCATTCTACATGGATCACTACTAAAAATGTATGAACACATTACCCATGCAGGTGCCTCACTTCCGCATTTCAGTGCTGCATTCTCCCGGGACAGAAGTGCTTGTTTACTAATGGGGGACATTGAATAGATAGATTATATAAGATTGTATGATGTACATAGATTATTAGTATTAGATTTGCTACTACTCTTCATGGTTATTGTTATTTATGTAATGCCCCTGGGCATGTATGTAGTGTACTGGGCCATGGTACTCAGTTTTTTTTTTCCTTTTTGTGGGAGGTGTATAAGATCTAGTTACATGAAGGTTAGTAACTTATTTTCATAATTTGTTTGTTGATGTGTTATAGTAGATATTTACTTAGATTCCTACTTTTTGTTGTCTTCATTGATAGTCCTATAATAGAACTGAGTAATATTTGACCCCTTAGTGAATGCCAGTATGCTTTTTTACGGTGGTCAGTAGGAGGCCTTATCTCATACATATACATTTTTGAAGCACGTGTATCAGAGTCCAGCATGGGAGTTCTATGTAGGTGAATTAAATGCTTCACGTACCTGCTCTTAATCCCAGGATCAGAAAACCACTGATCCCTGGTGTTTAACCATTTAGATGCCACTGTCAATTGTGACCATGAAATTAAATGGTTCTGGAGGGAGGGGGTTGCAAATGCAATTTTCTTCCCGTCTGTGCTTTTTATGGCCTTTTATTTATTTATACATTAATTTATATTTTTATTATATTTATTTTAGAAGATTGATAAAATACAGAAAGAAGAAAAGTAAATAATAGTAACAAGTGGAAAAAAAAAGCTGAAACAAAACACAAAATACAGTTAGAAGTTTATAAATGTTTGCATAGATTACATTTACATCCATCTATATGGAAAAAATGCCTAAAATGTAGTAGTCTTTGGCAAAGCCTGGTATAGCCTCCTCAACTTTATACTTAATAGATTGCTTGCAGTACATTTGATATTTCTTATGCATTTTGCTTATACTTATAACAAACTAAAAGCCTTTTCTTCTAAAGATGCTTGTGTCACTAAATTTATCAAGGATTACACTATGATAAATAACTAGATCTTTCCTAAAATGGCTTCAAGTATTCCACAACTTCACAAGAATGCATTTTTACTAAAAAAAAAAAAAATAATAATAATAATTTACTCTTTCAGAGCGATAAGCAAAGAGGTGTCATCTATAAAACGACATTTGACATTTACTGCTGATGTATTTTTTTCCTATACTCAATACTGATAAACTAAAAAAAAATTTGTCAAAAACATACTGCAAAGAAAGGAGGAACTGGTTCTTTTCAGGAGAGTTACTATTTTATGTAAAAACTAATGTTTTCGGAGCAAAAATAAATTTTGCATAAAATTATGAATGTGGAAATATAATTTCCATGTACTAAACGTGACGTGTAAATGAGATTAAGTGGTGATACTATTCTTTTTTTAAATTCGTTTTATTGAAAATTGTACAACATGTTAGAAAAGACAAATGGGAAGTGGCAGTCAAGCATCACAATAATAGCAAACTATACATTGTACAATACATAAAGAAATAAAAGAAAAAACAATATAACAAGCAGGGGAAAATAATAACAATCTTGAAGCAAGATCGACACCGTTGCTAAATCCATAGGTACAGTCATATGAAAAAGTTTGGGCACCCCTATTAATCTTAATCATTTTTAGTTCTAAATATTTGGGTGTTAGCAACAGCCATTTCAATTTGATATATCTAATAACTGATGGACACAGTAATATTTCAGGATTGAAATGAGGTTTATTGTACTAACAGAAAATGTGCAATATGCATTAAACCAAAATTTGACCGGTGCAAAAGTATGGGCACCTCAACAGAAAAGTGACATTAATATTTAGTAGATCCTCCTTTGCAAAAATAACAGCCTCTAGTCGCTTCCTGTAGCTTTTAATCAGTTCCTGGATCCTGGATGAAGGTATTTTGACCATTCCTCTTTACAAAACAATTCCAGTTCAGTTAAGTTTGATGGTCGCCGAGCATGGACAGCCCGCTCAAATTATCCCACAGATGTTCAATGATATTCAGGTCTGGGGACTGGGATGGCCATTCCAGAACATTGTAATTGTTCCTCTGCATGAATGCCTGAGTAGATTTGGAGCTGTGTTTTGGATCATTGTCTTGCTGAAATATCCATCCCCGGCGAACTCAAATCGTCACTGATTCTTGTACATTATTCTCAAGAATCTGTTGATACTGAGTTGAATCCATGCGACCCTCAACTTTAACAAGATTCCCGGTGCCGGCATTGGCCACACAGCCCCAAAGCATGATGGAACCTCCACCAAATTTTACAGTGGGTAACAAGTGTTTTCTTGGAATGCTGTGTTTTTGACGCCATGCATAATGCCTTTTGTATGACCAAACAACTCAATCTTGTTTCATCAGTCCACAGGACCTTCCCAAAATGAAGCTGGCTTGTCCAAATGTGCTGCATAACTCAGGCGACTCTGTTTGTGGCTTGCTTTCAGAAAGGCCCACACACTCTCCCAACAGCCCCGTGCAAAGTGTGTTGTATTGTTGACCGATGCACAGGACACCACTGCAGCAAGATGATGCTGCAGCTCGGAGGTGGCTGTGGATTGTCCTTGACTGTTCTCACCACTCCTCTGCCTCTGATATTTTTCTGGCCTGCCACTCTAGGCAACAAGAACTGTCCCTGTGGCCCACCACTATGTCCTCACAGTGGAAACTGACAGGTTAAATCTCTGAGACAACTTTGTATCCTTCCCCTGAACAACTATGTTGAACAATCTTGTTTCAGATCATTTGAGAGTTGTTTTGAGGAGCCCAGAGCCACTCTCAGAGGAGATTCAAATAGGAGAACAACGCAAGGCACCAAATACCTTCCATGATTGGATACACCTGGCATGAAGTCAAAGCCAGTGAGGTTACAAAACCAATTTTGTGCCAGAAGTCAGTAAAAGTAGTTAGGAGTATTCAAATCAATAAAATGATAAGGGTACCCAAATTTTTGCACCGGTCAAATTTTGGTTTAATGCATATTGCACATTTCTGTTAGTACAATAAACCTCATTCAATCCTGAAATATTACTGTGTCCATCAGTTATTAGATATATCAAATTGAAATGGCTATTGCAAACACCCAAATATTTAGAACTAAAATGATTAAGATTAATAGGGGTGCCCAAACTTTTTCATATGACTGTAAGTATCCCAATGGGAAGAAGGCTGGAGCATTGGAATCCAGAAGGGAGTAACAACACAACCTATATCAAAGGCAGACGAGCCATGGGTAGTGATGATACTATTTAACTGTATCTTTTCCTCCTATCCTTATTTTGTTAGGAAATGTCTTCCCTCTAACTTGTGAAACAATATAATCCTCCAAAAAGTCATATGAGAAGATTTCCTAATTGTTAGGAAATCCTATTTGTAGTTTTGTAGTTGTGTTGTCTATAGTCCCAAAACTATAGTTATCTTGAAGTAAAGTCAACTGCTTCTCTTTTACATGTACATCAGTGGCGATAGATAAAACCTATGGTCCAAGGATAGGAGCACTACTGGGCAAGCGCGAGAGGTCCGCACCTGCGCAGTAGTGCCAATAGAAGGGCAATATGTAATACGAGCTTGATCCTACTAACAGCACATGGGCGAGTGGCGTGGCTTGCGATACTGATTAGATATGTGCCCAGGGTTTATAATGGGAATAATTCAGCAGGAATGAGTGTAAAATGACATGAAAAACCTGCATAGTGAATAAAATCTTGGGGGTGATAATTCTAGTATTAAGAGGTAACTGAATTTTATATATATATATATATATATATATATATATATATTTATATATATATATATATTATAATGATGTTATACAAATAATAATAAATATACAATAAATAGATAATAAATATATAGTATCTAGTGATGATAAACATACTGTTCATTAACTTCTTACAGGCATTATAAATATAAACATATGCATTGCCTTAATCCCTTCCCGCCAGTGACATTTTTTGATTTTCATTTTTGAGCTACCTGAAATAGAATCATATGCTAGACAAGCCTGGAAACCTTCAATAGGCTCCCAGCTGTCATGGCAATGGGACGCTGGCTCCGGATCTCATTCTGGGTGCCGACAATCCCCAGCAAAATGACATTAAGGGACATTAGTCCCACGTCTCTGCTGTATAATATGGCCGTATTTAAAAACCTGACTTCCACCGTACTATCATGGCGGATGTCAGGAAGGGTTAAAGAAGAGAATCAGAATTTATATACTTCTTGATCTAAAATGATCATGCTCATGAGTAGAGAAAATACAGATACGTTTGAATAAAAAAAAGTGATTATAAAACAATATGAAAAAACAGTCAAATGGTTATTAAAAAAAGGTTATTAAAAAAAACCTATAATGATATCATAAATATAAAGGAAACTTCATGTGATTCCATACAACATGTATTCAGCGGGAGTGCCTTAAAGTACTGTGTATATGGGTGAGAAGACCTTAATGAAACTAACATGCCCAGTTATGCCTCCCGATTAAAAAGATGTATATATTCTTTTTGGGTGTGTACACTACATAAAGTGGTTGCTAATTTTTAGCTATAAAAAGTGGCTTGTTACACTGTCATGTCTTCTAGTGCCTCATTGAGGCCATGAATATCCAGAACATGTCCCTTTTCTTAAGGGAGTCAAATCTATTGGAGTTATTGTCTGGAATATAATCCAGAGGGGTCACAGAGAAGCCTTTAAAATCACTATTATGCATCTTGAGGACATGCCTGGAAATGCTATGCTTCAGATAACCATTCAGGATTTTTGAACAGTGTTTGTTCATTCTCTCCCTTAGGTCATGATTGTATGGCCTACATATTGTAGGGCACAAGGGCACTCAACACATAAATTAAACAAGTTTGTGTAACTGTGGGCGAACATCGTGCCCATGATCATACCCCATTTTGCAAAAAATCTTTTGTTGAAATTGAAAAACATTATGTGTTAGAATAAACTCTATGCTCTGCAGGATGAATTTCTTCTGTTCTAGTGGCATAGGCGTATCACTGTATAAAAAAGAGGAGATTGCCATTACACCTCTATCGTGTGGTGTATTGTTACCCAATATTGCCACGTCTAGCGTAGCCCATTTATATGTAAATTTTTACTCCATTGGCAGAAGATCCCCTATGAGGCATGCCAAGTCCTTGTGGTATGAAGTTAGAGTTATGACATACCTTTGCAGATGTATATCAATGTACTGTGACAAGTTTCGGGTGATTGAATTGACGCCCGAAATAATCAGTCTTCCTGGTGGGTTCTGAGAATTGCTATGGATCTTTGGCAGATGGTAAAAAAGTGCCATTGTTGGATTTTTTACCATAAGCAATTTATTTTTTCCTATGGGCTTCGAGAATCATGTTTCCTGCACCCCTCTGCATCCTCTTTGGTTTTTTTGTATTAAATAGGGAAAATTTAAGGGTTAGTTGTTCCTGGATTTTATTTTTAATCCTAACGGACTGTAATAGTCCGATATCTTTGTTAACAGTGGAGCTTCTTTAACATGGTACGTCGTGGTTGGTGTTAGAGTGGGGGGAAGGCCTAAAAAAGACTCTCTTTCACAAGAGACGGATTGTGTTGAAACCTCTAGTGCTTTGTGTGTCTGGGACAGGTATAGAGGTTTATTATAGTGTAAATCATCTACACACGTGGACAAAATTGTTGGTACCCCTCGTTTAATGAAAGAAAGACCCACAATGGTCACAGAAATAACTTGAATCTGACAAAAGTAATAATATATAAAAATTCTATGAAAATGAACAAATGAAAGTCAGACATTGCTTTTCAACCATGCTTCAACAGAATTTTAAAAAAAAGAAAACTCATGAAACAGGCCTGGACAGAAATTATTGTACCCTTAACTTAATATTTTGTTGCACAACCTTTTGAGGCAATCACTGCAATCAACGATTCCTGTAACTGTCAAAGAGACTTCTGCACCTCTCAACAGGTATTTTGGCCCACTCCTCATGAGCAAACTGCTCCAGTTGTCTCAGATTTGAAGGGTGCCTTTTCCAGACGGCATGTTTCAGCTCCTTCCAAAGATGCTCAATAGGATTTATGTCAGGGCTCATAGAAGGCCACTTCAGAATAGTCAATGTTTTCCTCTTAGCCATTCTTGGGTGTTTTTTGCTATGTGTTTTGGGTCATTATCCTGTTGCAAGACCCATGACCTGCGACTGAGACCAAGCTTTCTGACACCGGGCAGCACATTTCTCTCTAGAATTCCTTGATAGTCTTGAGATTTCATTGTACCCTGCACAGATTCAAGATAACCTGTGCCAGATGCAGCAAAGCAGCCCCAGAACATAACAGAGCCTCCTCCATGTTTCACAGTAGGGACAGTGTTCTTTTCAAGATATGCTTCATTTTTCCATCTGTGAACATAGAGCTGATGTGCCTTGCCAAAAATTTCGATTTTTGTCTCATCTGTCCATAGGACATTCTCCCAGAAGCTTTGTGGCTTGTCAACATTTAGTTTGGCAAATTACTTTTGTCAGATTCAAGTTATTTCTGTGACCAGTGTGGGTTTTTCTTTCATTAAACGAGGGGTACCAACAATTTTGTCCATGTGTGTATATCCCCTATTAATGAGGTGTCAGTACTACTCTATTTGTTTCTGTCCTGAATAATATTGATGTTGGGTTCTGTAAACGCCACAGCTTTCTTATTAATGTCAGATTTGGTTGCATTTCATGATGGTTTTGTACATTCTACTGGATTCTTGTCAAATCTAGTGGGAGGCATACATAGGGAGCAGGGTCCCAGAATATCAATGTGATTGATATCCCCAAGTGTTGACTGGATTGAGGTAGTTTCTGTGTTGGTCATTCCACCAGGAATCTTCGGCTTTTGAAAACTACGCCTGGGACCTGTGGTGTTTTTGGGTGTATGTAATGTAATAACTTGGGAGGATGTTTTTTGATGTGAAGAAAAAAGATTGATGGTTTTTGAGAAGATATGCTGGGACCTACTATTCCAAAGGCCGTTTTCTTTTTGTTTGTTTTTTTTTTTTTTTGCTATGTTGGTATATAGCTTGTTTTCTGAGTGATTGTGGTGCAGAGGATTTTGATGTGGAATATTTCTCTCTGGGTGGTATTTATCAGTTTCAATGGAAGGGAGAGTTACTTTGGAATTTGGTTTTATCCAAAATTTAATGTTATTTTCCGCATAATCCCTACAGTCTCTATTAAGTTTACTGCTTTTGACTTCTAATATAATCTTCTCCATTTCCATGGTGTGTGACCATAAGGCTCTACTCATCCTAGGGTAATAGGGATGATTTTCATGCTTTTCTATGTTTTAGGTTAGAATGGTAATTTTTTTTCCGAAAAATCAGTGGCCAATTTCTGGTGCTTCAATTAAAACCATTGTACAACTCTGCAAATACATATCCCATTCCTCAGAAAAAACAGTATAATTTGGAAAAGGTGAAATAGTCTGAAATGTAAGACCCCTAGGGGTGATTTTTTCCCTCAGATAAACCAACAGAAACTTCTAATCAGGACTATGTTTGGTCTTGTCTGACAAGGTATTCTCTAGTTTCCAAAATAATTTACTTAAGTCTTCACGGCTTAGCTCAGGGCTAGTGAAACTTTTTCAGGCTTATCGGATGTCATGGTTTCCCTGAGGTAAACCAGTGGTGGTCTCGTATAGTGTTCAATGTGATCGTCCCTTTTGATACCTTGCCTCTTGATAAACTCCATAATAGTGATTACAAGGAGGGAAATGTAAGGGATCAGAAAGTTCTTTTAGGAAAATGAGTCTTTAAACTGCTACTAGCTACTTGGAAGTCATTAGGGTAAAAAAATAGAATCTTGTCCCTGTTGTCCTCAAATTCACGGTCTCTTGGTCCACTGGGGTCCGGAATGTAGATAGCACATGTTGTGGCCATATACACAACCTTCTAAGGTGAGAGGCCATTTCTATTTATGTGTCTGTGAAACATACATTGTGTTGTTACAGAATTACTCTATGCATTGCCTAGTGCCTCTGTTTATCTCTTTCTAAGCGCTATCTCTTGCAGACTTGTCCACGCTGATCTGTACTGCTTTTATTGAATAAAAAAAAAAGAAAAAAAGAAAATCAGTTGCTTGCTAAATTGCTAGTTTGCTTGCACTACTAGCACTCTGAGCCCCCCCCAAAAAAACATATTTGTATTTGATACTACCCCCAAAAAGGACTATTTTTTGAGGGATTAAAGGTTTCTTTGGTTCTTCCAATAGCACACAGTGTGTGTATAAACACCCACAGGCATCTGCCCTCAAACAGGGATAATTTGTAGACTTTTTTATTTTTTAATTTTAAAATGGTTAAAAAATTAAATTCAACAGTGCGGTGTACCGGTAACTGTTTGTGGACCATCCGTTGACTATATACGTCCAAGCAGTCCACTCTTAACCTGCAAGGAAATACCCGTATGTCCTTGCAGTGTAAAGTAACTGCATGAAATAGAGCAGCTACAGAAGTGGGGAGTCAGCTGTTACTACAGCCATAGCTGCTATAGAGAAGGCAGGGATGGTTTATTACTGTTCCTGCCTTTCTGATAACTGTTTTCACAGCGCTCAATGAGCACTGTGTACACAGCTATGGGAGTCACCATGATGCCTCTGGGGCCGGGAACTGTATGAGATGCTCTGGAGTAAGAGCTAGGAGGCTGCATTCCTCATGTAAGGCCTTTGTAACCTGCACTGGGGCAGATTGTATAAGATCACAAATCTGGGATCTTTATTTGTGTGTGGACCTGTGTTAGTAGCCTGTTCTAGGGCTGACACTGTAATTCTAGAAACTCACATAGGCGTTCATGTATTGTAGTGCAATATTTTTTTTTGCATTTGTGTGCTGATTTTACAATTGTTATGGTGATCTTCTATTTTTTATTTTTATTAAACTATATTAAAAGTTAAGTTTAATAGATTCTGATAGTAATGCTGATATATAAACTTTTATTGTCCTGGTGTTGTGGTACACCTGCCCAGGAGGGGTGGAGGTGTATCCCATTGGCTTTTGTTGTTATTACTCAAACAACTATCACAAGAACTTGTCCTTCACCAGCCCTATCCTGATGACACGTCTTCCCCAGCAATCTGTGGCCTGATGTAGATGCAGGTTGCTGTGTTTATTAATAAAATATGCCTCACTCACCACTGCTTGTGTAGCTGAAGATGCTGTTGAGCAGTACTCTGGTATCTTTGATCCTCCATTCTGAATTACCAAAGACCATCCGTTTCCCTGATTTATAAATCTGGTTTATTCTACTTAACCCTTAACTCTTCTACTTTTCACCTCATTATCTGAAACAATAAACCCCAAGTAAATAAACCCCATGTCTGGCAATCTGGGACTCTTACAATCTATGTTGTTGTTGCAAGTCTCTACATTTTATTAACAATCCATCCATTTCTTTGTCCTCAAACCATTCTCTCTCCATCTGTCTATAATTCTTTTTCCTATTCATTCTCTACATTCCCAATTATCTATATCTGGAATTAATGTAATAGAGCATAATGTGGACTGTTTCCTCCCCAACCATCATGCTTTTCTCAGCATATGCATATGTTTTAAGGGCTTTTCTTAACATGCGATAACATTATGTTGAATTGGTTTCACCAGAATTTAGAGACCAGCAAAATTACTTTTTTCCATCACTCCTTACCTTATTGGCTATCAACCTATCACACTCTGTACATCCTTTATGCATTGGGAATAAAAGGAAGATCTTATTCATTGGAGTGCTGCTTTTTTTGTTCATCTTTTGTATTATTTACCTCTTTGAATCAGGGATTTAAAGGTGTGCACCTTCAATATTGTTTTATACATTTTGCACTCAAAGTCCTGCAGTTCATCATCCTCCATGCTTTTGAGTGTGTACCATCTTAGGCTGGTTGCACACGACTGTGTGGTTAACACTAGTGAATGAAAGGCAAGGGCAGAACATGGATGCCCATGCACCCGCCGTACTTCCGCGGCCCCATTCATTCAATGAATAGGAGCCGCAGAAGCGCGGCCGCAAAATAGGACAGGGATAGGACCTGTTCCATATCTTGCGGCCCAGAGTGTCAGCCCACAAATGGGACCATGTAATTCATGGTCATGTGCATGGGCTCATAGAAATTAATGGGTCAGTGTGGTACCGGGAAAAACCCGGATAGCACACTGACCTTTCATATGGTCGTTTGCAAGAGAATTTACTTTGTAGGTTTCTTTTTCTCTTTGATTTTCTATGCTATATTACCTCTTCCCTGCTAGGGCATAGTATAATTTTCTTTCTCTCTATATTATATTAAATACCTAAGAGACTAATCATGGAGGTGTCCTTATAGCAATGTGACAGGAACCTATATAATTATCAGCTGTAGCTATGATAGGTTTGTGTCTTCCCTTGTGAAGAGTCTGTGAGAAATGGTCCATTAAATTTTATCATACAGATAGAAAGGACCAAGCAAATAGAGTAATACTTACTGAAGTACAGTATATATAGAGGGGGAAGGTACATAATGAAAATAAAAAAAAATAGTAAACTAAAAAAAAATAGTTTAACTAAATTTAAGATCAGCTCAGTATGGACACATCTGTGTGGCATGTCACTGCTGCAGCCTGGACCACCAGAGCATCATCACTGCAGTCTTGGGGGCATAACAGGTGAGTAATAGTTGCTTTGTTATTTTAAAACATTTACCAAACTCCTGGACAACCCCTTCAATAGAGATTTGCCTATTGTTAACTACATTATGCACATTTTTTGTGTATTTGCTCATATCTAATAATATGTATATTGTAAAAAAACAGAAACATCAATGATTAAAAAACCTTTAAAAATTAAACCCTAATATTAACTATATAAGTAGCAATGTAATTCTACAGTGACAAAAATTGAATGCAAACATTTAATGGAAATGTGGTTAGAAAAAGATGTACACTAAAGAACTGTTTGGTATAGATAGCAAGTTTAATCCCACAATATTTTCAAGTACATACATAGAAAAAAAATTAAATCTGATAATAGTGCACCACGGTGATAGACTGGAGTATTGCTTTGTGGAGATAAAGGGAAAGCAGACCTCTTAAATATGTTCTTGTTGCCAATGTTCACACAGCAGGAGAAATCCTATGTAAGAAAACCCACACCAGCCTTTACACATTACTTTACTACCACAAGAATAAGTCTGTGTGTATTTAAACAAGATTAGGATAGATAAATTACCTGACCTAACTGACATCAACCCATGTGCTCTGCTGCTTACAATGTTGGTGATAGTATTTTACTTGAAATTATTTTTATATATAAAAATGCTATAGAAACTGGGCGTATTATAAATCTAATATAGCATGAACATTTAAAATGTAAATAATAATAATAATAATAAATTTTATTTATATAGCGCCAACAAATTCCGCAGCACTGTACAATTTGTAGGGTTCAAGTACTGACAAAAAAGATATATTACAAAGAAATATTCAATTCACTCACTGGGACTGAGGGCCCTGCTCGCAAGAGCTTACAATCTATGAGGTAGAGGGGGTGACACAGGAGGTAGCAGGGGTGGCATCGGAGGTAGTATTGCTTAAACAGTGTTCCAGACAATTCTGTAATAGGGGTTACTGTCATTACACATATATAAAGCTGTATGATCCGTCACCAGTCGTGTCTTTAATGTGCAGATGGTGCCTGGACATATAAAGTTAGTCTGATACGGCATCATATCCTGTGGGGTAATGTGGGAGCGTGAACAGAGGAGGGTATGTTTTAGGGATTCTAATTACAGAAGGGTTTACATTAGGAATTGTGATAGGCCTGTCTGAAAAGATATGTCTTTAGTTTGCGCTTGAAGCTGTGGAAATTGGGGGTTAATCTAATAGTCCAGGATAGAGCATTCCAGAGAAGTGGTGCAACTCGGGAGAAGTCTTATATATGAGCATGGGAGGTTCTGATAATAGAGGATGTTAGTCTTAGGTCATTGAGTGAACGGAGAGTATGGGTTGGGTGATAGACAGAGATGAGGGAGGAAATGTAGGGAGGTGCAGCATTATGGAGAGCCTTGTGGATGAGGGTGATAAGTTTATATTGTATTCTGTATTGAATAGGCAGCCAATGTAGTGACCGGCACAGACTGGAGGCATCGCTGTAGCGTCTAGACTGATAGATGAGCCTGGCCTCCGCATTCAGAATAGATTGTAGAGGGGAGAGTTTAGTAAGGGGAAGACCAATTTGTAAGGAGTTACAGTAGTCAAGGCGAGAGTGAATCATGGCAACAATAAGTGTCCTTAGTGTATTTGTGGTAAGGAAAGGGCGGATTCTGGAGATGTTTTTGAGGTGGAGATGACATGAGCGTGCGAGTGATTGGATATGGGGGGTGAAGGAAAGGTCTGAGTCAAACAAAACCCCGAGGCAGCGGGCATACTGCCTAAGAGTTTTGGTAAGGCCGGAGACTGCAATGGAGAGATCAGAGACAGATCTATTAGATGGTGGAAACAGCAGTAGTTCAGTCTTTGAGAGATTCAGTTCTTTTCACTGGTTTTTTTTTCACTGTTTGTAACATACTTTATTAGGGTAAGGCCCCATGTAGCAAGCTGCAGCCAAAAAACGCTGCGGAAAAGCATTGTATTTTTTTCCTCAGTGTTTATCACAGAATGTCTGCAGAGTTTTCCTCTGTAGACTTTCTGCCCCTATTATACCTATATGGAAAAGTGAAAAGCACAGTAGGTATAATTGACATGCTGCGGTTTACAAAAACACAACGGTTTTTGAAATCACACATTTCTGCTGCAGATATTTTCTGCAATGTGTGGATGGGATTAGCCAGAATCCCATCCACTTTGCAGGTACTGTAAAATGCTGAGTGTTCTGCCGTGTCGTTTAAGCTGCGGCCAAATCCCAGCGTTTACACTACGTGGGGCCCTGGCCATTTTACTTACTTTGGGAGGAGGGCACATGAAATTGCTATATCTCCAGTTTTATACCACCTAGAACACTGGAGACAAGTTATCAATTTATGCGACTAAGGTAACTAGGGGAATAGGTGGATTGGAGTACAATGACAGATTAACAAATTTGTATTATTCAGTTTAGAAAAAAGATGTCTATTGGAAGATCTAAAAACAATTTACAAATACATGGAGGGGTAAGCACAAAGACCTTTCTAATGATCTTTTTACTCCAAAGTCAGTGACACTGACGGTGACAGAGATTCTTTACTGTAAGATCAGTGAGGCTATGGAACTCACTGCCACAGGGTGTGGTGATGGTGGATCATTGTGCATGTTCAAAGAGGGCCTAGATGCCTTTCTTGAATGGAAAAATATTATGGGTTATGGGTTTTAGATTTTGGTAAAGACAAGTTGATACAAGGTTTTATACTGATTGCTGGATTTGGAGTCCAAAAGGAACTTTTTTATCTTGACGTGGGGCAATTAGCATCAGCCTCAAGGGGTTTTATTGCCCTCCTCTGGATCAACACTGTAGGGTCATAGATTGGACTTGATGGACCTGTGTCTTCATCCAACCTCAACTACTATATGTAACTATATCAGGAAGGGATTTTTGGAGCCACTTTTCTGGCTTCTCTTTTCTTTCCCAGTGTGGCATTCCATGAGAAATTTATTAAACTGTCTCATGTTGGTATATAAATTTGTCACAATTCCTTTTTGAGAATTTTTGCTACATTTCTGAAAGTCAATCTAGAAGTGGAGTATGCTTGCGCAAAAATGTTGCCACTTTTTTAAAAAGTTGCATATATTTTTTATTACCCCTTTATGCCCCCATGCAGTACAATGGCCCCCTTATGCCCCCATATAATCGCCCCTTATTCCCCTACACAGTACAATGCCCTCATACAATGCTCCCATATGCATACAATGCCTTTTTATGACCCCATAGGATTACCCCTTATGCAGATTTAATTTACACTTACCACCCTTAGCTCCTCAGACTCCCACTCCTTCTCTACTCCAGCACAGCACACTTAACTCAAAGAATGTACAGTAACTACTATTATATCAAGGAACATTTACCTCTAAAGGGAAACTCCTGTAAAAACCATATGTTGTCAAACCATACAAATGTAAATTGCCACCTGTAACAGAAGGATTGTGCCTGATCTCTTTCATACTAACAATCCAGGAATTCAGAAAATGGCAATCACAAAGCTTTTTAGCTCTTTGTTTTCTGCTGTGCTATTAAATTTCCTCCAGGTTGTTTCCTGTGGATGGTGCGACATTATCGCCAACCAATAATCCCTCCCCGCAGTGAGTTACAGTTTGTGCACTGCTTGTAACATGACTGCTCCTGTACCTTTTCTTGTGCCTTAGACCTGAGTTTGTGACTACCCCATATCTCACTCACAATGGGCAGATATGCCTGTTTTGCACAGTAAATTTGAATTGGAATTTGATGGAAAGCCTGGTGCCCATAATGAGTCCATAGTAACCATATCATAGCTTTATGTATTTCTTTTCTCTTGTCTCCTATTAAACTTATTACAATCACCTCCACATTAATGACTTGAGAATTAATTTTCACAGTAAAAAATTCTAGTAAACAGAGCAATGAGCGTGAGTCCTTTTCATTTATATTTCTTGTTAGATTTTTATTTCATTTGTGATGTTAAACACAATAGTCTGTATTACACAAAACATACCAAAACCCAAGCCTCAGTAAATATAACTAAATGTGAATTGCAGTCTTTAAATAGGAATTCAATTTCTAAGCTATTTTAATTCACAATTTTCTGCACATTGATTTCGGCTGTCATGTCAAATTCTCCCTCTTTTCAAGACATTAAATGACGGCTGTAATTTTGTCTTGACATTGATCACTGCTCAGCAGTCAAAATGCTTTTAGGAATAGTCTCAAATATTTCTTGTCTTTGTTTCAGACTACAGTTAAATATAATTTGATAAAAATATATTTGGAATAAAATAGATTCTATCTACGCAAAACAATAATAGTTATAGCTTGTCCAAAAAAAAGAACAAACGTTTAAAGAAGTGCATTGTTGCAGTCTGTTTAAAGGAATCTTTGTTAGATGCCTAGAGGATTTTTAGTTTGCTTAGGTTTTAATGCTTTAAAGTGCTTTTCTGCTATTTTTTTTATAATATAAATAGTTTTTATTATTTTTCTGGTTTTTTTCAGCAACTAAGCAACACACTTAAAAGGCATAATCTAAAGAACTGATTTCCCATAAAGTCTTTTGAATATATGTGTCATGGCTTTTCATTTTTACAAAAAAACTTCAATTTAGCATTATTTATTAAAGTATATATTTAATTATAGCTAATAATAATAATAACTAATAATAATAATAATAATAATAATAATAATAATACATTTTACTTATCCAGCATATTCTGCAGCCCTTTACAAATCAGAGGGTATAGGTGCAAACAAAATTAGACAAATTACAGACTAACAAATTAATCATCAGTTAAACAATAAGAACTAAAGCCCTACTACCAAAACCTTACAATTCATGAGGAATTAGGTCACCAAAGGTATAAGTGCTCACTTAGCACATTGGTCCAGTTATCATATAAACAATTTATTCAGTCAGTTAGCCAGTCACCAGCTGGTAACTGTATATGTACAGTTAGAAAGCATACAGTATTTAATTGTATGGACTTTGCGGTTACTGTCAGATGAAGAGAATGGGTTGAAAGGAATAATGCAGAATGGGAAGAGGTAAACTAAGAAGAGTCAGTTTATGGAGACTAAATGTCAAAGTGATAGATTATGTATTTATATGTTTTGACTACACATTTAAACATGTGCAACTTTGTATTAAAGGATTATTCCCATCTGCTCCAGATACAGGAATAGTTGGCCACAAGTCCCTCCCACCAGTTGTTCTGCTCTATGCTTTTTCCATAACTCTCTGTGATCTGAATAGGCCTCCATGGAAACAGCAAAGCACAGCTGAGCTACACTGTTTCTGTAGCTCCACAGTTAATGTTCTGTGCTATTTGTATAGCTCCAATTTACATTTATGGGATTAACAGAAACAATGTGCAGTAGCACCACTTGCCTGTTTTTGTAAGTCCCACCCTGGTGGACACTTATGGCCAGCTATTCCCTTCTAGAATAAAAAAATAACCCTTTCATCTGGACCAAGATACCAAATTGCAGAGCACTAGTGAAACTCAAGTGAGGACTCTGTGTAGCACTTGGGCTGAAAGATGGACAAGAATGCTGTATTCATAATAGATGGAAGACCATTTAGTAATGAGCTACGGTACTCAAAAGCAGAATGAATCAAAGCATCAATAAGGGATTTAAGTGTTTCCATGGTAAGAAAAAGCTACATGCTAGAGAACCTTTATAGATATGTGTCAATACTTAACTGTCCCCTTGGTGAACATGTTCAGATGTGAATCACAAGTTAAACAGCTTTCCTAAAAACAATATGATTTTGTGATGTTATGACAAAATGATATGCTATCTATCCAAGATGTGTCTAAGTTCGCCCACCTAATATGGGGATTAGATGCGAATTTCAGCATTTCAAGGCTTTTGTTAGCATGTCATGATATTGTGCTTAATTGATTTAATGAGAAATTGGGGTCTTCAGATAAGCTAAGTATGGATAGATAGTATAGATTTTCTAGTGGCTACAGTCAGAGCACTGGATGATTTCCACATTCTGCTGGCCCTAGTGGTACTAAAATACTTTAAAAAATTAGGTTGGAAACATAAAAATATTATATTCCTGGAAAAGTACATCTGTTTATCTTAGGCATTGTGAGAGTATGAACCTAGAGGGCGCTAGGGAGCGACCCAGGCCAGCCCTGAAAAGGCCCTCAGCCACACCTTTGGGTGGGGCGTGTATCTCCAGAAGGCTGGAGAAACCTGCAGGGAGCAGGAAATGGTGGAGCAGCCTAGGACAGAGAGGCAGTCTGTCCCAGAGGGCTTGGGTCCAGAGAGGACTTACGGAAATTAAGTCAGGCTCTTGTTGCCCCAGAGGCTAGTTAGGGGCTCTATGAGTGAGTTAGGGCCCTAACGGCGGCCTAGGTTTTGTTTGTTGTTTTGTTATGTTGCCCTTAAGCTGTAATAAAGCCACTTTGTTTTAAATTGGCACCGTCTGAACGCTGTCTCACCGGCGCCCAGTACCACGAACCACTGCTGTTGGGACCAGGAAAAGCCACCACTTGAGTCTAATTCCCCAAGCTGTCACAGCATAGACCATCAATATTCAGATCCCTGAAAACACCTGTAATAGAGTTAGTTATGTTTAGAGGGGTTTTGTGGGGGAATTAAAATGTTCTTAAAAAATTTCAACATGGAGGCCTTAACATGACAAAATCTTAACCAGCTCTTCCTGATCCATTTTCTGTTTTCATGCTGCCCACAACTTCATGCTACCATGCTACAATCTTCTTTCTGATGTCGAACACACTCAGGAAATGCTTGGAGATGCTGGTCTACCAATTGCTGGCTGAGGTGGGTCCCTGCTGTGGCTAGTAATTGGTTGTGCTGCATCACCAAGCATTTTCTGTGTATTAGGAGACACCAGAAAGAGGAATCATAGTATGGGGCTTGAATGCGAGATTTCATTCAAGCTGACAGGAGGAAGAAGCTTCTTTCTCCCGTTTGCATCAACGAAATCTCGCGCATGTTCGAGAAGACAGGAGGAAGAATCAAAAAAGAGGAGGAGGAGGCGTCAACAAGAAGGAAGATGGGGGCGGCAATGCAGGGAGAGAGTGATGATGCGAGGGGTGCTCGGCACACAGGGGGAACGCCCCCTGTGCTCCATGGAAGCTAATTTACATATCAAGAAAAAGACTTTTTCTGAAAAATGCCGGCATGAGTGAGGAAATAAAAGGTATGCCTACAATAGCATTTCTAAAGGCTACATGAATATAGCCTTAGCTAAAAATTGAAAAACTCAATGATAGACTCCCTTTAACCGGTTGACGACCACCGGTCGTAAATTTACAGCCAGCAGTCCTGGTCTCTGAAGTCCGGCCAATAGTAAATTTACAGCCGGCACTTCAGAGACCCTGTAACCGGGATCGGAACCGGGTGTTAGCTGTAACTGACAGCTAACACCCTGCTCCATAACCCCGGTTGGAACTGAGTTCCGATCTGGAGGTTTTAACCCCTTGGATGCCGCAGTCAAACATGACCGCGGCATCCAAGGGGTTCCGCCATGTTGCCGCTCCGATCGGCACCACCCGCAGCGAGATCGGGGGGTGCCGATACTTATAACCTGCAGCCAGGGGTCTGCCCAGTGACCCCTGGCTGCCTGGAGACCCCACTACCTGGTTGATCCTGCCGAGACCTGCGGAAGTGAGCGCTATGCGTCTGCATAGCCTCACTTCCTGTATAGACTGCAAGACACTTGTATGCTCGTGTCTTGCAGTCTAAAGTGCTGAGCCAGCAATCAAAGCATTGCTGGCTCAGGTGTCCTAATGGGACACATGAAAAAATAAAAAAAAGTGAAAAAAAATAAAATAAAGTGTTTGAAAAAAATTAATAATAGAATAAAGCCCCAAAAATTTCCTTTTCCTATATAAAATGAATGATATAAAAAAAAAAACCTAAAAATTAATAAAAACAATGCATATTTGGTATCGCCGCGTCCGTAACAACCTGTGCAATAAAACTGAAACAATATTTAATGTACATGGTGAACGTCGGGGAAAAAAAAATGGAAAAAACTCGCCAAAAGTAATGCTATTTTGCCATCTCACCTTACAAAATATGCCATAAAAAGTGATCAAAAAGTCATATGTACCCCAAAACAGTACCAATAAAAAGCACAGGTTGTCCCGCAAAAAATAAGCCCTAAACCAACTCTGCAAACCGTAAAATAAAAATGTTACGCATCACAGAAGATGCTGATGCAAAAACAATTGATTCCACAAATGGTTTTTTTTCTGCAGCATTAGTAACACATAAAAAAAACAATATAAATGAGGTATTGCCGTAATCGTACCGACCTGCAGATTAAAGGTAACATGTGACTTATGCTGTACGCCACACGGAAAAAAAAATTAAAAGGTAAAAACCAATTCCAGAATTGATATATTTTTTTAATCCACCCAGAAAGAGTTAATATAATTTATTCAATAAGTTATAGACACCCAAAAAAATGGTGTCATTAAAAAATACATATCATACCGCCAAAAAATCAGCCCTCATATGGCTACATCATCCGAAAAATAAAGAATACAGCTTGTACAATGTGAAGACAAAAACCCCAAAAATCACCAAATCCTTAGAACATAACTGGTTGCGGCAGGAAGGGAATGAATAAGCTGTGCGAGCGTAAATCAGGGTGCACCCCAAATGTAGAGCTTACGAGGGATAATAAACCAGAAGTGACCCCCAGAGTGACCCCCCCCTCAACCATAGGAGCTACTGGGGATATAGTAGGGAATTTCGTGTTCCCAATGTACTCCGCACAGCTTACATATTCACTGTTCACCATCCGCTGTGCATTCACATCTGGGATACTAATGCTCACTACACCCCCTGATAAATTCTTTGAGGGGTGCAGTTTTCAAAATGGGGTCACTGCCTAGGAGATTCCACTTTTCTGATACATTAGAAGCTCTGCAAACATGACATGGCGTCCAGATACCAAACATCTGAATGTGCGCTCCAAAAGCCACATAGCGCTCCTTCCCTTCTGCGCCCTGCTGTGTGCGCAGATTGCAGTTTATGCCCACATGTATGACACTGGTGTACCCAGAATAACGTACTTAATGTCATATGTGGGTATAAACTGCTGTTTGGGCACAGCCGGGCACAGAAGGGAAAGAGCGCTATTTGGTTTTTGGAGCACAGATTTAGACAGTTTAGCTTTTAGACGCCATGACACTTTTGCAGAGCTCCTGAAATGCCAGTAAAGAGGAAACCCCTGACACGTGACCCTATTTTGGGGGTGCAGTGAACATTTTTTACCTCCAAGTGTTGCTATAATTTATTTTCCAGAAATGAATACGCAGCTGATGGTGAAAGGTGAAAATGACAATTTTTCCAGGAATATTTAATTTCAATGCATAATACGTTGTGCCCGGCTTGTATCAGATATGAACGCTCCAAAAAATGTTGTGCCCGGGATACCCACTTAACAGTTTTTAGAGTGTTTCTGCCTGCTGACATAAGCTGGGCACAAAATATTGGGCACTGAAATGGTGTATCTCTGGAAAAATTGCAATTTTCCCTTTTCATTATCAGCTGCACATTCATTTATTGAAATTAAATGAATGCAACACTTAAGGGTTAATAATGCTCGCTACCCCACTTGATAAATCCCTTCAGGGGTGTAGTTCCCAAAATGGGGTCACAAGTCTGCGGATTACACTTTACTGGCAATTCAGGGACTTTGCAAAAGTGGCATGGTGTCCAAAAACCAAACTGTGCTTCAAAAACCAAAATAGCGCTCCTTCCCTTCTGTGCCCGGCTGTTCCCAAACAGCAGTTTATACCAAGTACGTTATCCTGGGTACAATAGTGCCAAACATGTGGGCGTAAACTGCAGTTTGGGTACACAGCAGGGGGCAGATGTGAAGGAGCGCTATGTGGCTTTTGGAGCATAGATTTAGATTGTTGGATTTTGGACACCATGTCAAATTGGCAAAGACCCTAAAATTGCCCCTACAAAATGGGGTCACTTCTTGGGGAATTCCAATTTTCTGGCACCTCTGCAAAAACAACATGGCGCCCAGAAAGTCCCTCTAGATCTGTACTTCAAAAGCTAAAAAGCGCAGTGCTTCTTCCCTTCTGAGCCCTGCTGTGTGCCCAAGCAGCAGGTTACACCCACATATATAATTTTTTTCCCCCGGGATAGCCCACTTAATAGTTTTAGGAGTGTATGTCTCTGATGCCACAAAGTGGGTACAACGTATGGGGCACCAAAATGGCATATTTATTTAAAATTGTCAATTTTCACTTTGTACATGAATTTTTGGGAAGTGTTTTTAGGCTCAAAATGATAATACCCCTTGATACATTTCTTGAGGGGTGCAGTTTCTAAAATGGTGTCACTTTTGAGGGGTTTCCATTGTATTGGTACTTTAGGGGCTCTGAAAATGCGACATGGCACCTGAAAACTATTCCAGCCACATCTGCCCTCCTAAAGCAAAATAGCTCTCTTTCCATTCTGAGCCCCACCATGTACCCATACAGCAGTTTACGACCACATATGGGGCATTTCTCTGTTCAGGAGAAATTGTGTAACAAACTGTGTTTTTTTTTTTCTTCTTTATCCCCTTGTAAAAATTAAAAATATGTCGCAAAATGGACGGTTTATTGGAAAAAAAAGGAATTTTTTATTTTTACATTCCAATGTTAATAGAATCTGTGAAACAACTGTAGGGTCAAAATGCTCACCATAGCCCTTGAGAAATTCCTTGAGGTGTGTAGTTTCCAAAATGGGGTCACTTTTTGGGGGGTTCCATTGTACTGGTATTTTAGGGGCTCTGCAAATGCGACATGGCACCCGAAAACTATTCCAGCAAAATCTGCCCTCCAAAAGCTAAATAGCGCTCTTTCTATTCTGAGCCCCACCATGTACCCAAACAGCAGATTTCAACCACATATGGGGCATTTCTGTGTTCAGGAGAAATTGTGTAACAAACTTTGGGGAGCTTTTTCTCCTTTATCCTCTTGTGAAAATGAAAAATTTGGGGCTAAATTGATGGTTTATTGGAAAGAAAGTAATTTTTCATTTTCATGTCCCAATGTTAATAAAATCTGTGAAATGGCTGTAGGGTCAAAATGCTCACTATACACCTTGATATGTTCTATGAGGGGTGTAGTTTCCAAAATGGGGTCACTTTTGGGGGTTTCCATTATATTGGTACTCTAGGGGCTCTGCAAATGGGACATGGTACCTGAAAACTATTCCACCAAAATCTGCCCTTCAAAAGCCAAATAGCTCTCTTTCCATTCCGAGCCCCGCCATGTACCCATGCAGCAAATTACGATCGCATATGGGGTATTGCCGTGTTCAGGAGCAATTGTGTAACAAACTGTGGGCGGCTTTTTCTCCTTTAACCCCTTGTGAAAATGAAAACTTTGGGGATAAAGTGATGTTTTAGTAATTTTTCATTTAGACATCCCAATGTTAATAAAATCTGTGATACGGCTGTGGAGTCAAAATGCTCAGTATACCCCTTGATAAATTCTGTGAGGGGTGTAGTTTCCAAAATGGGGTCACTTTTAGGGGGTTTCCATTGTATTGGTACTCTAGGGGCTCTGCAAATGAGACATGGCACCTGAAAACTATTCCAGCAAAATCTGCTTTTCAAATGCCAAGTGTCGCTCCTTCCCTTCCGTGCACTGTCGTGTGCCCAAAAATCATTTTACACCCACATGTGGGGTATTTGTATGCTCGGGAGAAATTGCACAACAAACTGTGAGATGCATTTTCTCCTTTAACCCTTTGTGACTGTGTTAATTTTAGGGATAAATGAATGTATTATTGGATAAAAATTAAATGTCTAAATTTCACCTCCATATTGTTTTAATTCTTGTGAAATGCTTAAAGGGTTAACAAACTTTCCAACTACTGTTTTGAATTATTTGAGGGGTGCAGTTTTGAAAATGGGGTTTCTAATATAAAGGCCTTTATAATCCCCTTCAGAACTGAAGTGGTCCCTAAAAAATGAGTTTGGGAAAATTTCTTGTAAATCTGGAAAATCGCTGTTACATTTGTAAACCTTCTAACATCTAAAATAAATTAAAGAATGATTAAAAGATGATGCCGATATAAAGCAGAGATAAGGTAGATAATATTTATTAATGTATTTGAGTGGTATAACTAGCTGTCTGAAAAGCAGAGCATTTTACATTTTGAAAATTGCAATTTTTTTCCAAATTTCCCTCAAATTCCCTAATTTTTTACAAATAAATACAAAAATATTTATCAATGTTTACCACTAACATGAAGTACAATGTATCATGAAAAAACAATATCAAAATCACTTGTGTAAGTTATAGCATCTCAAAGTTATTGCCATATAAAATGACACATGTCAGTTTTGAAAAATGAGGCCTGGTCCATAAGGAACATTTAGGCCCGGTCCTTAACCGGTTAAGTTATCTACCTCAGTTCTGTCAGTGTTAGAAAGCTGAGCTTGTCTGTGCAGGTTGAGACATGTTTAGACATGCAACACACAGTAGCAGTTCAGTCTGATGAAAGCCCTGGAAGTGACAAGTGCAGTACAGTGCAGTGCGGGTCTACAAAGAAATTGAGGGATTTGGAGCGTCATTCTGTGATTAAATTCCATACAAAGAAAGAAAAGAAGCCTAAAGATATTCATGAAAGGTGTATATAGCGATGCTGAACCTTCCTACTACCATGTTAAGTTTTGTGCCAAGCAGTTTAAATGTGGTAGAGAATCAATTGTAGATTACATCTGTTCATGGTGACCTGTCAAAACATCTTCAAAGGAAATGCACTATAAAGTGGAGGCCATGATTTTGGAAGATCGTTGGGTCAAAGTCAGTGTCATAGCATAAATGAATTAGGCATTTCAGTTGGCAGTTTCCAGTATCATTCATGATGTTTTGATGATGTCAAAGACCAGTTTCCAGTGGATGCTACACATGTTGATCCCTGGGCAAGAAAAGTGTCACCAGCAATTTATCCAAGAGAATTTAGACATGCTTAGAGAAAATCCAGGAAACTTCTATGTCTGGGTTGTTACAGGTGATGAAATATGGGTCCACTACCACAATCCTAAGACCAAATAAGAGTCCATGCAATGGAAGCACAAGGGGTCACTAACGCCAAAGAAATTTTGTGTGCAGCAGTCTGCTGGAAAGGTCAGTTTTTTGGGATACAGAAGATGTTTTATTACTAGAATTCATGCCACATAAGATAATAATTACTGCACGTCAACAATGAAGGCATTATGTGAGGCAACCAAAGAGAAATAATGGTTCTAGGCAGGAATATTGCTGCTTCATGACAATGCGCCAGCTCCCAAGTCTCGCAAATCACAAGCTTCTATCAGAGAATGCGACTTTGTGGAGTTTAGCCATCCAGTCCAGACTTTACTCCCAATGATTACTTTGCCTTTCGTAACTTGAAGAAATTTCTGCATGGGCAACAATTTCCTGATGATAATGCAGTCAAAGAAGCAGTAACAGGGTTCCTACAGCAGCAAGAAGTCTCCTTCTATTCTGAGGGCATTCAATCACTGAGGCGAAGTGGAATAAGTGTGTTGAAATCAAAGGGGGTTACATTGAAAAGTAGAAAGTTCAACCTTTAAGTAGAAAGTAAAATTTTCTCAGAAAATGTTGTTTTCATATTCAGGTCTATAACTTATTAAACATCCCTTTTATGTTAGGACCCTATGTTTAGATATTCTAAGGATATTTTCTTTCCCCTGGAAAATCCCTTGGAGGCAAAATATTTCAGCATATAACATCTGATGGAATATGGCACAATGTTTTTTTTATAGAAATTCCAAAAAAGAAAAACAATCTGGGGTTGTGGCTAACTGCCGTGGACAGAGTGGAGGACAGAGGAACCTCTTAAAGAAGAAGTTACAGGTCTGTGAGAGCCAGAAATCTTGCTTGTTTGTAGGTGACCAAATACTTATTTTCCACCATAATTTGCAAATAAATTCTTAAAATCAGACAATGTGATTTTCTAGATATGTTTTCTCATTTTGTCTCTCATAGTTGAGGTCTACCTATGATGTCAATTACAGGCCTCTCTCATCTTTTTAAGTGGGAGAATTTGCACAATTGGTGGCTGACTAAATACTTTTTTTTCCCCACTGTATGTATATTGTCCCTTTCCTTTGTCCTCCCTCTGCCTCACCTTCTCTCCCTATAGCACCTGTATACGATTTTATGTTCTATCCATTGTAATAAGGGTACCTGCATCAAATCATCTCTTTGGCATATGTTTGAACAACTCGCTTTCTATATTTGTGGTTTGATGTACCTGTATAACAAAAATAGATTTGACAGAAAAATAGTCTATATCATTTTTGCTTGAAATCAGGAGAATACTAAGGTACAGTAAGTCCCATAGACATGACACCTTCATGCAAAACATAAAAAAATTCTACATTGTAAAGTCTGTGTTTGCCTGTCCAGTTCAGAAGCTGAAACCTCTGTGATCAGCTTTGAGTTGTTTTTTTGTGATCAGTACAGAAGACTTAGACCCAGATTTACTATTGAGGTTATGACTAGTCACTGGCGTAATTGGCGCTTTAGGCTAAAATTTTTCAACATACTAGGCATGTGGAGGGGTTTCTTAGGAAAAGGGGCATGGCTTAAAATGTGCCAAGATATGCTAAATTTTGTGTCATAGAATTCTGCCTCAAAGCAAGCCAAAACAAAAGTAGCAAAACTAAAAGGTGGTATAAACATAGACTAGACCAGGGGTCGGCAACCCCTGCCACGCGTGCCAAGAGTGGCACACGAGGCTTATTTCCCTGGCACGGCAGCTGAGTCCTCACCCAGCAGTTTCGATCGGACCAAACCTGGCCGAAACGAAACTGCTATTATACTGTGGGATTTCTTCAGACCCCAGAGTATAATAAGCGGAGACCCGGGGAGGTGACAAACACAAAAAACAATGTACTCACCATTCACTGCTCCACAGCCGCTGTGTGCTCTCCGGGCGCTTCTGCCTGAAGTCAGCTGACGTCTGCGCCTGACATCATTATGCATAATGACGCGACGTGACCCCTGAGACTCAATGAGCAGTCGCTGACTACAGGCAGAAGCGCCCGAAGAGAACAATGCGGCTGCGGAGCGAGGAATGGTGAGTACATTGTGTTTTTATGTTTGTCACCTCTCTTCGCCCACCACTTATTATACTCTGTGGTCTGAAGAGACCCCACAGTATAATAATAGTTAGCGAGTGGCACAAATTGGAATATTATAAAAGTTAGAATATTATACCGTGTGCAGGGGCCACTATGGGACATAATACCGTGTGCAGGCTCCGCTATGGGATATAATACCGTGTGCAGAGGCCACTATGGGACATAATACTGTGTGCAGGGGCCGCTATGGGACATATACCATGTGCAGGGGCCTCTATGGGACATATTGCTGTGTGCAGGGGCAGCTATGGGACAAATACTGTGTGCAGAGGCCGCTATGGGACATAATACCGTGTGCAGGGACTGCTATGGGACAAATACCGTGTGCAGAGGCCTCTATGGGACAAATACCATGTGCAGAGGCCGCTATGGGACAAATACCGTGTGCAGAGGCCGCTATGGGACAAATACCATGTGCAGAGGCCGCTATGGGACATATACCATGTGCAGGGGCCGCTATGGGACATAATACCGTGTGCAGGCGCTGCTATGGGACATAATACCGTGTGCAAGGGCCGCTATGGGACATAATACTGTGTGCAGGGACTGCTATGGCTGTGGGACATAATACCATGTGCAGGGACCACTATGGGACATTATTCTGTATAACAGTGTGTTTTCTGTATTAAGGATGTGTTTTTGCACAGAAAACTCAGGCTTTGTTTCTTTGGGGGGTTTTTTTGTACAAAAATGCACCAGTTTTACATCGAAGTAAAAGTTCCAGTGGCCTAAGAATATAGCTGCATCCAGATACATAGTGTGTTTTCACCATAAGGATGCTGCCATACGGTGCTCCTGGACACTTACATTTACCACTAATTGCGGGATGTACATGTACTTTCATTGCTTCTAATCAGAAAGTACAGGAGCGTCCCAGGAAATAGCAGTAAACACATGCCTCCTAAAGTATCTGGTGGCAGCACTTCTGTGTTATGGTTTGTGGTATATGACTTTAGTTTAGGGGTCGTCAGACTTACAATTATTGACTGGCACTCCGAGTACCTCATCTTTGATTTTTTAATTAAAATCGGCACGCCGAACAAAAAA
Organism: Leptodactylus fallax; assembly: GCA_947044405.1. Classification (NCBI taxonomy): domain Eukaryota; kingdom Metazoa; phylum Chordata; class Amphibia; order Anura; family Leptodactylidae; genus Leptodactylus; species Leptodactylus fallax. The sequence continues at coordinate 2,399,591 of CAMRHE010000100.1, forward strand.
GGTTGCCTACCCCTGGACTAGACAGTCTTAAAATATGCCAGATTTATCATCCAGCATCAGCCACTGTGATAAATCTGGCATATCTCAGCACACTTTCAGAATGCCTGTCTAAGTTTCTTCCACAATATACATGTGGAGAAATGATTTATTTATTTATTTTGCGTACTAATATAAGCATCAGCATATTCTGCAGCACTTTACAGATATTGTCTCCATACATGGGGTTTTACATTTCTTGTTTTCTATATCTCACTACTGGGTCAGTAGATTTATCGAACTAACACCAGGGGGCAGGAGATTGAAAGACATGTAACAGATCTTATTTTTAGGCCTCATTACGATAGATAACACTATAATTAAAGATAAGGCTTCATAGGTAGCTTCTGTATACCTTCCTGGTCTCTGAAGGAGTGAACTGTATTCTATCCATTTCTGAGGACTGTATTAGTCTATTGACATGTTCTGACCATTTATTGCTGGTGCTATAAAGCACTAATGATATGAGTGCTTTATAGATGATTCCAATATGGCCACCCTAGTGAGTTTTCTTTTTTAAATATAAAAAGCTACCATGTTTAAAATGTATTATTATTATATAATTATTATTGAGAAAACAACTATACTAGCTTTAAACACAATACATTGCCTTTAAATGCCAGTACGGTTGAGCACTCAAATATATTTGTGATATACACAAGTACACAGCTTGCATCTTGTTTGTCAATATTACAGCTACACTACAATACTTGCTTTTTAAGGCTGTTGCTTTCATATACAGCTTGATGCTCGACTTCACCTGTCCCTTGTTTGCTTACAAATTATCAAAAGCAGAACAATGTAAATACTACTAGTTGACAGAGAAAGCACCTGCTGCTTTAGAAAAAAATTCGTGAGAAGATCCCTTGTTTATTTTGCGAACACTCGGGGGTATGATTAAGTAACTGCATTGAAGTTAACAATACTGATGATGATTAAGGAAACCCTTTCACATGAAAATTCACTTCAGAGAAAATGTTTTGCAGATGTACTGCAGAATACTGTATCACTAAAGTACCACTCCAAATAGTTTGCTAGACTAAAACACCTTTATTTTGCTTCTTGGCACACCGCCAGGTTCACTGCTTGCTTGAAAAGAATTCTATAGCTTGAGGCTAAAGTAGAAGCTGCAATGATTTAAAAGAGAATTGGCTACAGTGCCAATGATAATGTACCGTATCGTTAAAATGCAACTGGCATTGTGGGCCTTCTTACAGCTTTCAGAAAAAAAGAGCGATTAACTATTTAATCATATCGACAGACGTGTCCTAAGCTAAATGTAAAATGAAGCTGTAGAAAATATGTTTTGGGTTACAGCTGCATGTTTGTAATGTAATAAAAGCACAATCAACAATGCCGGCTTATTCTGGGAGATACAGAATCACTTTGCCTTGAGATTGTCTCATTTACTGTGCAAGAGTACAAAAGAAACCTTTGCAATAGTGATGCTCAGTACAGATCAGGGAGTCTGTTATGGTTTTAGTAAGTTTTAGAGAATGAAATATTTGAATATATTTTGAAACCATACTGTATATTTAATATAAGATACATTTACATGGGTATATATATATATATATATATATATATATATATATATATATCCAGTAGTACACTGAAAGTAGGAGACCACCAGGTCTGGGCACTTCCACTACTTTCTATTGCTAACACAGTACAACATTATACATGAGGTCTTCAAAAATTGTTTGTTACATTATACACTTCTACAAACACGTGTTGTAAAGATCAGATTTTAATAGATTTAAAAAAAAAGGAAAAATTTGAAAAACAGACACATTTTCCCTCCTTTTTTGTTTGCATTTTCTCGGATATTAACCCCTTCCTGCTCAGCACTGTACTATTACATTGCGCCGAGCGTATAGCTAACGCTCAGTACTGTAATAGTATGGTGCTGTAATGCCGCTGGTACAGAAGCTGGGAGGGCAGGAAGATACTCCCCCTGTCACCCCTCGGATAAGATCACGGGTTCTGAGGGAATGCCATGGCAGCCAGGAGGCTGGGAAATGGCCTCCTGACTGCCTATGCACAGTTCTCATGGGAACTAATGTCCGATGTTCTGCACTATTATGTATTGCAAGACATTTCACTGGGGATCTGAGATCCCAGCTTCAAGTTCCATTGTGCCTTCCCCAAAAAATAGCAATAAAAAGTGATCAAAAAGTCATACATACCAAACATTGGTACCAATAAAAAATACAACTTGCCCCGCAAATAAAGAGCCTTGACAAATCTCTGTAAACAATACAGTAAAAAAGTTATAGGTGTCAGAATACGGTGACCCCAAGAAAATCGTTCATTTTCAAAAATTGACATTTTATTTACAAAAGCGGTAAAACATAATAAAACCAATATAAATATGGTATCTTCTTAATTTTAATGACCCGCAGGATACAGTTGCCATGTCATTTTTAATGCAAAGTGAACGCCATAAAAACAAAATGCAAAAAATGATGATAGAATTGTGTGTACATTGTAAAACATTATATGTAGCTCAAAATGGTGGCAAATTAAAGTAGAACTCATCACGCAAAGAATAAGCCCTCATATAACTATGTCAAAAGAAAATTTAAAAAGTTATGAATTTTGGAAAGGGGGTAGTGAAAATATGAAAAAAGTTGCTGAGCATTAATACACTAGTTACTGAGTGGTGTCTTTAACTGACTGTAATTTGGGTCCATGATATAGGACCGACTGACAAGTTTGGGGGAAGAAGTCACTTCTGTACTCCATCCAGAGCTTTTTACTGCATATAGAGGCTACTATATGTATGAAATCCGGAGACTGAAAGGAAAATCTTTTCCTTGTGTTTTCCCTGGGCTGGACAAGCAACCTACTGCTCTACTTCTATCAAACTAGTGAGAATAAGCTGATTTAACATTTGTTACCTGTCTGCATTTTGCCAAATGTAAACTTTGGAGAAGAGATAATGTTTTGAGGTTGTTTTTTGGGAGTTCCAGTGAAGGGAAATCTTGTTTCCAGTTTGTGGAAAGCTCTTTTCTTTTTAAGAATGACTTGCTCCAGTGCACACATCAAGGTCTATAAAGGCTTGGTTGGATTAGTATGGCATAGATGAACTTGACTGGCCCACACAGAGCCCTGACTTCAATCTCATTAAACACCTTTGGGATGAACTAGAACAGAGATTGCAAACCAGTCACTCTCATCAGTGTCTGACCTTACAAATATTTCACTGGATGAATGGGCAGTAAATTCCCACTGACACACTCCAAAATCTTGTAGAAAACCTTCTTAGAAGAATGAAATCTGCAAAGGGGAAACCCACTTCATATTAGTGACTAAGGATTAATAATGGAAAGCTATACAAGTTTATGCAGGTGCAATGTGTAGGAGTTCCTACTTTTGTCCATATAGTATATCTTTATTACCTCTATTGCCTCTTTAACCTTATCGTATATAATTCTGTAGTTTAGTTAATTCTGACTACAAACAAGTAGCCCGGTTCCATTCTCTCACATCCTGCTCTTTATTGCCATTGATTCTATAGCTGCATCCTCTCTCATAATAATAATAATAATAATAATAATAATAATAATAATAGTACTTTAATAGTCCCACAATGGGGAAATTCATGTGTTGGTCAGGAGACTGCATTGACTGAAAAGGAGTAAATAACCATGTAAACCAGTGTTTCTCAACCCCCTGGTGAGAAAATGTCTTAACCGAATACCCCTAAAGTTTCAATCACTTATGAATGTTAACAAAATAAGGCTTTGTTTGGAGCAACAGTTATTTAATGGCCATTTCAGTGCTCCCACATGTAGTATAATGGTCCTCACACTTGGTATAATGCCCCACATGTAAGATAATGGCCCCCACATGTAATATAAATGGTCCCCACAGTACACCACCTGTAATATAATGGCCTCCATGCTGCCTTCACATGTAATATAATGGCCCTCACAGCGCCTTCACATTTAATATAACGGTCCCCACAATGCCCAAACATATAATATAATGGCCCCCAAAGTGCGACCATATACAATATCATGGCTTCCATAGTGCCCCCACATGTAATGCCCCCCATTGCTTCCACAAAAGCACAAAGGCACACTCCATGTGACCACTGAGGCCTAATCACAGGCCTAATCAGTCCCATGATATTACCCAGGGGGCCCAAGGAGGATGTCAAGGAACCACAGGACACCATGAGGGAGCCCAGGAGCAGTGAGAGGAGGTGAGTGTAAGTGTATGTTATGTTATTATGACCCTCCGCTTTGCCTCCACTTATTATAATTTAGGGTCTGAAGAGACCTGAAAGATTAAAAGTTGTTTGTGGTTGGGAAGCCCCAGAAGTTTCAGGTTCAGGCCGAACCCCAAACTTTTGGAAAATTTGGCACAAATCCTATTCCTTCTGAATTAGTTTGCTCATGTCTAGTTGACACACTCTGATTTTGACCAAATAGTGCATTCTTCTAGTAACTGATATAGGGAACATTCTTTCAAAATGTATGCTCAAGAAAAATTTATTGAAAAAGCCATGATCCTTTCGAGTCAAAGCAGATAGTTTTCTGTTAACAGCTCATTATAGTCTTGTTGATCAGAACTCACTCTGGCATCTTGGTAGGAAATGCAAAAATGTATTGACGTCAACCCTCTTTCCTTATCATAGTGTATTTGTCTGCTGCTCTGTAATAATAATTCCATGAATAAAAGATAGTGAAATTTAATTAAAACTCTATATAATGAAATACACTTGATGTATCCCCTGCCTGTGTATCTCATATAATAAGCACATTATGTTTGAATAGTGAACTGCAAGCCATTAAGCATTGCTTTTAATTAAACAATAAAGAATACAACAGTTTTCCTGTTAATGTGTTAGTATTTGCTAGCATGATGTGCTTCCTTAAAAATTAATTGTCTAGGAGTGTACTTAAGTATTATTGATCTTGCTGATATGCAATGTTTAACCTAACATTTAAAATAGATTTTATTCCATTATACGTTTGTGATGCAAGAATAAAAACAAAGTAGGAAACAAATGGGCACTTGGATTCTAATAGCAATAAGCAATAAATGTCAGGCAACGGAAAATGATGGTCCCAATTTCATCTCAGCACACTTTGTTCTTCTATTATGCCTGCATGAATTTTGCTACAGGCAAAATCTATTACAGATAACAGTTAAGAAGCATTCTAATCTACACAGATAGTCATGGTAAAATGCTAGGGAGAGAATTGTTAGAAAATGTAATATTGTAGTGTAAAATTGACACTTGTGGAAGCCAATGTGTTTTCTTCACTTTTACAGCCTTATTTAGCCTCGCAAGTGATCATATATTAGTCTAGAAATGCATCATTACACCACTGATAGCCTGCTCTCTTATAGATATGACCTTGCCCAAGGGTAAATAACTTTTGATATACATTGTTAGCCACTGCATTTTTTGTAGATGGCTAGATCATGTATGGTTATTTGCATACACCTTAACATTGATTAGCAAATTGTGGATTTTTACTATCTATTACATTAATGTTGTTTCAGAAGCATTTTATTTAAGTGGTTATAAAGGGAAAAAGCAAAATAATTGTGTGGAGTTCTGTTGACATAGAAGGAGAGTAGAAACAATGTTTATGATCCTGAAAAACATAGGGGAGAGATCTAGTTTATCTTACCTGCAATAGATTGTGCCATGTGGGTTATGTTAAATGAGGGTTCATTTGTCAATACAATTTAAGGGGGTTGTCCGGTTTCAGACCAATGTTAAGAGACAAATGTTATTGTTTGTGTACAATTTTCCAATATACTTTCTGAATGAATTTCTCACAGTTTTCTACATCTCTGCTTGCTGCCATTCTTCTGCTTAAACTATATTCACATGACAGTGAATAATGGCTGTGTGACGTCCATTTTTTAACACACGTCACACAGCAGCATTAAATTAAATTCAAGTGAATAGGGGCTATTCACATGATCGTGAAGTCCCTGCCTCCCTGCGACATACTGTACCGTGCAGATTACAGTACAGGACAGTATGTCGCTGGGAGGCAGGGGCTCCTAGTGTCATAGATAACTATGATGTTGTGAGTCCCGCTCCTGGCTTACTGTCCCTCGGTTGTGTGAATGTAGCCTTACTCCCAGTGGATAAAAATCAGTCCATGGTGATGTGATATACTGTCCATGATCATGTGATGAACAAACAGGTCCTGTATAATAATACACTGCACTGTTGGTCCATGCTAAAAAAAATGTCTTCCCTTTCAGATACAGGATAAAATGTCTGATATTGCTTTTATAGTGAGGCACGTAAAGCATGGTTATCCAGTCCATTCACCTGATGTTAACAATATGCATGTCAACATGTAAGCAACCAAAGATGCGGTTGCCATGATTGCTAACAGTGGTTTTATTCTCCACCTGCACAGCAATACTAGGTAATGGTCACTGTGTTGTCAACATCATCATGCCTTCCACAGTGTCATCCTCCTTCCCTAGCAGTGTCTGTGAAAACTCCATGTCCTTCTCTACCATCAAGCCCTGCTTAAATACTAGCTTCTCATCCACCTCCACTTCCTGCTACATGCAACATTGTTCACATGGGTCCCCTGCATCACCAAATTTATGACATGCGCCATACAGGGAGCATGTGCCATATTTCTCACATGCGGTGCAGCCACAATGTATCTGCCATTGTTGCTGATTACGTTGTCCAGTTGTCCAGCTGGAATTTGGCACTTGATATAGAACAGTAACTGAATAACTGTGTGTCTTCATTCACCCAGGCTCATCAGCTGTAAAACAACATGGCAGCACTTAAACTTAAAAATATCAAAGGGGGAGGGGGTGAAAGCAAAACTCTGCACTGTTGCATTTGGGGATGGGAAGAAGTCCATTGAGGAGAATGCACAGGAGTTGAATAAAGCCCCTGACTTATGAACCAGACCTGCACAACCGTGAAGGTATCACTAGCACCTGGCCTCATTATTGTCACTGCTGCACAAAACATTGACAGCATTCCTTGAGAAATAATGTTGGCAAGCTATCTTACTAGCTTTTTCCTCTTACATCATCATCATCTCCTTGTCACCTTGATCCTATTCCCAGTACCTGCCCAACGCAAAATCAATATCATCATCATCTCTGCCACTTTTCTCAGACTATGATATGTCATGGCCTCATTGCTCATGACTCCCACTTGTATATTTGCTTTCAATGCCACTATCACAATGGCTGAAACTGCCACTACTACCACCAAAACACAGCTAGCCATATTAGTCATGTCCTCCACCTCTGCCTGATCCTTCTCCTTTCCTTTTTCCAAATGCTGATTGTTCTCATACAACTTATCAATAAGAACATTATTTGACTATTTTTCTTAGCACCTGGAGTGATGTCTCTTATGAAAAAAGAAAAAGCTCCACTAGTGGTCAGTGAAGTCAGGGATTATGGAAACAAATAGTTTCTATTAGGTCACAAATTAACTGCTAATGAGGAGAAGGATGAGCAGAAGGAATATATTTAACAAGTGCTCAAAATCATGGTGTCAGTGGTAACATTATTCTGCTGTGCCTTAGAGTAAGCCATGCTATCCACAATGTCATCTGTTTCCTCTGCCATAATATACTTCCCAGAGGTAACAGACACCTGTGGTCTGCTACTACGTGCACTACAGCCACCCACATTCTTACTGGCAGATGACATGGTATGGGTGACCCAGCACCAGGATTTAAATAATCTTGGTACAATCTCTGAGTCCCTCTCTTCTATCTTGTATCCCTACAAACTGACAGTGTTTCCTGGTTGGGTTGTCTTATAGTGGCTATGTTTCCTCTACGGAGTCATCAGTGATCTCACACCTACAGTCACTCATGATGGCTGAAGGCTACCTACCAGGCATTATGAGGATGCTCACTTGGGCCCAGGTCATGTTATCCTTCTCTGTCCAGATCTGATCTGTAAAATGGCAACTGTCTTTTTAAGTGATTCATCAGAATCAAATTCCAAAAGTTTCTGATTCATCAGAATTAATTTGATTTGTGCTAAATTAATTATCTCTAGCCATGAGGCATAATGTAATGGAATTGCCAGTTGAGCAATTCCCAGGGCTGCTGCAGAACCCTGGGGGGAGGGGCACAACAAGACAGTGAGCCCTAAAGCTGAACTCCCCCACTGGCCCTGCTTCTTGCCTGACTGTCCTAGGTGACAGTCGACAACTCGGAGCCAGTCCCTACTCTGAATAAGGTGACAACACCGAACGCAGACAGGACAAACAAACAAACAAAGGGAGGTCAGCAAGCCAAGGGGTCAGTAACATTCGAGCAATGCAGTACAAAATCACAATCCAAGAGAATAGTCAGAGACAAAACCAGAGGTCAGGAATAGGAATATAGGAAATAGCAGAATAGGAGCTAGCAGGGACAAGTCACAAGACGGAATCAATAGCCAGCGAGCAAGTGAGGGCTGACAACCTGTTTATAGAAAGTCAGGACCTGCCCCACATTGAATTGGTAGACAGACTGTCAATCACAGAGGCAAGGCTGAGATTAACTATTAGAGGAGCAGAGAGAAACAAAGATGCAGGAGACGGGTGTGTCAGAAATTCAATTACAGACAGGAGGTATTAGGACAGTGTTCAGACTGAGCAACAAGAAACCTACGCAAGTAATCAAACTGAACACGCCTCCTTCGCCGCAGCGTGCGAGCGGAGGGTGGCGCAGAAACCCGAACAGGCAGAGACGTTACACATAGGCTGTAAAGTGAGCAAAACACTGCTTAGGACAGTATGTCTTGTATAGGAATAGCTGATACCAGCAAACAATAGTTTCCATTTTCACCAGGGGTAATCGTGTAGGAGACACAACAACTACTAATTCATAGCTATGTATGCAGGGCTCAAAGGTAAAGAAATGTATTTTGTGGTTAAATCTACAATGAAAACAACAGTATCTTTTATGTAATGTATTACACAATTATATACCTGCATAGTTGATAAGATTGAAAAGAGACACAAGTCCTTCAAGTCCAACCTATAATTCTACAGGGTTGATCAAGAGGAAGGCTAAAACCATGTGAAATAGATACCAATTACCTCATATCAAGGGGAAAAAAAATCCCATCATGAATCCAAATATGGTGATCAGAATATGTCCTATAATATTTTGTGATTATAGGATATTCTAATATACATCCCCAATATATGCTTTTTTGGTCATCTCCTTTAGCTCCCTGACACACACCATGATATGCTTGTGATTGACAGGCACACTCCTGTTATATATATATATATATATATATATATATATATATAGTTATATTCTGAATATGCTTGTACTTAGTTTAAAGTCTACATACTGTTATGTACTGTACTGTACACCCTCCTACAGAGGATCTAAAATGAAAAGTAAAGCAACTGTCTAGAATCTAAATATCCATGCTCTTGCTTCTACTACTATTACTATTTGCCACATGGCTGTTGTTTTAAGGTTTCTGTGCCTATAAGTCAAACTGAGGGCTGTACCTCAGCATCCAGTCAAGGGCTGGGGTATTTAGTTTCAAAAACTATTTATTAAAATATGTCAATAACAGGAAATGTAAAAAAGAACAACATCAATACAATCCTAGGAGGTACTAGCTGAGGTATTTAAAGGGGTATTACCATCTCAAAGATCCTATCTATACGGCTAGTTTATGTCAATTCAAGAGTTTTCCTAAATATATTGCTTTATAAATGCTGCTTCATTTCCTACTATGTTAGATTATTCCTCCCCATTATTTTCACATCGTTGTCAAGACACCCGGCCTGTATCTGATAATAAAGGCAGATGACATGACTCACTGATCTCTGGGGAAGCTGAGTTCTCCAGAGTGTGCTTGCTTCCAGAGATTGTTATGTACAGCTCTGCCATCAGGACAATTAGAGGGATACCAGTAGCGGACCTGTATCCGAACCCACACCAAGGGACAAGGAACAGGAAGGCTTGTAGAAAGACACAGCGCTTCACCACAGATGGTACGTCAAAATCACACTTTAATTCAGACACGAATAAAAAACACACGACGCCGGGATTGGCGTTTCGGGGCAATATCCCTTTTTCAAGTGTATAACTAATAAAACAGAAAATACAAACACCACAAATCTCATTTAGGGAAATACACATTTAAAAATTATATACATAATATCCACATAAAAAATGTACACATGATGCCATTGTATGTATATAAGCTCATCCCAGTGTCATAAAGAATGCAGTTAGAATATATATTATTACTAAAAAGAAAGGAGGGGAGAATAGCATCTCAAAAAATATCTCACAGACTCTCCAAAGTGCAAGAATCAATAGAGATCATCTAATAGCAACAGTAAGAGGACATAGATACATAAGAACGCTTATTAACTTCTAGAGAATGCTAGCACAATATCGGTGTGATTTCTAGAGAACATTAGCACGGTATTGATACGACATAGGGTAAAAACATAGAATAGGGATTGCAAGAAAAGAACATAGGACTTACCAGTGTCAGTAGACAGAGAGACATGTGGTTGGGTCTAATTTGCTGGGTAATAAACCCTCTGAGTAGCGTCCAACCACATGTCTCTCTGTCTACTGACACTGGTAAGTCCTATGTTCTTTTCTTGCAATCCCTATTCTATGTTTTTACCCTATGTCGTATCAATACCGTGCTAATGTTCTCTAGAAATCACACCGATATTGTGCTAGCATTCTCTAGAAGTTAATAAGCGTTCTTATGTATCTATGTCCTCTTACTGTTGCTATTAGATGATCTCTATTGATTCTTGCACTTTGGAGAGTCTGTGAGATATTTTTTGAGATGCTATTCTCCCCTCCTTTCTTTTTAGTAATAATATATATTCTAACTGCATTCTTTATGACACTGGGATGAGCTTATATACATACAATGGCATCATGTGTACATTTTTTATGTGGATATTATGTATATAATTTTTAAATGTGTATTTCCCTAAATGAGATTTGTGGTGTTTGTATTTTCTGTTTTATTAGTTATACACTTGAAAAAGGGATATTGCCCCGAAACGCCAATCCCGGCGTCGTGTGTTTTTTATTAGTGTCTGAATTAAAGTGTGATTTTGACGTACCATCTGTGGTGAAGCGCTGTGTCTTTCTACAAGCCTTTCTTGTCCCTTGGTGTGGGTTCGGATACAGGTCCGCTACTGGTATCCCTCTATCTCATCTCGGATGTTGCCTAGGTGACGTGCGGTTGTGACTCTAGCTGCTTCTACCCTCTCCGACTTGGTTGAGAAGGTACTGTACGGACAGAGGCTGTTGCCAACCATTGCACAGCCTAAGAAAGTGAGGAGGATTCCATCTATATACCTCCGGACTTTATTGGACTATACCTCAGTGTGGGCAGCTCGGTGCCACCCCCATATTCTTTCTTTGCATCAGGACAATTAGGTCAGCTAATTGCAGTTTGCTGATAAATGCTTGGATAGTGTAGTTATTTCTCTATGTAAACACAAAGATAACAGTGAGTTTACTGCAAGTCCATTGTCTGGAAGCATTTAAGTTCTTTTTCTCTCCAAACCTATGCAATATACATTTACTGTGCATATTATTTGATCTGTATCTAGTAATCATAATAAATAATCTCTCATGATAAAGGCAATGTCTATATCTATTGAGGTACTTCATAGTGTTCTGTCCATGAAACAGTCAAAGCCTACCCACCAGCTTGTTGAATACAGGAAGTGAGAAGAAGAGACAGCAAGCAAACTGCTAAGAGAGGGAGACATGCACACTGTAACTTTAAATGGCACTAACTCCGGAGCTAGAGCTGCCATCTTAGTCTCGTTTTAAAGCCAAGAATTTTGTCTGTAGTCTTCATAAATTTTGAGATATGAATGGTTAAAGAGGAGATGCATATACTTGCATATACTTGCACTTTTCACTTTAATCAGTTTGCAGGGAGAAGAGAAAATTATCCAGGGGATACATGGACATTTGTTAATGATATCACTCCCACATTATCAGTCATTTAACTCCTTATATGCTGCTATCAAAGCTGACCATAGCACCTAAGTCATTTTACAGAAAAAAAGTAAAAATTGACAACAACACACAATTTGCATAACCACATTTGTAACAACCCCTAAAATAAAATTAGTATGCTATTTATTCATGATAAACACCACATACAGTACCTTAAAATTCAGATGCCAGAATTGGTTTTATGATCATCTCACTTCTCAAAAAGTAATACAAACTGATCAAAAAATCTTATGTACCCACAAAATACAAGGTCTTGTAAAGCTACATTAAAAATAAAATGTAGAAAGTTATGATTGCGGAAATGCAGAGAGGGGTAAAATGTTACTGGTTTACAATTTTAGATTGAAAAAGGGTTAAAATACGCTTATGGCACCAGAGTTATGTGTCAATAATACTTATTTCAGCCATAAATTCAAAATCTGCAATAAAAAAGTGTCAATTTCGGGGAAAATTTTTGCAATTTAAATGCGACTGTTAGGGGGTTAAACATGGCTCAGACACTTATTACCTGTCTGTGATTGTTTTAACTTTATAGGCTCTGTGTTCTCAGAAATTACCTCTGGTACCTTTCCCTTTTTTCAACTAATTCCCTGATATACTGATTTCGACTCTTCTGGTTAGCCACTTTCTTGTTAATTTGGCTTTATCTGTGACTGCCTGGACTATTCTGTGGCCTCCACTTCACATATTCCTCTGATCCCATTAGACTATCTTGCGCCTATCAAAGTAGAAGCCCTAGGTAGTTCATAACTATTTGTTTTTAAAAATAACAAATATATTTCTACGAATGCAATTTATCCCGACCACAAAACAAGTATAATATTATAAATATTGTAATAATATTATGTAAAGAAAAAAACTGTTACAATATATATTGTGCATGATCACAGGGATGAAAACCATTACTTTGTCAACTGTAATTTTAAATATGTATGTTGTCACAATTCAATGACAGCTAACCTAAAGAATTGTATTACTCTAGCTAAATTTACTTTGCCAGTCAAACATGTTTTACAATCAACTGTCATCCCTTGATGTTTCTTTTCCTATAGACTTTTTAAGATTTTATAGAAAAAAAATACATTTTTGATTTCTGAAAGCTGGAAGCAGAAACTAAGCAATTGCGAAGAAGAAATTACATAGCATTTTACTCTAGCTTGTGCCACAGCTGTTACAATACACTATGGTATATTGTAGAATAAAATTGAGGTGTGTGTCAGCTCTCTAAATAGGTGATTCAGATTAATTATTATTTCAGAAATAATTAAGTCAAAACATTTTCAAACATTTAAATGTTCATGCAAGTTTTTTAGTCATTAAAACCAGATATTGAAATCCACCTTGTTTTTTTTATCTGTTTTTATTGTTTGAATATAGGGAGATGTCTTGCCTGACCATCTGCTCTACTCTGTGAACAGCAGTTCAAAAATATGGCTTATATTAGTCACATAAACTTAAGAAATTGGTGTCTGAAGAAGATCCATTGACTTCTACAATATTTGGATATTGGGGGATATTAGCCGTGCCCATCACCTATTGTCAATTGCTAATCCTTTATCTTCCTCTAGCTTTATAACAGATGTGTTACCTTTCATTAGAATTCTGTTTTAGGCTAAGGCCCCATGTAGAGAAATGTAGCAAAAAAAAAATGCTGCGGAAAAAACTGCGATGGAAACACATTACGTTCTTTTCCGCAGCATTTTTTATTGCATTTTCGCAGCGTTTTCCTCTGTGGATTTTCTGCTTCTATTATACCTATACAGAAAACATCAGAGCAGGTATAATTAATATATTGTCATTTTCGAAAACACAGCTTTTTCGCTGCAGATTTTTTTCTGCAATGTGTGGATGGGGTTAGCTAGAATGCCATCCACTTTGCAGGTACAGCAAAATGCTACATTTTCACAATGTGGGGCTTCAGTATTACTTAATTCTTTATCTGAAAGCAAAATCTGTCAATACAATAAGGGTCCAAGGGTTTGACATGACATGAAACATGTATTGCTAAGGCTATTTTCAGATTTGCATCAGAGCCTGTGTGTTGGTTTGCTTGTGGCATCAATTTCTTTTTAACAAGGCATGAAACAGCCTACTTTTTGTTTTGCCCCAGCTCTAAGAGAGAACATTCTACTATGAAGGCTGAGGATTATCTATGATGGGCAGAGAGGGGACCTTAGGCTTTCTTCACAAAGAGTATGGCTCATACAGGATAATGCTGCTGTTGTTGTATTAAAGGTTTGTTGTTACAAAAATGTCATCTTTTTATGCAAACACAGTAAGAAACTTAAAATGTCCTCCAATTTTAAATAACTTTTTATAATTCAATAGCATAGGTGAATATGCTGAACTATGTAATATATGTTATTAAATAAATATGTTTCCTTCTCCACGTATTAAGATGAGTTATTTTTTTTAAATTATAGTCTGTGGACAGAGGAAGGGGAGGGGAGGAGGATAGCTGCAGTTGCTAAGCTCAGCTACACTATGAGTGAGTTCTTTTGACACTGCTTTATCTTTCAAGATAAGGCTCTACCATTGCACAGATTGAGGCAATAAATCAATTAACTAGCCTGGCAGAAACATATTCCTTTAAAAAAGATATATTATAATGATTAATATATTGACCTTTTTTATTTATTAGGTTTTATAACTGGAAATATGCTTTAAGAGTAAATCATGGCATCATATCATATATCATACCCAATTAGGAATTTTAGTTTTCTTTAAATTCATGTTAATTTCTCACTTTTTCTAAGTTATACAAAATTGTTAATCTTGAGCGTCTTTTCTTGGAAAGAGAACATTAACTATACTAAATAAAAGACTAATATCAAAGCTCTATAAAATTGAATTGTTAAAATGCATTAAGCATCAGAAAAAAAATGATCCTAATGTATAGAATAAGTTAAAAGGGACCATTATATGTAGCTTAATTGATGCACAAGATGTTCTTTGTCATAAGAAAAGCATGATAAATAATAAAAGCAAACTCACTACATTAACACAATATCTGTATATATTGCTATATATTAACATAAAAATGCAATGTAAAGGGGGGGGGTGAGACATTTTTACCCAAAAAAATGACATGCCAATGAATTTAAGTTTGAAAATGTTTTTTTATAAAACGTGAATGAAACTGAACTTATTGCCCTTGATTACATTTTAGCTAAAAATGTTTTGTTTCATGTTGTATTCACCAAATAGAAAGAACCTAAAAGGCTACTAGCTGTGCCAAAAAATGTGGTGCATGTTAAACATTTTCATCCATTTTGTCGTTTTAATAAATGAAATATGGAAAATTAATTGGCACCATATTAAGCAGCAATTAAACATTATTTTATAGCTACTTAATTATCCAGGCTAGCTCATTACATTTCAATCATGCCTATTAGGGACGCTTCATGTTAGATCTTGCAATTTAATTGAAAAAGCCTAGACTGCCTAATTTTAGTAATGGTATTATTTGAAATACTTGTGCAACACACACACATACACAAACATGTACACACAAAAACATATACTGTATGTGTGTGTGTGTCTATATATATATATATATATATATATATATATACATAATATTTTTTTTTTTTTTTTTATTATACTCAGGATTGTCTTTGCTGGGATCTAAGGATATGTGTCTGTTTCATCAGAACAAGGCCAGACAGCAGCAGATAGGTATAAACTGACACTGGGTCAAGTTTCATCGATACGTTCCAGGTGCTGGTGATCCTTGCAAAATTGGTGGCACCCATGCAGCGCCAGGAAAATGGCACCTCGTTCAGCTTTGACCGAGGCACCAGGGGCCTTAGTGCTTGTGATCAGTGGGGATACTGATCATGGGCTTTAGTGTCGGGTCTCTGCTGTATATTACAGCAGAGATCTGGCGGCTATGGCGGTCGCTCAGCTCCTGAGCGGCTGCCATATCTAAATACCCAACATCCACCATAACCATTACGGCGGATGTTGGGAAGGGGTTATTTAGCAGATGGGCCTCTGTCATTGTGAGTAACACACAGATTTTTATTTTGGGTTTGTTGGTTTGGAACAAAAGATTCCAAAAAATCCAGTCTGAACCAGAAGTATAAATCAATTATTGTAAATAGTTGTGTGTGAAACACTGAGGGCCTACAGTTTACAGTTCTCCCACTTAAAAAGATGAGAGATGCCTGTAATTGACATCATAGGTAGACCTCAACTATGAGAGACCAAATGAGAAAACATATCTAGAAAATCACATTATCTGATTTTTTAAGAATTTATTTGCAAATTACGGTGGAAAATAAGTATTTGGTCACCTACAAACAAGCAAGATTTCTAGCTCTCACAGACCTGTAACTTCTTCTTTAAGAGGCTCCTCTGTCCTCCACTCATTACCTGTAGTAATGGCACCTGTTTGAAATTGTTATCAGTATAAAAGACACCTGTCCACAACCTCAAACAGTCACACTCCAAACTCCACTATGGTGAAGACCAAAGAGCTGTGGAAGGACACCAGAAACAAAATTGTAGACCTGCACCAGGCTGGGAAGACTGAATCTACAATAGGCATATAGTAGTATAATGTTGTACCGTGTTAGCCATTGAAAGTAGTGGAAGAGTGAAGAAATCAAGCGATACCTTTTAGAGGCTAACTGAGTATATTTATAAGTAAGCTTTCAGGAGTACTCGCTCCCTTCATCAGACATGGTGTGATACAAGAACTGAAAACCATGTGTATAAAAATCTGTTAATGTTCAGTTCTTGTATCACACCATGTCTGATGAAGGGAGCGAGTACTCCTGAAAGCTTACTTATAAATATACTCAGTTAGCCTCTAAAAGGTATCGCCTGATTTCTTCACTCTTCCTCTACAATAGGCAAGCAGCTTGGTGTGAAGAAATCAACTGTGGTAGCAATAACTAGAAAATGGAAGACATACAAGACCACTGATAATCTCCCTCGATCAGGGGCTCCACGCAAGATCTCACCCTGTGGGGTCAAAATGATCACAAGAACGGTGAGCAAAAATCCCAGAACCACACGGGGGGACCTAATGAATGACCTGCAGAAAGCTGGGACTAACTTAACAAAGGCTACCGTCAGTAACACACTATGCCGCCAGAGACTCAGATCCTGCAGTGCCAGATGTGTCCCCCTGCTTCAGCCAGTACATATCCGGGCCCGTCTGAAGTTTGCTAGAGAGCATTTGGATGTTCCAGAAGAGTATTGGGAGAATGTCATATGGTCAGATGAAACACAACTCGTCGTGTTTGGAGGAGAGTGAATGCTGAGTTGCATCCAAAGAACACCATACCTACTGTGAAGCATGGGGGTGGCAACATCATGCTTTGGGGCTGTTTCTCTGCAAATGGACCAGGACGACTGCTCCATGTACATGAAAGAATGAATGGGGCCATGTATCGTGAGATTTTGAGTGCAAACCTCCTTCCATCAGCAAGGGCATGGAAGATGAAATCAATCCTGCCTACAGCTCCCTCCACTTTCATTGCAGCCCTCCAGAGGGCTATTCAATGTGGTGCAGGGGACCTTAAGAAAGAGGGGAGAAGAGGAGGTGGCCGTGGGCAGAATCTGAGACCAGTAAGTAGTTCCACAGCAGTGAGAGTATTTGTTCATGAAAACCGTAGGAAACACTATGGGGCATTATACTGTGTGGAGGAGCCACTATGGGATACTATACTGTGTGGAGGGGCTATTGTGGTATATTATGCTGTGTAGAGGGGCTAATATGGGACATTATAATATATGGAGGGCTGCTTTGGGACATTATACAGTGTGGAGGGGCCACATTATACTGTGCACTATGTGATATTATTCTTAAAGAGGTTGTCCAGAAATTAGACTAACACTGGAGGGGCCTGTGGCTAGTGTTGCCCTAAAGTCATTAGGGCATTACTATATGGGGGCCTGTAAATGGGGCATTTACTGCATTGGGACCAATACAGAGCCACTATACTGTGTGGGGTCAATAAAGGGGGCATTTATTTTGTGAAGGCCAGTAAAGGAGTCAGCAAACTGTATGGGGGCCAATAAGGAGAAAATATACAATGTGGGAGGTAAGGGGGGAACTTTCTACAGCGTGGGTCCAGAAAAGGGGACATTATATCATATGGGGACAGTAATGGGAGCATTTTACCATGTGGGGCCAGTTTATGAGCCGTTATACCATGTGGGCATTGGTAAATGGGGCATTATACCGTATGGGAGCCAGGAAAGTAGCAATATACCGTGTGTGGACCAGGAAAGGGGGCACTATACCGTGTGTGGTGGAGGACCCCAATCTAAAATCTGCTATGGGGCCCAGTCTTTGCTAGTTATGCCCTTGCCATTGATCATGTAATTCAGTAGGCTACATTACAGCACCATAAAAAAACAAAACAAAAGTTATGTTAAAATGCCTCCCAAAAGTCTACAGTCATGGCCCAAAGTTTTGAGAATGACACAAATATTATATTTTCACATGATCTGCTGCCCTCTGGTTTTTATGTGTGTTTGTCAGATGTTTTTATCACATACAGAAATATAATTGCATTCATATTATGAGTAACAGAAGCTTATATTGACAGTTAGAATGAGTTAATGCAGCAAGTCAATATTTGCAGTGTTGACCCTTCTTCTTCAGGACCTCTGCAATTCTCCCTGGCATGCTCTCAATCAACTTCTGGACCAAATCCTGACTGATAGCAGTCCATTCTTGCAGAATCAATGCTTTAATTTTGTCTGAATTTGTTGGTTTTGGTTTGTCCACCCGTCTCTTGATGATTGACCACAAGTTCTCAATGGGATTAAGATCTGGGGAGTTTCCAGGCCATGGATCCAAAATCTCTATGTTTTGTTCCCTGAGCCATTTAGTTATCACCTTTGCTTTATGGCAAGGTGCTCCATCATGCTGGAAAAGGCATTGTTGAGCGCCAAACTGCTCTTGGACGGTTGGGAGAAGTTGCTCTTGGAGGATATTCTGGTACCATTCTTTATTCATGGCTGTGTTTTTAGGCAAGACTGTGAGAGAGCCGATTCCCTTGGCTGAGAAGCAACCCCACACATGAATGGTTTCAGGATGCTTTACAGTTGGCATGAGACAAGACTGGTGGTAGCGCTCACCTCTTCTTCTCCGAATAAGCTGTTTTCCAGATGTTCCAAACAATCGAAAAGGGGATTCATCAGAGAAAATGACTTTACCCCAGTCCTCAGCAGTCCACTCCCTGTACCTTTTGCAGAATATCAGTCTGTCCCTGATGTTTTTTCTGGAGAGAAGTGGCTTCTTTGCTGCCCTCCTTGAGACCAGGCCTTGCTCCAAGAGTCTCCGCCTCACAGTGCGTGCAGATGCACTCACACCTGCCTGCTGCCATTCCTAAGCAAGCTCTGCACTGCTGGTAGCCCGATCCCGCAGCTGAAACACTTTTAAGAGACGGTCCTGCCGCTTGCTGGTCTTTCTTGGGCGCCCTGGAGCCTTTTTGGCACCAATGGAACCTCTCTCCTTGAAGTTCTTGATGATGCGATAGATTGTTGACTGAGGTGCAATCTTTCTAGCTGCAATACTCTTCCCAGTTAGGCCATTTTTGTGCAGTGCAATGATGACTGCACGTGTTTCTTTAGAGATAACCATGGTTAACAGAAGAGAAACAATGATGGCAAGCACCAGCCTCCTTTTAAAGTGTCCAGTGGTGTCATTCTTACTTAATCATGACAGATTGATCTCCAGCCCTGTCCTCATCAACACCCACACCTGTGTTAATGGAGCAATCACTGAAACGATGTTAGGTGGTCCTTTTAAGGCAGGGCGGCAATGATGTTGAAATGTGTTTTGGGGGATAAAGTTAATTTTCTAGGCAAATATTGACTTTGCAAGTAATTGCTGTTAAGCTGATCACTCTTTATAACATTCTGGAGTATATGCAAATTGCCATTAGAAAAACTGAAGCAGTAGACTTTGTAAAAATTTATATTTGTATCATTCTCAAAACTTTTGGCCATGACTGTATAATGACTTTATAGTGGGCACAATGTATTAAAAAAAAAAAAAAGACCAAAAAATATAAAGAATAAAGTACCACGCAGATGTCACAGTTTTTACACCTCACCCCAGCGACACAACAATGCGTGAGTCACCTATGTATGAATGACTGTAATGTTGGAGATATACAACAGCCAGCTTTGTCTCTATATTTGCTGGATTGACTGCAGTTCACATTTATGACACTAGATGTAGCTGTTACTAAATGTTTATCTGTAGACACTCTGTACTCTTGTTGTTTTGATGCTGGTTGATATACACATCCTGTTTTTTGTTAGTGTGTGTGCTGAACTGATCTGTTTTTCACCATGTGAGGTGATCTTCTCTTACTGCACTCATGTTTCACTAAAGTTTTGTTCCTGTTATATACAACTGTCTATCTGGTTTTGACTGCCACATCCAGCAATCGCACTCTGCAACAGGTTATGGGCCCAGTGATCAAATGAATCCCCAGTGATCAAATGAAGCTCCAGTGATCAAATTAAGCCTCAGTAACCGGATAAACCGCAGTAACCAGAAGCGGCCCAGGCAGAGTGAAGTCCAGAACGGAAGACAGTGCGGCAGATGCAGAGATCGACATAAGGAAGCTTCCACAGAGCCATCTTCTGTACAGAAGTAAGACTGTTCCTATATATATATAAAGGAGGGAGAATGGCCTGTAGTTCAGAACCTAAACTATCAGTGGCCAAGCTGAACAATGACAATTATCAGCTATGGAAATTTAAAGTGGAAATGCTATTATCCAGGGATGACTTGCGGGAAGTTATCACTACAGAGAGACCACAAGATGATTATCAGGACAGGGACAGGGAAAACAGACGGGCACGGGCCACTATAAGCTTACTAGTAGAAGATGATCAGCTTATTCACATACGCAGTGAGAATACAGCGAAAGGCATGTGAGATGTACTGAAAGGACTGCATAAGAGATCCAGTTTAAACAGCAAGTTGTTTCTGCTGAGGAAACTCTACAAAATCAGGCTTAGTAGAGAGCAGGACATGCAAGAGCTTATAAATGCCATGCTGGAAGTGATCACACAACTCAGATCAGTCGGTGAGAATATAATAGACAGTCACGCTGCAGCCATTTTATTATGCAGTTTACCTGACACATACACTGCACTGATCAATGCGCTGGAGACACGGCCTGAGACAGATCTGACACTAACATTCGTAAAGACCAGGCTCATAGATGAGTATCAGCGAAGAAAGGAGTTTTCACACGACTACACAGAAACTCACTCCAAGACTGCTCTTAATGCTACAGACACAAGGTCACACAGGAAGGAAATCAGAGTGTGCTTTAGATGCCACAGACAAGGACACATAAAAAAGACTGCACTATATGGAAAGCAGAGCAGATGAGGCAGCATTCCTCTTATACTAAACAGAAAGTGAAAGCCACAATTTCTGATTCAAGTGAAGGGAAGTGGAATGCCACATTTAAAGTGACAGGCAACCATAAATTGCAAGGCTGGTGCATTGACTCTGGAGCAACCAGTCACATGACAAGTGATAGCAGTTTTTTCACAGAACTTGATCTGAATAACAAAGAGACTACCTCGCAAATGGGAGTAAAATATGTGCAGAAGGATATGGGAATGGAACCCTTGTATGCCCCAATGATGCGGGACACAATTTAGCAATAACAGTAAAAGATGTACTGTATGTTCCTGATCTAGAAGGAGGACTCTTATCTGTGAAGCATTTGACAAGCAAAGGACTCAATGTAAAATTCCAAGGTGACAAGTGTTCTACCCTAGACGGCAAGCAGATGATAGCAAGTTCCAAGTTGGATGATCATCTATATCACCTCAACACAGTGAAGGAGCAGGTGAGACTATGCACACATAAGCACAATGACTGTATACATGTGTGGCACAGGCGTTTAGGTCACAGGCATCCAGAATGCATACAGGAACTACAAAAGAGGAATCTGACAAAGGATCTAACTGTATCCCCTTGTTCAGTTATTGCTAAATGTGAATGTTGCATCAAATCCAAAGCTACAAGAGCAATACTTCCTAAAGTAAATCACAATAGAGCTTGAAGACCTCTTGCTCTAGCTCACAGTGATGTATGTGGTCCCCTAAACCCACCTACACCTGGAGGCAACAGGTACGTAGGGACTTTCATAGATTATTATTATTACTATTCAAGATACAGTCACTTACCTAATGCAACACAAGAGTGAAGTTTTTGACAAATTACAGGACTATGTAATAAGGGCAAGTAACAAGTTTCAGAGAAAACCTCTCATACTTTGGAGTGACAATGGAGGTGAATTCACAGGACATAAAATACAAGAATACTTAATACTTAGTGTAAAACATCTAAGAGTTCTTGGATGCAAGGTGTTCATCTACATTCCAGAAGAAAAACGCACCAAACTTCAAAACAGAGTATTTGAAGGCGTCTTTTTTGGATACAGTGACAATGTTAAGGGTTACAGAATCCTAAATCCCAAAACTGACAAGGTTGCCATTAGCAACAGCATAACTTTTGTTGAAGATCTGAGAGACAATGTAATGACAACAGAGGAAGTAAGAACAGAAGAGAAAACTGACACTGATCAGCCAATATCTGTAACTTCTGAACAAACAGTTGAAGTGAGCACAGAATCCATCAGTAATGAAGAGCAGACACAACCAAGCTCACACACATAACCAAGACGCTCGATGAGAGAGAATAAAGGTAAACCACCTGTACGTCTCTCATACAAGGCAAGAACTGCCAGTTCTAATGAACCTGCAACTTGGGAAGACATATCTCAGCTTTCAGAAGGGGAAGCCAGTAAATGGATAAAGGCTGCAAAGGAAGAGATAAAATCCATACATGACACTAAAACATGGACACTTACAGAACTACCACCTGGAAGGAAATCCATAGCTTGTAAATGGACTTTCAAAGTAAAATACAATGCAGATGGTACAGTGGAGCGATACAAAGCAAGACTCGTAGCCAAGGGATATTCTCAAAAATATGGAGAGGACTATGATGAGATATTTGCGCCAGTAGTCAAACATGCTACAATAAGAACTTTGCTGACAGTAGCCGCAATAAGGAAAATGCAAGTAAGACACTTTGATGTAAAAACAGCGTTTCTACATGGCTAGTTAGCGGAAGATATCTACATGGAACAACCACCAGGATTCAAAGATGAGCAAAGACCAGACCTAGTATGCAAACTACAGAGGAGTAAATCAAGCTGCCAGAGCATGGAATATGAGAATAAATGAAGTGCTGACACAGGAGGACTTTCAGAGGAGTAAAGCAGACCCCTGTTTATACACAAAGAAATTGGCAGACAGGTGGATCTATGTACTCATTTATGTGGACGATATTCTGATTTGTTTCAAGCAAGAAGGGGATGAAGGAGAAATACTCCAAACCCTAAATTAGCATTTTGAGACCAAAGATCTTGGCAACGTAAATAATTATCTTGGCATTCAGATTGAGAGAGAGGAAGATGGAAGCTTTTTTCTGAACCAAAAGCACAAAATACAAGAAATAATTGAGACATTTGGAATGGAAGATGCAAAAGCAGTAAAATCTTCAACGGAAACCAACTACCTGAAGAAGATAGACAGTCAAGATACGCCACTACCAACTAACACTCAGTACAGGAAAGCAATAGGGAAATTGCTGTACATTAGCACTGCTACAAGGCCTGACATTGCAGCAGCAGTTGGAATCCTATGCAGAAAGACTTCAACACCATTTCAGATGAACTGGAATACTGTGAAGCGAGTCATGCACTATCTTAAAGGGACTTTACACTACAAGCTAAAGTTACCAGCAAGTGACGAAAGCACCCTGACAGGATATGTGGATGCCGATTGGGCCGGAGATACCAGTGACAGAAAATCTACAAGTGGGTACCTGTTTCTTCTATCAGGAGGTGCTATCTGTTGGACTAGTAGAAAGCAACTATCTGTTACACTATCATCTACTGAAGCAGAGTATGTTGCAGCAGCACAGGCAAGTCAAGAAGTCACATGGTTGAGACAACTTTTAAAAGACTTGGGTCAACCACAGATGAAACCAACGAGAATCTTTGAGGACAATCAAGGATGTCTTGCACTTGCGCAGATGGAAATAGTTAGCTCGAGAACCAAGCATATTGATGTGAAGTACCACTTTCACAGGGATCTTCAAGAGCAGGGACTTCTTTAGTTACTTTATTGCCCGACTGAGGATATGACAACAGATATCCTTACCAAGCCCCTGACCACTGAAAGCCACTCGAGGCTTACAAAGAAGATGGGCCTAACAGACTAAGCCTTAGCTGTTGAGAAGGGGTGTTGGGGATATACAACAGCCAGCTTCGTCTCTATATTTGCTGTATTGACTGCAGTTCACATTTATGACACTAGATGTAGCTGTTACTAAATGTTTATCTGTAGACACTCTGTACTTTTGTTGTTTTGATACTGGTTGATATACACATCCTGTTTTTGTGTTAGTGTGTGTGCTGAACTGGATCTGTTTTTCACCATGTGAGGTGATCTTCCCTTACTGCACTCATGTTTCACTAAAGTTTTGTTCCTGTTATATACAACTATCTGGTTTTGACTCTGCCACATCCAGCAATCGCACTCTGCAACATGTAATGTAGAAGGGAAACTATTTTAAGCATTTTTGTTAGTAGCACTTTCTGCTATTAAAAAAAAACCCCCAAAAAAACCCATTAAAAATGTAAAAAAAACAGACGTGTTTCCCATCCTTTTTTATTTAAATCTTCTTGGATTATTTTCTTCTATAAATATATGACCAAGTCTGATGTTTTTGAATCATTTGTTTGATTTTATTGTCTTTTTCTACTTTTTGGACTTGTGTGAAAATCTGATGTAGTTTTAGATCAAATTTATGGAAAAATCAAGTAAAATTATGAAGGGTTCACAAACTTTCAAGCACCACTGTAGAATTCTAAGAAGTTATAGTCTGCTATAAAAATGATATTGTTGTAATTTATCAACATAGCATTTTTGGACTGGACTGAAATGGTAAAGTAAAATACTTTTTTGTGCCATAATTGCATGTATTGAAGGTGGGAAGATTGAGAACACTATCTTCTCAGCAACATGTACTAAGCATAGTTAAACTTATCCTTTAGAAAGCTTGCCAAAATTCTCTTTTCATGTTAGGGAATCATTTTATTCTTTCATCTAAAATTATAAAACATTTTGATAGTTACTATACTAGGATATATGAAAAGGTGGCTTCAAAAGAATTATAACTACAGAGAACAAAAACAGAAAACATTACAGGAGAAATGAAATTTATACCATGCAAGCTCTGCTATTCCATGTTTCCTCAAACTATAATAGTCCGAAAGTACATGTCTTATTGATGTGATATGACAGAGTTAAGTTTACTGATCAGCCTGTATGTATTCCTTGCTGTCCATTATGGATATCTTATTGATGTACTTCTGTAATTGATCTGTTATCGGTTACACTATACCTCATTTCAGTGCTATTCTGCACATCTACATGGCATAGTTCTTGCTTTGGTTGTACCACTTCCTGTGTACATATTCCTGTACTATAAATGGTCATATTATGAGTTGACCAAACATAACATATAGAAAGGCCCTTCATCCCCCCTTCAAAAGTGCTATAAAACTATATGGTCTATTGTGCATCGAATGAGATGGGTGTATATTAGTACATAATATACAATGGGGCCCCCCACTTCCTCTGAACTACTTCATCATTTGTAGTCCCAGCTAAGTATTATCTCTTTTTATTTATTAAACACCTATTATTTTATTATATTCTGATGTGCTTATAGTCATTCTTTGATCATCTTAGAATTAACCTGTTGTAAGAATTTGTTTGCCAACAAACACCAATGCAACAGATCTTTCTCAACACATGGAGCCTCACTAGGTTGTGTCCACAGTAAACAAACTACAAATCTTCCAGTGCTTAAAACCAGAATCTTCCAGCTTTATTGAATAATTGTGCGTAAAATTAGGGAAAATACACATAACAGTGGATAATGGATACTGCCTACTCATTTTTTTTGTTATTTGTTTACTGAGATATACACAGTTACAGCCCTACAGCCCTATGCACCATAAAATGGAAGAGCCAGTCGACTTGCATGTGAAAGCCAATTTTTTAGCTTTAATTAATGAAGACAATATCCCACTAATTTTGACCAGTTGAGGTAGGCTATAAATTCCCATTGAGTTTTGTGTTATCTGTGTTCTCTTCTCCCTACCACAGCACTTTATTTCTTATAGCTTGAATAGTTTTAAATGTGTATTAGTGACCAGTTGGAAAGATGGCCAAGAATTATAAAATATTTGCTTAAAGAAGTATTTTAATTAATGCAATTCAGGGCCTTATATATATGATATATGAAGTCAATTCCAGGATTTAGCATTTATCCTTAGGCCAAAAATAGCGTCCAAGTACAAGAAGAGAATGGAGAGAATGGAACAGGAATTAGACAGCTTTGTTCTCTGTGTAGTGGAAGTCACTGAAGCTGGGATCCCATTCAAATGAATGGGAGCTGATCTACACTGCTTGATCTGGCCACTACGAGATAATGGAGCTGTCTGATTCATGCTCTATTCTCTGTGTATCAGCTGCTGAGAACAGCTGATCAATGTGGGTTTCCCCCACTAATCTGATATTGGCGATCTTTACTTCAGAGATGTCATCAACACTTTTTGCCCAGAAAACTCTTTTAACCAGAAAATATATTAAAAAAAAGGATAATAAATGTTACACAGTAGATAGATTTCCCCAATAAAGAAGCATATCATCCTATAGCAGATATTAACTTATACTAGAAGCAAAAGGCAGAATACAAGAATACAGGTTGTTTTTTCTAGTGTAGAAGTGCCTTAGATGTAGCTCTGGTACTGAATTATAAAATGCCACTGAAAGGGTCATAACACATGACAAAAAAACTAGACTAGTTAATATAATATTTACATAAAATTGAATAAATACACATCTTTATGCAATCATGGGCACTTGATTTTGTGAAATTTAAGAACGTAACTTTTAATAGCCTTACATCTGCAAGTATTGAAAGAATAGATGCTACAGTCATAAGTGGTGCTTCTATTGTTCTTGGAAGAAGTATCTTTCTAAAAATACATTATGCAATGGAATTAACAGAGCCCAGTTATATAATTCCATAATTTATTTATATAGGGGATTGTGTGTGACCATAAACAAGACCTACTTTTTCCAGAAGCAGAGCAATTCCAGAATTCTAAATTTCAGCTCATTAAATAACACGATGTAGCCTATAGACCAGAGTGGCACTGTTTCTGGGGAAGTACCATTTTTCTAATCCAGGAAAACATTTTAGGCTTCCTTCACTGTTTGTTTTCACTATTTTTGCTTCAATTTTAAATGTTTGTACAAAAATGCCATGTATTTAATCTCTTTCCCTTGCAAATTTAACAAGTGTTTTTAGTGGTGTTTTTTTAAATTTTGTAATACTTAGAAATTACTTACATAAAGCAAACACAGAATAGCTTATGGGAAAAAGTCAGAAAAACCACTATACCCAGAACATGCTGTGTTGCGAAAAAAAAAAATGTTACAAACCCCCCAAATATCACAAAATCACCAAAAATGATGTGTATAGAGACTTTTCTATAATTTGCTATAGCTGTTAAGGCTTAATAAGTTTTACTGAGTGCAAAAAGTAAATGTCAAAACAGGTTGACATTATATCAGTGGGAATGCAAATAAGCAGATAAAGAAACCAGAGAGACTTCAGTTGTAATATGATTCAAGCAAAACAGGACAAAAAATAGATAAATGAAATTATACTAAAAAGGTTTGGGGGTTGAGAGAGAGGAAGGGTAGTGGGGGCTTAAGGGTGTCTGAACATCTATAACAGAGAATAACCAGATACGTAGCACAAGCTGTAGAACCAACAGCAAGGACATTGATCCTTTAAATAAAAATCAAGAGTTTCAAATGTAAAGAATAGACATTAGATTTAGTGCAGATATTTTATGCAGTTGAGAACTATGTACTATTTTTACATAAACCGATATAATCACACATTGGCCTGACGAAGATGTCTGCGCGATGTCGAAACGCATTGCCTTTATCTGTACTAAGTGGCGTTTATATGCAAATAAAAATCTATAGATTTTTTACTACATCTGATTCCGATTCTTGGAAATCACGAGCAGCGCTTTTGGATTTTTCTAAATGTAAAGAATGTGAACTTTCTTGTCCTGGTCTGGGCTAATGGTTCCACCATCCTGTAGAAAGCATCCAGCAAGTACTTCAGTGAAGGAGTTTAGTGGATTTCTAGTGGTGTAGTTTTCTGCTTACAGAAACAATATCTCAGAAGAGTCTTCCTTGAAAATGAAGCTGGCCTGGAAAGTATAAAGAAGAGGGCCATTGCAGAGGATGTGACCAGTTGGTAGAGTGTATATTATTATACAAGTTTTTATAACTTTCCAGAAGGGAGCAATTTTTTTGCAAACATGCTAAAAGGTTGCCCTTCATTTCTTGCATTTCCAAGAACATGGGGATGTACAACAGTTGAAATGCTATACCACCTGCTAAGCACCTGGTGGGTTTTTCTCAAGAACTTCTCAAGAAATGTAAGATTTATAAAGTCGAACAAATTACTTATTATATTACCCTGGTGAAAATGCCTCATATAGTTGATCTTTCCAAGCAGAGATGGTGGGTTCTCCTGATCTCCAGTTTCTACAGCAGCAACACTAGATAATCAGAAGAGGAAATTTACATCCATAGGAAGTGAGGTATCTGTGAAGTAAATTTTCTGTTGTCAGTTTATTTAGGAATATAGTTAGTTGTAGAGGAGTCATGCCACACTAGACAGTGTATAGGCTGTGGAGCCTCTGATCTGGGAACTTCTAGAATGTGCAAGCAACACTTTACTTCTGAAAAAAACTGGATTAGTAAAAATAGGAGTGAATGAACCTTGTTTTCAAGAAAGACCCAGGACTGACACATTCATTTCCCAGAACATTAGTGTCAAATGGGAAAGAGTTAGGGAGAGTAACTGTGAGAGTCTGGACCAGTATACACATGAATATAGTTGGATTTTGGGCTTCTTTCTCCAGGCACCTTTTATTAATGTTGGAGAACCACTGCAGAGACATTCATCCCTTCTTAGATCCCCACATTGACAGTAGACCAATAAAAAAAATAAAATAGGTGAAATTAAACATTTACATTGTGAATGCCCTTTAGATGTTACTAAGTAAATTGAAACTATTGTTTTAGGTGACTTTTTAAAATGACCTTTCTCCTCTGTAGTCTATATTATTCATTTTTTCTTGCATTTTTCTAGCAGCAGTCTTTTAGTGTCTGCACCTTTTCTTGCTCTTTATGGTTGTGAATTGGCAGTGGGTAGAAAGAAGGAAAGGATTCTGTTAAATGGAGAAATAAATATTTACTGAAATAAGATTTTTTACAAGTTTCTTGTCATTGCTTGCACTATTGATTAATGGAAAAACATGGTTACAATTTAATATCACACATCTAAGGTTTCAAAAAAAAAAATCAGAGAAGCATAAACTTGTTTAGTATGAAAAAAGCATTTTGTTCCACAGTTGTATGCAAAAATTCCCATACAAAAATCTTGCAATTCCAAATCTTGCCACTAAGCCAAAAATAGTTGGTGGCTTCTTGTCTTCTGTAGATGGACCATGGGCCATAGACACAATGGTCTGGACAAACTCTATTAATTTTCATAGGAGAGTTTTCTAGGCATGCTCCGTGACCTCTCCAGAGATCACTGCAGAGGAGGGGAGTATATAAGAAGTGAAATCACATATTGTGGCTGGTTGATTCTGTCTTATCTAGAAATACATGATAACTGTGATCATAAGTGTGCTAAGAAATGACATAACTGCTGTAAAGAATTTTACTACAGAGAAAACAGGAAGTCTCAGTATAATAACAGGCCTAGTGGATTTTTTTTTAAATATAGAAAATAACATGGAAAATTTTAAAACATAACCAAAAACATGTTTAACATAAAACTTCATTTAAAAAAAAAATGGTCATCTTGTATTCAGCAAACAATATTTCTATGTACTTTATACTGTCTGTACTTTGAATAATCAAAACTATTAGATATTGTCCCTTCCCAGAAATTATGTGATTAGTTCTGTGGAATGTTTCCTCACAAATGTTCATAAGCTTTGTGTCTAAGATTGGCTAGCCATCGACCATATGCCCTTTTATATGTACAACTGCTTGAAATTGCTTTTAATAAATCAGAGAAGTGTCTGGATACAAAATCACATAGATTTGTGGAGTTCTTCTTCACTTTCTGTTCGTATACTGTATAAACCCACTGATAAACTAAGAGACTGTTTGAATCTTGCCAGCAAAAGAGTATGAGAATCTACCCTACGGCAAAAGACCCACATAGCAATAAAACAGAAAAAATGGCAGCGGAAATGCATCGTCTTTTTTGTTGTGCAGTGTTTTGTATTGCGTTTTATCTCAATTTTTCTCTGCGAACTTTCTGCTCTTATTATACCTATAGGGAAAATGCCAGAGTTTCCGTAGGTATAATTGACATGGGTGTTTTTGAAAACGCAGCTTTTCTGCAGCAGATTTTTTTCTGCAATGTGTGGATGGGATTAATCAGAATCCCATTCACTTTGCAGGTACTGCGTTTCCACAGCGGCAAAAATGCTGCATTTTCGCAATGTGGGACTTCAACCTATGACATAATACCTTTGCAAACATCACTCAATAATCTGGGAGGCAGAATATTACATATAGAAAAGAATATGGCATAATTTGCTGCAGCCCATAATGAACTAGTAGATTCTTACAATTCACTAAATTACAACCAACATAATGTCAAGTTCTGGGGTATAGCTGAGTAGATATAAGATCCTAAACGGTATCTCTTTGTGCAACAATTCACAACAACTTTTCTGCCAAATCTGATTTAGTATCAATTCAGAAAAATATTCCCTATAGCTGGGGATTTCCA
Source organism: Leptodactylus fallax (assembly GCA_947044405.1). Taxonomy (NCBI): domain Eukaryota; kingdom Metazoa; phylum Chordata; class Amphibia; order Anura; family Leptodactylidae; genus Leptodactylus; species Leptodactylus fallax. The sequence continues at coordinate 2,430,632 of CAMRHE010000100.1, forward strand.
GCAAAAATGCTTATGATGCAGCAAAGGATTATAATTCCTATCAAAACCCTGGAATAGGACTATTTAAATATATAGTAAAAGAAAACCTGACTACAACTCTACCCTGATCTAAGTAAGTAATCAGCCTAATGAGACTATATTGACTATTTCTCATGTTTCCACTGACGTTTACCCCATGTTGCAGGTACAATTCAGAATACCAGTTGAACTGTTTATGACGGTAATGTGACCAACAATAATTTACTCCCCCTTCCCATTTGATGAAAATTCATTCCACTGTCTACTGTGTATTATAATTCCACCTTCACTTATAACACATCAGGGGAGGGATATCCCTATCTTTTCACTTTCTCACCATCATAGGTTTAAACTAAAAGTAAGGGTGGGTTCACCCTTTTTTTCGTTGGAAACAAAGTCGGACATGCAGGACTTCGTGTCCGACGAAAAAAACGGCTTCGCAGCGCAGAGGGTGCAATCGGACACCCGCGCATTGCTTTAAAAGCCCATTCAAATGAATAGGTTTTTAACCAATGCGTCGCTAACCTGTCGGTATCCGATGCCTATCCCGTTCCCCGAGATTTTCACTCGGATTGGCAGCGGACGGACTCGAACGCAGGTGTGAACCCACCCTAACTTAACAGTCAATTTAAAAAGTCTCTTATGTGGAGTGAAGGCACCCATCAAAAAAAAAAAAAAATCTCTCATGTATTCAGGAAGCATGCCTTAGCAGTAAACAATTGGCAAATAGCTCCCATAAAGATATTATCTACAGCACATTTCCCAAAAAACAACAAGGAGTCTTGATAGCCTTTAAATCCTGCCTCTCACTTCCCATTCATCAACAAACACATGACTTCCATAGTAGATGAAGTAATCTGTACCAGCAACAACACAATTTATACTTTGTGAACCTGTATGCTTCAAATAGCAAACAAGACTTGTATCTATGGACAGTCAGCAAGAAGTCCTGCTAATCTGTGCATGCACAAAGAAACCACGGCACACACTTAATTATAGATGCTTGAATTGTGCAGGATTTATTGGAGTTTATCACAATACATACAAGTGAGCAGATGTCAAAGGTAGATCAGTCCATCCATTGCAGTAATGAGCATAGGAGCAGGAGATGTATTGACAGATCAATAAAACATAATGCAAGGTTTCGGTCAGAAGACAACCTTCCTCAAGTTAGATCTCTGAAATACAAAATAACATATGTGCAATGTAATCTAGTGCATGGATAAAAAAGGGTACAACAAGAGTTGTGAAAGGAATGTAACAAATGGAACGGCTGATATTACATAATATAGTTAATTCTTAAACAATGGAGTCAGATCACACAAGATACAGGACAAGGATGTAAAAGTACAGGAGACAGAGGTAAGAAAGAGAATGACCAGAAGCAAAAAATTGCAGACTTTTTTCTTATGAGCTGCGTTACCATAACGGAGTACTATAAAATAGAACGGATCCTCAGGGTTTACGGAATCATCTGTGACCCACTATCTTTAAAGAAGATAAATGTTAGATACCATTGATACTATTCCAAAGATGGTCACTGAAACTACAAACCAGTTGGATCCTACACAACTTCAATTATTATCTACCTTAGGCTAAGTTCACATCTGCACCGGTGTCTCATTGGAGACTCCAGCACAGAAACCGCCAAGAATCATCGGAGAGAAATATCCAGCATGAAGGACTTTTCTCTCAGCCTGTTTCATTTTTGAAATAGAGGACACCTTACAGACACCCGGCGGACTCCATTATAGTCAATGGGGTCTACCTGTGTCCGTGTGTAACCACTAAAACAGTGGTTCGTCTTTCGATAGTTCGAGTCCCCCGGCGGACCCAAACAATGGCAAGAACGGTGCAGATGTGAACCTAGCCTTACCAAATGAACAGTGGTTCACACTGAAAACAAAGATTGAAAAAACAATTCACAAGTTCCATTCCTCCAATGAAAAGAAGAAGCGTGACAAGAGAACAGATACAGATCCAATCCCAAGTGAGTGCAACAATGTAATCAATATCTCATCATAGATTTTGTCTACAGAGAAACACACACTCCTGTCATTGTGCCCTACCTTTAAATTGGACACATTCACCCTTGAGGGAGACCAACATCAGTTCTTTAAACGTTTACACCTGAAGTCACAATTCTCTGAGAACCCAGAATCCCTAGCAATACCAGTTTCCCAAATTTCTTTATCTCCAACTGGGTCTAAAGCTAAAAGCCAGTTTAATCCATCCCAAACATATCACCAAGTACAAACATATATAGGTATGGTAGACAGGGAGTACACAGCTGGAACAATGGCTACTGAGAAATCACGCCAACTTATCAAGGAAAGAGAGGGAGGGTCTGATGAACTCAAAGGAAAATAAAAATCTATTATTCAAACTCGTGGACTAACTGGGTTTCTTTGAGGTAATGGACAAGAGTGACTATTTAGAGGAAATTAATTCTCAGTTGTCTGACGCTAGGTTCACACTAGTGTTCGGGTTTCCATTCTTCGGGTCCACTAGCTTGCAGGACTTTTCTCTCTACATATTTTAAGCAGAATGAGGAACAGAGTCTCCGAACAGTCACACAATGCTAGTGTGACCTTAGCCTGACGCGCTGACATATAAACCCCTTAAGAAAGACCCTACCTCTGAAATTGCTCACATGATCCAGATCATCCTGGATCGTTATTTAGCATTATGCAATATAGACAAAAGGAAACAAGAGTTTATAACTAGCAACTTAGAGATGGGCAAATTCTTTTGTAATAAGTCGGGTTTGTCCCGAATATTCCAAATTGCTTGTTTTTTAACAAAACCAAACAAAATGGTAATTTTCTTTGGATGAAAAAAAAATGTTGGCGCTACAAGAAAATGGTATCCACCACATATTAGAACAGGAAGTACAGAGCAGCTACTCACACAGTTTCCTCCCGGTTCCAGTATAAAATTGGCGGAGAGAAAAGTCCTGCTTGCAAGGAGAACTTTGACATAACTTGATCTGTGTTTGCTTTAGAGAGCTAGAAATTGGATAGATAGGTTCCTAAGAGTCATAAGTGTATTCTACACTATATTTTAAGCCAATTTAAAGCATGGTATGTCCCAAACGTGTTCTCCCGAAAAATAACTGGGAACCTGATCCACAGAATGCGAAACGAATCTTGAGAGGTTTGCCCATCTCTACTAACCACCATCCTGTAACCCTGTATTTTTACACCCTCCCAAAGATACAGTAGTAGTAGACCCATAGTAGCCTCAACAGAATCCATCTTCTCACCACTTTCAATCCTTTTAGAAAAAATCCTCATGCCCATGATTAAAACTACCTGTTCCTTCATGCTGAACACCTCACAATTTTTGGCTACTATTAAACAACTGTCACCATTGCCACAAGACAGTCATCTTGTCATGTGGAATGTGTGTGTGTAACCTTTATATATCAACTAGTACAATACCCGTGGCTTCGCTCTCGGAAAATATGTTAAATTGTTGGTTATGGTAGCTAAAGTAAAATTTTCAGTGCTACAGTAAATCTTTTTTTCCACTTGAAATTTTTCTTATTATTTTCGCATTTTACTTATTTGTTGTAACAGTGATGTAAACAATTTTTTTTTTATTTCAACATTTTTATTGATTTTACATATTGAATACATATTATGTAGTATAAACTATTACAACTATTTTTTGAACTACTTTTTATCAAAAATTAAAATTTATGCACCGTACACAAACATAAAACATTTACACCCAATTAACAACATAGTGCAACCCTTCCCCCCTCCCTCCAGTGTAATCTATAAGTAGTTCACGGACAAAAGAGTAAAATTGGTTTACAGTTAAAGACTATCTATTGTATTGTTTTTTTGGTAAACAATGTTTCTGGTTTTATGAAAAGATTTTTGGGGTTACCCACTCTAGAGCAAGCAATGTACAACTGTCCATGTGAAAAACACAGGCTCTCCAAATTAATGCCGCCTACTTTAAGTGATTGACCTTGTGCTTTGTTTATAGTCATAGCAAATGCAAGTTGGATTGGGAACTGCAGACACTTAAAATTGAAGGGCATGTCGCTTGGTAGCAAAGGAATACGCGGAATGAAAACATTTGCTCCCTTAGAGTTTCCCATAAGAATAGTGGCTTCAATAACATTGGGCATGAGACTTTTAATGCATAATCTTGTGCCGTTACACATTTTTGGTAGGTCAAGGTTCCGAAGCAAAATTATTGTGGCTCCTATTTTTAAAGTGAGCTTATGCGGTGAAATTCCAGGAGGCTCCAAAGAGTTCAGGAACTCCAATGGATACATTACAGCTTGTTCACTCTCGATGACTGAATCAATGGACATGTATGTGGTCTCAAGACCAGGCAGCCTTCCCTGAATTAGTAGATTTATGGAGCTGACACTATCATTTTTAGGTGCTAGGATTGCACGTTCACAAAGCCACTGATGGTTGTTAAAATTGTTACAAATATCAGGGAAAACTTGGTCAATAAGTTCCATTACCGAAGATGTCATTTTTTTTTTTCAATTCAAAGTTTATTGATTTTCCAAAAAGACATAAAATACAGAATACAGAAAGTACAGTGAAAATATATAGCTGCAACGGCAGCAGTAACATTTTATACTGTAAATAACGGAGAGATTCCCGAGTAGAGGCCAAAGGATAAGAAGAGGGGGGGAAAAAAAGAGGAGGAAGGAAAGGAGGGGCGAGACGACAAAACCAGACACAGAGCGAAAGGGAAGAGAAGGTGAAAAAAGAGGATTAAAAAAAAATAATAATAATTAATTGGGGAGGGGGGGATGGGGACTATACAGCAACAATATCCGTGTCCAAGGGAGGACCCCAGGGATGTAAGCATTCGAAAAGTTCCTCCTCAAAAAGAATAGTAAAACTCCACAGGGGGCGAAGCCAGAGGGTCAAGAATAGTCCGGAACAAGTAACCCATCAGTTAGCTATAGAAGCCAGAGCATCCCACTGTAAGTCTATGGGGGAGGCACAGGCCCGAGAAGCATCTGATATTCACTGGTACGCTGAAATTCCATCCAGTAGAACCAGGTCTTGCTAAAAGTTTGAACAGTGTCATGCAGGAAAGAGGTAAGGTTCTCCATACGCATAATCTCATTGACCCTCAAAACCCAAAGGGAGAGAGGGGGGGTTCACTTTGCTTCCAAAACTGCGGGATACACGCTCGAGCCGCGAGGACTAGAAATCGAAGCAGTGAGCACTTATAGATATGCATCGGGGACTCACAATGATGGAGGAGGACCAGAGCAGGGCCCAGATGGAGGGAAGTCTCAGTTACTTGAGAAATAATCCTCTTAACCCCATCCCAGAAGGGGAATAGAGCACTACAAGACCAAAAAATGTGTAACATGGTGCCCTCTTCCACCCCACACCTCCAGCATGTTGATGGGACCTGTGGGATAAGAGCATGCAATCTTGAGGGGACACGATACCACCGGGACATGAGTTTAAAACTGGCCTCCTGATAACGAGAGCTGGTCAATGATTTGTGTGTGAGACGGAATATGCGCTCTCTTTGGACAGGAGTGAGAGACAGGTTAAGATCAGATTCCCACTTCAATATGAAATGAGGCACGCATCAGGTGGGGGTTCTATCAGGAGTTTGTAAATAGTAGCTAAGGAGTGCCGAAGGTGTCCGGTACCCACACACAGCCATTCTAGAGACGAATACTCGGTTCTGAATTCCATAGGAGGGGGGAGAGATCGTACGAAGTGGCGTATCTCCAATCCACGCCATGCGTCCAAGGGAGGAAGATCATTGGAGGGGGAAACCCCTGGGCCCACTTGCCATCCTAAGTTGTTCCGGAGATGACCCACCCTAAAGAAACCATGGCGATGCCAGTTGCTGAATACTCTATCAGAGACCCCAGAAGGAAACTGAGGATTGCCCAAGAGGGGGTAGCATATAGAGTCAAGCAGGAGTGAATGAGAGCAAACCAAGCGCTGGGCACAGATTCTAAGGGTTGGGCCAATTGTGTGGTGAGAGCAGAGAGATGACACTAGAGGAGATTCAAGCCACAGGATCGCCTGCAGTGGCAGCGGGGAGAAGGCTTTTTCGATGTAGACCCATGGTTTAAGCAAGCCATGTCTACACCAGTCTACTATCCTAGTCAAGTGAGCAACAAAATAGTATAATTTGAGATCTGGAAGGGACAAGCCACCACTTCGTTTAGGGTGGGAAAGAAGGGCTCTGATGACTCTCACAGACCATATGAAATCCAACTGAATGGAGGACAAGGCCCCGAAGAAGGAGAGGGAATGTGGATAGGCAGTGTTTGTAAAAGGCATAGGAGTCGCGGCAGGATATTCATTTTAAAAATGGTGCACCTCCCAACATATGAACATATCCTGTTTCCATCGGTGACAGTCTGACCAGATAGAAGATAGCATGGGCGGAAAGTTGGCGTGGAAGAGGTCTGTCGGGTCAGGCGTAATATAAACTCCCAGATATTTCAAGGCCCAGTTAGCCCAACGGAAGGGAAAAGATTGACTCAAGGTGGAGACCTGTTGGGGGAGGAGGGTGACATTAAGTGCTTCAGATTTTGAGAGGTTAATCTTGAAGTTAGAAAGCCTCGAGTTTTCATCAAAGGCAGACATTAGGCATGGGAAAGAGATCTGCGGGCAAGTAAGGAAAAACAATTAGTCAACTGCGTAGGGCGCTACTTTGTAAAGGCGAGATGAATGGGCCACACCCGAGATTTCAGGATGGGATCGGACATGTCTAAGGAAGGGCTCTAGTGTCAGGATGAAAATGAGAGGAGACAAAGGGCATCCCTGTCTAGTACCATTGGCAATGGGGAAAGACTGTGAGAGGAGACCATTAACCCGAACCTGAGCTGAGGGATATGAATAAAGAGAGAGGATCCAGTTCATCATGTTTTCGCGGAACCCACATGTAACAGAGTTTCCTCCAGAAACTGCCAATTAACCCTGTCAAAGGCCTTCTCAGCATCTGTAGATAAGAGCATGAGAGGCCTGCCAGAGACCTTTGCCCCATGTAGAAGGTTAATAGTCTTGATGGTGTTGTCCCTAGCCTCTCGTCCAGGCATGAAGCCTGCTTGGTCAGGATGGATGATGTCGCCCAGCAGAGGAGTTAGTCGGGAGGAAAGGATTTTGGCTAGAATTTTAAGATCCACATTCAACAGTGAGATAGGACGATAACTGGGACAGAGAAGGGGATCCTTTCCGGGTTTAGGAATTACGGTAATATGGGCGCGAAGGGAGTCCGGCATAGAGACGAGCCCGAAGTCAAAGAATTGAACATCTTTAGAAGATGTGGGCCGAGATCTGGACCACGTTTCTTATAGTAGGCCAGAGGCAACCCATCCAGACCCGGAGCCTTACCCGTGGCCATTTGTTTAAGCGCAGTCGAAAGTTCGTCATCTGCGATTGGGGATTCTAGGACCTCTAGGTCCTCGGCTGATAGTGTAGGGAGTCCTGAAAAGGTGAGGTATGTCCGTATGCGATCACGAAATTGAGAGCTAGATGAGTCTGGGTTAGAGGCGTCCACTGAATACAGAGAGGCATAGTAGTCTCTGAACACAGCCACGATCTCGGTAGAAAGATCTACTTTGGAACGTTGGGTAGGTCGGATTTGGGGAACATAAGTGGAGGCTCTTTGGATCCACAGGGCCCTCGCCAAAGATCGACTACATTTATTACCGAACTCATAGAAGGGTCGCCGACACCTAACTAGAGTTCCCTTAGCTCTGTCCATCAGGAAAGAACGAAGTTCTTCCCGGACGCACACAAGCTGTGTGTATGTATCTACAGTCATCTGATGTTTGTGGAGAGCCTCGAGTGAGCGTATTTGTTGGAGAAGAGATTCAATGTGCGACTGACGTTCTCTCTTGAGGCGAGAGCCATGCTGAAAGAGGACCCCACGGATCTGCCATTTATGAGCTTCCCAGATTACAGGAGGGCTAAGTTCCCCAGTCTCTTCCCTAGTGAAGTATTCAGTTAAGTGGGTTTTAACATCTGTAAGGATAGTCGCATCATCCAAAAGCGAGGTGTTAAGCTTCCATTGTCGTTGGAAGGGGATAGGGGAATGCAGCGACAGGGTCACTGTAATAAGGGCGTGGTCTGAAAATGTGATGTTGTCTATAGATGCAGACAGCAAGGAGTGGAGGTCCTGGTGTCGGAGGAAGATGTAATCAATATGAGAGTAACGATTGTGAACTGGAGAATAGTATGAGTAATCCCGAACTGAAGGATGTAATAGTCGCCATGAGTCAATAAGTTGGTGAGAGTGAAGATCTCTTTGAAATCTGCACAAGAGTGAGTGGGAGTGACTGGAGGAACCCGAAGAGGAGTCGAGTGCCAATCAAGAACTTTGTTCAGATCACCCCCGACCACCAGAACGCCCTCTACAAAATCATCGAGCATCTCTAAGTATGAGTGGAGAGCTAGGCCCTGTCCGGCATGAGGGAGATAGAGCGATGCAAAAGTATATATCTGAGACGCAATACGTCCCTTCACCATAACAAATCTGCCCTCTCCATCAGTGCGAGTCCCCAGATGCGTCCAACTCACCGTTCTAGAGATCAAAATGCTGGTCCCTCTAGACTTGGGGTTCGGGGGAAGGGCTGTGATATGCGTGTGGGAACCAAATGTTAGAGAGTTTAAATGGTTTGAGGGAGCAAAAATGTGTTTCTTGCAAGAACACTACATGTAGATGCTTACCTTTGAGTAAGTTGAAAAGGATAGAGCGCTTCCCAGGACTATGCAACCCCCTGACATTGAGGGATCCCACCACGAGACAAGTCTGCTGACTGGAAGTCGGCATATTCAGACACTGCAGGCCACACCCCACTGAAGGAGAAGGAGGATCTCTAAGATACTTGAGAGGGGAGAGGGAGAGAGAAAAAAAAAAGGGAGGGGGGAGAGAGAGATAGAAGAAGGGAGCAGAGAGAAGGAAAAGAATACAGGAAGAAAGTAGATAGCTAGGTAAGGAAGGAGAGATGAAGGGTGAAAAAGGCAGGGAAGAAGACAAAGTCAAGTCGCCTCAAGCAAAGAGGCGAGCTCTCAAATAAATGAGAGAAAGGGAGATGAGGAAAACAAAAGAATGAGCACAAAAGAACCACGAGTGAAACTCAATAATAATATCACCCCGCTGCTCCCAACCGCCCACACAAAAAAAAAAAAAGGGGGGGGGGGCGGGGGGGATGAGCAGAGCGAACAAAACAAGCCACAGTCTACAACAACATAACCTAGCAAATGCAAATCTGGTGCCAGGGGAAGTTATGGGACCCTGCCAGTCTAACGGCTGAGAGGGCCATGTGGTGGGGCCGCAGGAACCAATGAAGCTCCAGCAGCTCCACCCAGGGATGCCACAATATAATGAGCAACTACCTAAACAGTAACATAAGTAAGTAAACATTGTAACAAGGGTAATAAAGGCACCGATAGGAGAGGACAAAGTAACTTGGCATCTTCCTCTGTAGAAATGGATGGATGAACTCATCAAAATAAACCAGTGGAGATGAACCACAGGGAAGATACAGGAGCAGTCCGCATATCTAGGGATCGGGAGACATCACGCCTCAGTAGGAGGTAGTGAGATAGGTCTGGCTGGTCCAGTAATGGGTTTAGACGGTCTTCTCCAGGAGGTGTAGAGGAGGGGCGTCGAGATCTACGTCGTGGCCTCTGGGAGATTTGTTGAGTCAGATCCAGTGCTAGCCAATTTTGGACTTCAATAGGTCTAGTGTCCAAGAAAGTAAACAGCTCAGGGAGGTCTGCAGGTGAGCGCACCAGAATGGAGGTAGAGCCCTTATGGACGATCAGGTGAAATGGATGTCCCCACTGGTATGTTCCACCACAGTCCTTAATGAGGCTCAGAAGGGGCTGTAGGGCACGTCGCATGGCCAGAGTGCGTGTAGAAACATCTGGGAAAAGTTTGACAGTAGTGTCCTTCAAAAGAGACTGGGCCCACGGACCAAGCGCATTTCAAAATGTGTTCCTTCTCAGAGTAGTAATGTAATCTACAAAGGACATCCCGTGGGTTGGTGGGGTCCACGGGGCCGGACCGTTGAACTCTGTGAACTCTGTCAAACATATACTGTAGGTTGCATTCAAAGGGCGTTGCGTCACCATGTTGAAGATGATATTAACTCTAATGATTAAGTCATCTGCAGTGTCTTTTTCGGGGATACCCCGCAGGCGGATATTGTTCCTCCGACCTCTGTTTTCTTGGTCGTCCAGCTGGAGCGCAATATTTTGGAGGTGGATAGTAGAGCGCTGATGGGGTCTCTCTACTGCAGTGAGCCTGCGGTCCAGGTCCGCAACAAATCGGTCAGTAGTTTCGGCCCTAGAGTTGAGGCGGGTCACCTCCGTCCTAACTGCATCCAGCGCCTGGGCATGTGTCTGTTCCAGACGGGAGACCACCTCGTCCAGGTCCTGTTTGGTAGGGAGGGCCTGTATAAGATCCCGAAGCAACTGGAAGTCAGCTGGAGCTATATGAGCGGCTTGTCAAGGAGGAGATGGTGATGCCATACTAGGGATAGCAAGGCAAGACTGGAGAGGGCAGGGTACATTTTGGGACTCAGTCAGTTCTCTAGACCTCATCTCTTTGGAGGAATGTGCCGTCTGAATCAGGAGTGGTGTGGGAGAAGATGGCGCCATGTCTTCAGCGTTTGAGGACGTGACTGAAATGGGAGAGATACCTGGAGATAGATGGCGAACGGGTGAGAGAGCGACCCAGAGTACGGGGAAGACCAGCAGAATTGTTAGGACGTCTTCTGGGCAAATCCCGGTGAGAGAAGACTTAGGGCATTAATGAATACACTCGTGGTCACAGGGCTCTTACATAGAGCTAATGCATCGCACCATTGCTAAGCTTCGACTTCCAAGTGAGGGGGGTGGTGGTCTGGGAGGCAGCATTACAGCAAGCTACAGACAGAACCAGGGGGTCGACAACCTGACGAAGGCGAGCAGTAGACCCAACCATATATGACGTAGCTAGAGAGCACCACACCTCCACTAACCAGACAGTGAATGTCCCGCCAACAATATAAGGGACCGCTATACCTCTGTGGAGCCCCAAGGGTGGGGGAACAAAATAAAGTCCCACGGTTACTCCTCCTGGCAGGATTACCAAGGCAGATGCAGTATAGACAATGGATGATATAGGCACGTTGCGACGGGCGAGATAACTGTTTCTCCCAATATTCCAGAGGACTCACCAACGTCGGCAAGAGGAGATCAGTAGAACCAGAAGTAGTGGCAGCAATCACTCAGATGAAGGTGTTCAAAATTACACTACAGGATCTCCAGTATAAATTAACTGCACAGGGGAAATAGCAAGACGGCCGCTAGGAGCTGTGCTGAGGTGAAGTACTATGATTTCTTCTGTAGCTCTGTGGCAGATGAAGTGGGTGTACCAAGATGGCCACCAGAGCTAAGAAGCAGAGGAGCTGGGTATACTAAGATGGCCGACGGAGCTGTGGGATAGTGAGGCCGGGTACACCAAGATGGCCGCCGCTTTCAGCACGGCAGCAGAGAGAGGAGAACAGCGCTTGGAGCAGGTGATAGGTAAGTGTTTAAGTCTCTGACCGGAGGTTCCAGGGAAGCTGGGAGGCACCGGGTGAATGATAAATAGCCTCAGTTTAGGCAGCAGTCCACAGCAGGACAAGCACAGGAGGGATGTCACAGTCGAGGGTGATGTCGGGCGGCCGTTATCAGGTGTCGGGTGATCCGTGGATAATGGTGGGAAGCCCCAAGATGGCATCTACTGGCCAGTGGACGATGTCGGGTGGCCCGTGTATAAGTCAGGTAGCCCACATGGGTGATGGGTGCGGTGAAGCGTCCAGCCGAAGCGGAGAGCCGCCGTCAGGTAGCCACGGCAGCGCTAGCCGTACACTATATACACTATAACTATAGGCCGGGGATGAGTTGTCTGCAGTAGGCTGCCGTGACAGAAGTTGGAGTTAACGTCCCAAAGTTCTTGCTGATGAAGAGAACAATGTGAGAGCTCAGTGGGCAAGTCCTGGTTCCCAAATAGTCGCTAATAGGCACAAAAGGAGCAGTTTAAAAAGTTCCAGGACCGGAGCTCTAGCAGAACATGTCCTGTCCACTCCGCAGCCAAGCCACGCCCCCCACCAAAGATATCATTTCACAAAAATGTTCCGGAAAGAAAATTTGACCAGTGGAATCAGTAGGGAACCTGTCATTTCCAAGGCATAGTAGCTGGTGTGTAAATTTGTCCGCAGTTGTATTTCCCATCAAATGAACCCGCATATTAGTAGTAAGAGTTTGCTTCTGAACATGTATCCACAGATAAGAAGATTTTAGACAGGCATTCAGCTCATCTGCTGTTGTTGCTCCCTTAAGAACAGGTAACATCTGGCAGAAGTCACCTGCAAAAATTACAACAATTCCCCCCATTAAACAATCAGTTCCCCGCAGATCTTTCAAGGTGCCATCAAGGGCCTCGACCGCTTTCTTGTGCGCCATGGTACATTCATCCCAAACAATTACTTTGCAAGTTTGTAATACTTTAGTTTTCCCAGAGCCCTTGGTGATATTACAGACAGGAGTTTCTGACAGCGCTATATTAAAGGGCAATCCTAGTGCTGAATGAGCCGTGCGCCCTCCATCTAAAAGCGTGGCCGCAATCCCAGATGATGCAACAGCCAAGGCAATGTCATTGTTTGAGCGAATTTCTGCAAGCAGTAAATTAATTTAAAATGTTTTACCAGTACCTCCTGGTGTATCTAGGAAAAATAGTCCCCCATTTCCACTGGAAATCTGACCCATAATTGCCATATAGGCCAATCTTTGGTCATCAACCAAAAGAGGCTTATTTAATATGACAAATTCTTTACATTTTTCCAAATCATAGCTTTTTTCTTGCAGAATTTCTCTGTTCATAATATCAAAGTCTGGTCGATTTGGTGCTGGTAAACCTAATTCTATTAGAGTTTTACTATTGATAGATATGCAGCTTTCTTCTAACATCAAGAGGGCTTTGTTGAATATGTCAGCAGTGAAATTTAAGTCTAAGTCTGGATTAACTCTCCTTTGCACTGTAAGAATATCTTCACTAAGATATTCTTTGTATTTGTCCCAAAGCGCGCAGGGTTTGGAAGGTGCGCACATTGTAATTATTATAGCGAACAGGTGTCTTAGTTGAGGTGGAAAGCGAGTGACAGATGCTGCCTGCAATGTCATGTCCCAGTGTTGATCATCTTCGATCAGACCACGCTTTTGGCATGCTTCCCTGTAAAGTTAGACACAGCTCTCCATGAACTATTTTCAAATCTGTGAAAGAAGTTGGCCCATGGACAGTGTGAAGCAGTAATCGGAGGTAGTAACACTCTGCGTTGTTTGGATGCACTGTATACACACATCCAAGAGCATCACTGGAACGTCCGTCCCATCCTGGGACCCTTGCACCTTGTTTCCTCTTGCAAAATACTTTTCTCGATTTATTCCATGTATAATATTTTGGAACATCTGAATATAATAAAGTACTTGCAAATGGATCTGCTTGACATAGGAGAAAGAAAGCTGTCAATGTTGTATTGGGTGGTCGAGCAGCTCTTTCCTCTGCATTCTTGGGAGTAAAATAAACTTGTTGTCCATTTTCAAGATGGACACTGAGATGAACTACAGTCGGATGTCTTTCATGGATGGGAAAATTTAGTAATCGCCACACGGCTTCATTACTACTTATATACCTTCCCATCTGATACAGCATAACCTCATCAGATGTACATTTTGGATTCTCTAGCTGGAAAACTGCCATATCACTGCCCTTGTTAACATATTTGCAAATGTATTTAATTGACTTAACAGAGTTACAATATTTTACGTTAATGTGCGCACCAAACATTTTTGAAAGCAGTGATCTGTGTTTTGTTTAACCCGTTTTAATCTGATTGTTGCAGTATATCCTCCCTGTTCAGGTTTCCGTCTTCTGTAAAGAGGATAACCATCATCTCCTGTTTGTGTTTCTACAATCAAGTTGCGAGGATACTTTTTAGAACATTTTCCTTCCTTTATACATGACGATCTTGGGTTAAGTGGCCCACATGGCCCATGGATCATATTTTTAGAAATAGTTTCAAAAAGTACCAGATCCTCTTCTGGATTTGGAAGCTCAGCAGAAATAACACTGTCAATTTGATCAGGGAGTATCTTATCCTTTAGCCATATCAGTAAATAAGCATGTGGAAGACCTCTTTTTTGACACTCAATTGAATGCATCCAACACTGACTTTCACCAAAAATGTAACTCTTTGTAATTACGTCCATGAGCTTGATCAGTTTTTGTTTAAAAACCCTTGCTATTAAATCATGTCGATCAGAGGGGCTCTTCAGACCATTCAGAAGCTCTTCCTTTATCTCTGGCCAAGTTGGATTACATGTAACTGTAATAAACAAATCAGGACGACCATATATCCGAACATATGTCATGGCGTCCTGAGCATACTCATGCACATGTCTGGGTCTTCTAATAAATGTTGCCGGTAAAATAAACATACGCCCAATGTCAGCCACTTTGCCATCATTAGCAACAGCATCCCTTAAATGAATGTATTCATCCACTCTAAGTTTTTGTTGGTTCAATTGTATGTACAAAAGACGCTCACATTCCACCTTGGCATACATATCAACTATAAATTGAAGACCCATGTCTGATCATTATTTGGTAGGCATAAAAGTCCATAGCTGATATTTTTTTATTGGTTGGCCTAGCAGTCTTGGGATCAGTCTGTGTTAGATTAAAGTGATAGCCATCTTGGCCATTCCAAAATATTATCGGATATTGCAGAGCATCATATGATCTATGTGTTTCTGCAATATGTTGAAGATTGTCGCTTCATCGCTGAATAATTACAGTGGGTACAGAAAGTATTCAGACCCCTTTAAATTTTTCACTCTTTGTTTCATTGCAGCCATTTGCTAAAAGCAAAAAAGTTCATTTTATTTCTCATTAATGTACACTTAGCACCCTATCTTGACAGAAAAACATAGAAATGTAGGTATTTTTGCAAATTTATTAAAAAAGAAAAACTGAAATATCACATGGTCATAAGTATTCAGACCCTTTGCTCAGTATTGAGTAGAAGCATCCTTTTGAGCTAGTACAGCCATGAGTCTTCTTGGGAATGATGCAACAAGTTTTTCACATCTGGATTTGGGGATCCTCTGCCATTCTTCCTTGCAGATCCTCTCCAGTTCCGTCAGGTTGGATGGTGAACAGTGGTGGACAGTCATTTTCAGGTCTCTCCAGAGATGCTCAATTGGGTTGAGGTCAGGGCTCTGGCTGGGCCAGTCAAGAATGGTCACAGAGTTGTTCCAAAGCCACTCCTTTGTTATTTTAGCTGTGTGCTTAGGGTCATTGTCTTGTTGGAAGGTGAACCTTCGGCCCAGTCTGAGGTCCAGAGCACTCTGGAAGAGGTTTTCTTCCAGGATATCTCTGTACTTGGCCGCATTCATCTTTCCTTCAATTGCAACCAGTCGTCCTGTCCCTGCAGCTGAAAAACACCCCCATAGCATGATGCTGACACCACCATGTTTCACTGTTGGGATTGTATTGGGCAGGTGACGAGCAGTGCCTGGTTTTCTCCACACATACCGCTTAGAGCTAACGCCAAAAAGTTCAATCTTCGTCTCATCAGACCAGAAAATCTTATTTCTCATAGTCTGGGAGTCCTTCATGTGCTTTTTGGCAAACTCTATGCGAGCTTTCATATGTCTTGCACTGAGGAGAGGCTTCCTTCAGGCCACCCTGCCATAAAGCCCCGACTGGTGGAGGGCTGCAGTGATAGTTGACTTTGTGGAAATTTCTCCCATCTCCCTACTGCATCTCTGGAGCTCAGCTACAGTGATCTTTGGATTCTTCTTTACCTCTCTCACCAAGGCTCTTCTCCCACGATTGCTCAGTTTGGCTGGACAGCCAGGTCTAGGAAGAATTCTGGTCGTCCCAAACTTCTTCCATTTAAGGATTATGGAGGCCACTATGCTCTTAGGAACCTTGAGTGCTGCAGAAATTCTTTTGTAACCTTGGCCAGATATGTGCTTTGATACAATTCCGTCTCTGAGCTCCTTGGGCAGTTCCTTTGACCTCAAATGGCTGCAATGAAACAAAGAGTGAAAAATTTAAAGGGGTCTGAATACTTTCTGTACCCACTGTATATCTTGGCTTTGAAAGTCCTGTCCAACCAGTACAATAGCTACTTTGTTAGCAGTGGGAGAATTAAATCGCCTTTCATGCTCACCAAACAGTGTCTTGTCTGCTCTTATTACAACTTGATATTCATCACGTGACATTCTTTCTAAGGTGGTTTTGAAAAGGTTTACTAACTGATTGTGCTGATGGAAAAATCTTTGCAAATTCAACACAATCTCTTTTTTTGTCTCAAGTATAGCTTCACAACGTCTATCAGCTTGCCTTTGTTCGTCTCTCAAAAAATAAATTTGTAAAAATGTTGGATCTTCATTTGCTACAGGAAGCATTGAACCGATTTTGTGATATATTTGGCCCTGGACTTTAAAAGTTGGCATAAATCCTGCTTCCTGGAGTCCAGCTGTCGTACCAAAGCATGTCATCTGGAAAGATGAATTGTATCTCCTAATATTTTGCAGAAAATGCATTGAGTCGGGAGTTGTTCCTGACATGTATGAAAGAAGTGGTTCAGGAGGTAGATCTAAAGGTGGCAAACTGACTTTGTCATTTGAGCAGCACATACCAGGCGATTCCAAGTTAAACATCTTTGCTTGACAATGTTTGCATATTATGTCCATTTTGCCAATTATGATTTTCTGATGTGACCTATAGTCTTGAATGGGGTTGTAGTGAAATGCTTCCAAACACAAATCAGCCTGCCTACATCTTTGCACACGTTGCATATGTCGTATGCGGTCATTTTCAGAACGTTCATCCTTTTGTTCAGATATTTCCATATTCCTTGCTTCAGCCTGCCTTATCCGATTCTTGTGAAGACGACATTCCCGTTGCTTTGATGTCTCAGCTGCCTTACATTTAGCCTGTCTCATCCGTTTCTTTTCAAGCCACGAGTCACGTTGTTCACTTGTCTCAGTTCTTTGACACAATTTTGCGTTCTTAGCTTTTGCATGAACTCGTCCAATAGATGGTCGTTTTTTGGGCGGCATTTTAAAAAACAGTCCTTAGTATTATGATCCTTTAGTCTTCACCTGACACTGATAAAAGATGTAATAGGATGAATAGTAAATACAGAGCAGCCCTCACACAGTATTACTATGACCTGAAGAAGCTCACATCTCAGTAATGAAAACCGCCTCACAGGCAGACTTGTGTAGTTGCCCATAGCAACCAATAAGAGCTCAGCTTTCACTTTACCTCAGCAGCTTTAGTAATGAAAGCTTCCTGTATAGTAAGCAATAATGACAATCTTACTATGAGGCATTTTTTGCCTGACCAATATTGCTGCTCAGTAAGGATGCTTGCACACTACAGTATTTTTCACGGGTCTCCAGGCCGTGGATTCTACAGCTCCATAAACATTCTATGGAGCCTGCAAAATTCACAGCTTTGTGCACAAAGAAGTCTATGGAACCGCCAAATCCATGGCCCGGAGGCCCGTGAAAAAATACTGTAGTGTGCAAGCAGCCAGTAAGGATACCAGACGTGTTTTGTCAGTGCGTGCATGTAGTGTGTGTGTGTGTGTGTGTGTGCACGCGTGTGATCCATGTGCATGTATGCGTGTTTGCATGCACGTGTGTGGTCCGTGTATATGTATGCGTGTGTGTGCGCATGTGATCCATGTGTTTGTGCGTGCGCAGTGCAAGTGTCCATGCGTGCGGTAGATGTGTGTGAGTACGTATGTGCTCTGTTCGTCCGTGTGTGTAGGGTGCATCCATCTCAATGTGTTTGCGTGCGTGTCTGGTCCTTGCGTTCATGTGTGTGTGTGTGTGTGTGTGTGTGTGGTGTGCACGTGGTATTTATGGAGTGGTGTTGTGGTATTTGTGGGGTGGTGTTTGTGTTGTGTGTGTCTAGCGTGGTCTGGTGTTTGTGTGGTGTGTTGTGGTATTTGTGTGGTGTTGTGCTTGCAGGTTGGTGTATGTGTGGTGGCTGTGTGATGTTTGTATGGTGTTTGTGAAATGTTTATATGCTGTGTGTGGTGGTGCGGCTCCTTTAGCAGTGACTCTTTGGCGCCGTCACTATAATCCGTCCCTGTCAGTCGCAACTGTTGTTTTCCCCTCAGCACTGTCACTTTCACCTTCACATTTCCCCATTATATGGGGCCTAACTTCGGGGGGGCCCCAATCTGATGACTGGGGGACACTAGCAAGATTTAACATGCGCAGTATTCTGCTCCTGTGGGTGGAGAGGGGGCATGCCAAATTTCACCCAAATCAGGCGAGAACTATGGATTTGTATAGAGCAGGCTACTACAGATTTAACATTTCCCCATTATATGTATAGGGCCCAGCAGGTAACAGACCTTATTTACTTACCTTTTTTCGTTCCTGTTCACGGCCGCCTCCGCTTCCCCTTCTGCCCTCCAGGTAGCCCCATGCACCAAGACGTGATATGTAACAGTACAAGGATCAGTAAGTAAGGCTGCAGTAAATGGAAACTGCTACTATTATACTGTGGGGTCGCTTCAGACCCCTGAGTATAATGATCGGAGGCTTATGAGAGGTGAATGAACATAAAAAACAGTGTTGCTTACCTCTCCTGGGCTCTGGCAGGGCTCCCTGTTGTCTTCGGGCCTCCTTAGTGATGTTACAGATGACATATGGGTCTGACCGGCTTCACAATGCATAATGACACCTGTGTAACCCACGTTTGTGACGACATTGAAGAGGAGTTGCGCCGGAGCCAGGAGAGGTGAGTAACACTGAGTCTCTGATCATGATATTCTGGGGTCTAAAAAGACCCATAGCATAAAAATATTATGTGCGTGGTGTACTCCAAAAATTTCAGATTCTGCTGTACTTGAAATTTTTGCAATATCTGTAACAAACACTGTAGGGGCCACTATGGGACATAATACTGTGTGATGGGGCTGCTATGGAACATTATACTGTGTGGATGGGCTGCTATGTGACATTATACTGTGTGGAGGGGCCACTATGGAACATCATACTGTGTGGAGGGGCCACTATGGGACATGATACTGTGTGGAGGGGCTGCTATGGCACATTATACTGTGTGGATGGGCTGCTATGTGACATTATACTGTGTGGAGGGGCTGCTATGAGACATTATACTGTGTGGACAGGCCACTTTGGGATATTATTCTGTGTGGACGGGCCACTATGTGACATTATACTGTAGGCAGGGGCCACTATGGGATATTATACTGTCTGGAAGCCACTTTGGGACATTATAGTGTGTGTAAATGGGGAGTTATACTATGTGGGGGCCAGTAAAGGGGGCGTTAAGTTGTGTGGGGGGGGGGCAAGTCAAAAGTTTGCTATGGGGCCCAGTGTTGGCTAGATACACCCCTGGGAACTCCTCTTGAGCCTCTCCATGCAATCAAATACCCCACATCAAGAACAAGAACAGGAAAAAAGGATCCCTTCTGTACAGAAATACAACACGCTTTCACCGAAAATATCACACATTCTCAAAAAATATTGGGGTATCCTAGGCATACCTGCAGGTAGAAGAAATTATGACACGTCAATTAATATGTACAAGTGGGATAAAAATCTATGGGACAACTTAGTGAAAACAGACATGAAATCACTGTCCAGAATTCCCAGGGAAACCTTCCTTGCTATCCAGAGGAAGGGAACTTTTCCTTGCCTACTGTCAGGAACTGAGATCACTGTGTCTTGAACCCTTGACTTCCCGGCCATGTTCTGCAGCCTTGACCATTATGCCATTGCAGAAGCCTGTTTGTTCTTTGCTTTGCTGAGCCTAGTCCTTTCTATTGAAGTGATTAGTTTATGGATCTCACCTGCTCTGATCTCACAGGGTAGCTGTCCCTATATAAACCCGCAGCTTACTCCATCCTGTGCCTGATTATTCTGGCTATCTGCTTCCTGGTTTCCCTGATCTTCACCATTGCTCTACTGCTCCTGTGTACCGAATTCTGCATATGTCTGACAACGCTTTATCTACTGCTCCTGTGTACTGAATTCTGCAAATGTCTGACTACGGCTGGTCTGCTCTTGTGTACCGAACTCTGCAAATGTCTGACCACGGTTACTTCTACTCCTGAGGTATATTTCTGCATCTCCTACTATTTAAGTACTGTACTGTTAGCCTCACCAATTGGAGTCCAGATCTGATAACGAGCATCGTTACACCTACACTGCTTATAATTCTTTGTTAGTAATCAAGAGCAACAACTTCCTACAACCCAGATCAGATAAACAATATCCTATCTAAGATTTCTTTACATAGCATATACAAGACCACATTTCAAAACACAAATCTACAATCAGAACAGGAGTGAGTTCATTGCCCATTCCGGTCCACTTCAACATGTTTAGACATAATGTTTCACATCTGTGGTTCTAATTAATTGATTCTAGGAGACGAGGTAACCGTATTTCCCTCCTAAAGAAAAGAAAATCCTACTAGGTACACTTTTTTTCATATTGTTAAACCCATGGGCCTCAACAGAGCCTATGATTGCTCCTCTATATTTTAAGTTGTCTGGACTATAGTTGATGATCATCATGTCTGCTGTGTTTGCTTAAATTCTTTTTTCAGAGACAAAGTGACCTCCTGAATATTTTTGGAGTTCCGTATCTACTGGGTATAGTACTGAGGGTGGGGGTAATCCTTCCTCATTTGATACTTTACATAATGTACCTTATGATGTTGGGTGAAGGTTTCATTTGTTTACATTTTTGAATTGTTGTCCCTCTTCTTTGTCCCAGTATAGTGGTATTTATGTTGTAATTTCCTTTATCTTACATGCAACAATTTGTGTTTTGCTTACATTCCCTAATTTTGTCCTATGTGTATTTTCATTTTTTTTCCTTTTCCTGTTAATCCAGCCTGTTTGCTCTATCCTCAGCTTGCTTCCCTTGGGTATTTCTCCCATTTTTTCAGGTATAGTTTCAGTATGGGTCACATATACTTTTGCATATAGTGCCTTTTCTCTGGCGTTACATTGTGCATGGGTAGCAAGGGCAATCCCCACTTCGGTACTCAACATCTTTGCACAGGTGGTCTCTGTTTATATCATGATACGTGCTGTTCGCACTTTCCGCCCATATTGCCCTTGTGCCCATATGTGCTGCATGTGCACTTCCCTGTTGGGCACCCTGCAACTGTGCGTAATGAGGGTTCTGCCGGCCTCCCCTTTCTCTGGCTGAAGTCCATGCAGGGCACATCTACTAACCCATGATGTCAGGTTTGTTTTCTACTCTCCATACAGTTTGTTGCTTGTTTTTTGCTTCTTGTCATCCCCCCTGGGTTTTTTTTTTTTTGCTTCTGGTCATTCCCTTTTCCCCCCTTCCTGTCTCTCCTCTGTACTTTTACATCCTAGTCCTGTGTGATCTCACTCTATTGTTTATGAATAACCTATATTATCAAATATCAGCCATTCTATTTGTTAAATTTGTTTCATATTTAACAATGCTTTTGTATCCATGCACTAGATTACCTTGTACATACTGTATGCTTTGCTTTTTCGACAGATCTGACTTGACAAAGGTCATTTTCTGACCGAAACATTGTATAATGTTTTATTGATCTGTCATTAAATCTCCTGTTACTATGTTTATTACTGTAATGGATGGACTGATCTACCTGTGACTTCTGCTCACTTGTATATATTGTGATAAACTCCAATAAATCCTGCACAATTCAAGCATCTATAATTATGCGTTTGTACCATGGTTTTCTTGTGCATGGTCGTATGGGTTAGAGAACCCTTCCACTGAAGCACCACTTGATAAGACGAGTGTAATATCTCAATATCTGCAAATCTATGCAGACTTAAATATAATCCATCAGCCCATTTTACACTTCATTGCACTTCAACCAATCTGAGAATACCACTCACATTTATTTACTTTCTTTGGACTAACTTGCTTTTTGATAGTTGGAATCTATAACATGCTGCAGAATATGATTTTATTTATTATTCCCCAAGGCAAAAATTGTATTCACGTATAGATATGATATTGGTTGACAAATTCTTCATAGACAGGGACAAGTACCACAATATCATACAATGGTATAACACAATTTCTGAATGATGCCCCATTATTAACAATTTTGTCTGGGGAATTAACTCCTCTATCAAGGCTCATGATCAACATCCCACTTTAATAGAATCAGCCATTTAAGATTACCCTACCTTCATCATGTTAGCGAATTCACAATATGGAACGCGCGCAAAGAATGTTAGAGGAGTATTTATTAAATTAGAGCAGGTGTAGGTAAACTTTGGCACTGCAGCTGTTGTAAAACAACTCCCAGCATGCATACTTGTTCTTCTGTTCTTGGAACTCCTATGGAAGTGAATGGAGTATGTTGGGAGTTGTAGTTTCACAGCAGCTGGAGTGCCAAAGGTTGCTGACGCCTGAACTAGAGTAGACTTACACTTATAAGGGAAGCAAAAATCAAATCCTCCATGGATAAAACCACTTCTGTAAGTCTCTGAACCAAAACAGACACTGTGAACAAAAACAGGATTATTGAGCGATATGTATACCGCAATCAGGAAGGCAAGGAAATTAATAAACCTTCTCTTTGGCATGTCTGGCTGTCACTAACAGCAGGTACCCTGCTTCTGCAGCTGCATGATCTCATACAGCTGCTAACTCTGCAAGGATATACTGGTACATCCTTGCAGAGTTCATTGTCAACCACCTAAAAATAGTCATTGGACAAGCAGTTAAATTATTTTTAGTGACATTTTAGATACTCTTTATAAATAAACATGGAATCTTTTCTTTATGTTCCAATATTGTTTTTGACACTGATCATTAGGGCATGGAGGTATTAATATTCAATGGGGGAATCAACACTGTACTGTACATAAGGCAATTTAGATCGTATTGTCTTTTATAAATGATTTATTTAAATAACATTCTTATGTTGTATTTACTGTACATAAACTTCATACTTTACACATAACAAACATTAACTATGCTACTAAATTACACAATAAATCACAGGAAACAATTTGTCAGCTAATACAAATATCTTCTACATCACATTTTAGATTTTGTAATTGTATTTCTCACTGAAATACAGTGAGGGAAAAAAAAGTATTTCGTATTGTGCAAGTTCTCCTACTTAAAAAGATGAGGCCTGTAATTGACATCATAGGTAGACCTTAACTATGAGAGACAAAATGAGAAAACATATCTAGAAAATCATACTGTCTGATTTTTTTTTTTTTTTTTAAAGAATTTATTTTCAAATTATGGTGGAAAATAAGTATTTGGTCACCTACAGTACAAACAAGCAAGATTACTGGCTCTCACAGACCTGTAACTTATTCTTTAAGAGGCTCCTCTGTCCTCCACTCATTACCTGTAGTAATGGCACCTGTTTGAAATTGTTATCAGTATAAAAGACACCTGTCCACAACCTCAAACAGTCACACTCCAAACTCCACTATGGTGAAGACCAAAGAGCTGTGGAAGGACACCAGAAACAAAATTGTAGACCTGCACCAGGCTGGGAAGACTGAATCTGCAATAGGCAAGCAGCTTGATGTGAAGAAATCAACTGTGGGAGCAATAATTAGAAAATGGAAGACATACAAGACCACTGATCTCCATTGATCAGGGGTTCCACGCAAGATCTCACTCCGTGGGGTCAAAATGATCACAAGAACGGTGAGCAAAAATCCCAGAACCACACGGGGGGACCTAGTGAATGACCTGCAGAAAGCTGGGACTAACGTGACAAAGGCTACCGTCAATAACACACTATGCCGCCAGGGACTCAGATCCTGCAGTGCCAGACGTGCCCCCCTGCTTAAGCCAGTACATATCCAGGCCCGTCTGAAGTTTTCTAGAGAGCATTTGGATGTTCCAGAAGAGTATTGGGAGAATGTCATATGGTCAGATGAAACCAAAGTAGAACTGTTTGGTAGAAACACAACTCGTCGTGTTTGAAGTAGAGTGAATGCTGAGTTGCATCCAAAGAACACCATACCTACTGTGAAGCATGGGGGTGGCAACATCATGCTTTGGGGCTGTTTCTCTGCAAAGGGACCAGGACGACTGATCCGTGTACATGAAAGAATGAATGGGGCCATGTATCGTGAGATTTGGAGTGCAAACCTCCTTCCATCAGCAAAGGCATTGAAGATGAAATGTGGCTGGGTCTTTCAGCATGACAATGGTCCCAAGCACACCGCCAGGGTAACGAAGGAGTGGCTTCGTAAGAAGCATTTCAAGGTCCTGGAGTGGCCTAGTCAGTCTCCAGATCTCAACCCCATAGAAAACCTTTGGAGGGAGTTGAAACTCCGTGTTGCCCAGTGACAGCCCCAAAACATCACTGCTCTAGAGGAGATCTGCATGGAGGAATGGGCCAACATACCAGCAACAGTGTGTGCCAACGAGGCGAAGTGAGGCAGCCGCCTCAGGCGGCACTATTCGTCACTGTATGGGGGGGCGGCATTTTTACTATTTATTTAATGTAAACCAGCCCAGGACAGGCCGCTTAAAAAAAAAAAAAACAAAGCTAAGCGGAAATAGATCTCTTTGCCAGTCGGTCAAACAAGAAGGTTAGAGATTTTTTTTTTTTCCCTAAACCCAGAGGAATCCCCCTTTGGGGTGGACGCTCTGTCCCACAAGTGGGATTTCAATCTAGCTTACACTTTCCCTCCCTTCTTTCTCATTCCAGCAGTTCTGAGGAAGATCAGGGAGGATCGAGCGAGGGTTATTCTAATTGCC
Source organism: Leptodactylus fallax (assembly GCA_947044405.1). NCBI lineage: Eukaryota > Metazoa > Chordata > Amphibia > Anura > Leptodactylidae > Leptodactylus > Leptodactylus fallax. The sequence goes on from CAMRHE010000100.1 coordinate 2,455,480, forward strand.
CCCTTTTGGCCGAGGAGAGCCTGGTTTACCTGGCTAAGGATCCTATCCGTTTCAGACCCTTGGATTCTCCCAGTCGGCCAGGACCTTCTATGTCAGGGCCCCATTCTCCACCCAGAGTCCAGCCACTTACATTTGACAGCCTGGAATTTGAGCGGAGATTACTAGCCTCAAAAGGTTTTTCTCAGAATCTCATTTCCATTCTTCAAAAAAGCAGAAAACTGGTCACTACTAAAATATACGCTAGGACTTGGTTTAAGAGTCCAGGTTTCGGCCCTTAGTGCTCTGCTAAATGTTAAATTGGCTGACGATCCCTGGGTGATTGGGTTCATCAAGGCAGCCTGTAGAAGTAGACCTGTTATGTCCAGAGTTCCTCCCTGGGACTTGAACCTAGTTCTGTCTGCCTTAACTAAACCTCCCTTTGAACAAGTGGACTCTATCCCTATTAAAAATGTATCCCTGAAAGGGATTCTTTTAGTGGCCCTTACCTCGACACATCGCATAGGGGAATTACAGGCTCTATCAGTTAATCCACCCTTTACTGTCATTAGAGGACAGGGTAATAATTAAAACAGACCCAGCTTTTTTGCCTAAAGTAGCCTCAAAATTTCATAGATCTCAGGAGATGGTTCTCCCCTCCCTCTGTGCTAACCCAAGTAATGCTGAAGAGCAGGAATACCACTGTTTGGATGTAAGACGTTGCCTAATCCAGTATTTGTCCTCTACTTCCTCCTGGATGAAATCTACTTCCCTTTTTGTTCTCTTTTCAGGTCCCAACAAAGGGAAGGCGGCCTCTAAATGTAGTCTGGCTAGGTGGGTGAGACTAGCAATCTCCCTGGCCTAAAGTTCTTTGGGCCTTCCCCCTTCAGTGGGGCTCAAGGCACATTCTACTAGGGCAATTGTCACCTCTTGGGCCGAGAGAGCTGATGCTTCCATAGAATCTCTCTGCAAAGCGGCAACCTGGTCTTCACCTTCTACGTTTTTTCGCCATTATAGACTGGACATTGGGGCTTCTGCTGATCTTTCTTTTGGAAGGAAAGTTTTACAAGCGGTGGTCCCTCCCTAGTTTTTTCCTATTTTATTCTCTCTGGGTGCTGTCGTGGGTGATGGGGAGAAAAAATAGTAATTACTTACCAGTGAGTGGATTTTCCAGAACCCACGACAGCACCGTCCTTTATCCCTCCCTTTTTTTCTTGGTGATGGACTTTTGTTTGGCACCGGGTGTAGCAAGCAAAAATGTTTTGACCTTAGGGTCATGAGTTACAAGTTAAGTGGAGTCTCTCTCTCGCTTCTATAAAACAACTGAGGGGTAGGAGAGGCGCCACCTTTTTATACAGTAGGTTTCCTGTCCCTGGGGGTGGATCCTCTCTGAGTGCTGTCCTGGGTTCTGGAAAATCCAATTACCGGTAAGTAATTACCATATTTCACCAGGGTAAAGCCACCATAACCAATAGTTTATGCTACATACATTTTTTTCTTACAGAGAAAGTGGAGGCATACAGAGATACATTATATGCCCATAGAATTTCATGGGCACCATATTACAACACCTTATTACAATGTGCAGCAGTCCTTATGCAATGTTATATGCCTTATTACAATATGCGGCTCCACAGTGGAGCTTTACTTGAAAGAGAAATACATGTAATTGAGCATTTCTAGGACTCCTGTTTACATCATTTGATCACAGCGAGATGTTTCTACCTTAGCACAGAACTTCTTTTGTAGTGTACATTAATAATTAAATGTGCTTTGAAATGGAAGATAACTGTATTAAATATGGTTTAGCTTTGTTCACAAGCAGTGAGGGTAGAACTGACAGGCCATACCTCAGCAACACATTTGCCTGGGTGTATGACCTATTTGCAGGTTTGGTTCAGATAAATGTAAATCATGGAGATCTCTGCGGTCTTATTAATATTGAATGATCAGTTAAAAGAATACAGTAGATCAGGAATTCAGCTTAATTCTCACCAGAGCTGTTTTTAGGGCTATTTCATGGTTGTTTTAATGGCATACAGAAAAAAATAGCTAGTGTTACACATGAGATATATATATTTAGTACAGACCAAAAGTTTGGACACACCTTCTCATTCCAAGAGTTTTCAGTATTTTCATGACTATAAAAATTGTAGATTCACACTGAAGGCATCAAAACTATGAATTAACACATGTGGAATTATATACTTAACAAAAAAGTGTGAAACAACTGAAAATATGTCTTATATTCTAGGTTCTTCAAAGTAGCCACCTTTTGCTTTGATTACTGCTTTGCACACTCTTGGCATTCTCTTGATGAGCTTCAAGAGGTAGTCACCTGAAATGGTTTTCACTTCACAGGCGTGCCATGTCAGGTTTAATAAGTGGGATTTCTTGCCTTATAAATGGGGTTGGGACCATCAGCTGTGGTGTTCAGAAGTCAGGGGGATACACAGCTGATAGTCCTACTGAATGGAGTGTTAGAATTTGTATTATGGCAAGAAAAAAGCAGCTAAGTAAAGAAGAACGAGTGGCCATCATTACGTTAAGAAATGAAGGTCAGTCAGTCCGAAAAATTGGGAAAACTTTGAAAGTGTCCCCAAGTGCAGTGGCCAAAACCATCAAGCGCTACAAAGAAACTGGCTCACATGAGGACCGCCCAGGAAAGGAAGACCAAGAGTCACCTCTGCTGCGGAGGATAAGTTCATCCGAGTCACTAGCCTCAGAAATCGCAGGTTAACAGCACCTCAGATTAGAAACCAGGTCAATGCCACAAAGAGTCCTAGCAGCAGACACATCTCTACAACAACTGTTAAGAGGAGACTGTGTGCAGCAGGCCTTCATGGTAAAATAACTGCTAGGAAAACACTACTAAGGACAGGCAACAAGCAGAAGAGACTTGTTTGGGCTAAAGAACACAAGGAATGGACATTAGACCTGTGGAAATCTGTGCTTTGGTCTGATGAGTCCAAATTTGAGATCTTTGGTTCCAACCACCGTGTCTTTGTGCGACGCAGAAAAGGTGAACGAATGGACTCTACATGCCTGGTTCCCACCGTGAAGCATGGAGGAGGAGGTGTGATGGTGTGGGGGTGCTTTGTTGGTGACACTGTTGGGGATTTATTCAAAATTGAAGGAATACTGAACCAGCATGGTTACCACAGCATCTTGCAGCGGCATGTTATTCCATCTGGTTTGCGTTTAGTTGGACCATCATTTATTTTTCAACAGGAAAATGACCCCAAACACACCTCTAGACTGTGTAAGGGCTATTTGACCAAGAAGGAGAGTGATGGGGTGCTACGCCAGATGACCTGGTCTCCAGTCACCAGACCTAAACCCAATCGAGATGGTTTGGGGTTAGCAGGACCGCAGAGTGAAGGCAAAAGAGCTAACAAGTGCTAAGCATCTCTGGGAACTCCTTCAAGATTGTTGGAAGACCATTTCAGGTGACTACCTCTTGAAGCTCATCAAGAGAATGCCAAGAGTGGGCAAAGCAGTAATCAAAGCAAAAGGTGGCTACTTTAAAGAACCTAGAATATAAGACATATTTTCAGTTGTTTCACACTTTTTTGTTAAGTATATAATTCTACATGTGTTAATTCATAGTTTTGATGCCAGACTCTGTACCACTAACTGGTGCTGGCCCCTGTTCCTCTGAGCACAACTGTAGTGAGAAGTTTTTTGTATGGAGCAGCTTTATAAACACCCAAGCTTGACCACCACTCTATACAAACTTCTTATGGTGTTGTTGTGGATTAGAAGAACTGGAAGACTCCGAGTTCCTGTGCTTCTGATCTGTGTTGGTCACTGCTAGTACTGCATGTTTTAAGGTATGTTACATTTATCAACTATTCTGTGTACCTAACAGCAAAGTAAATTGTTGTACTGCAGCATTAGTATTGATGAGCAAAATCTACAGTAGGTTCTCCATCAATCTGCGATGGCAGAAGTTTTGTGTGTGTGAATGTACAGAAGATGGCTATAGTTTATAATAGAACTAAGCAGCCATAACATTAAAACCACTTTACTAATATTGAAGATGTTCTATGTCTAAGAGTATACTATGGTACTGTATCTGACATTAGCAGAAGAATCTTTAAGTCCTGCATTTCAAACACACTCCGCAAGTGCTTAATTAGATTGAGATCTAGTAATTTAAGGCCAAGTCCATGGCTTGAACTCTTTATAAAGCCCTTCAAACCAGTCCTTCCTTTTGGAAGGAAACAGTTTCCTTCTAAAAGAAGCAGAAATCATATTAAACATCAGCATGATATTGTATAAGTAAAAAAAAAAGCAATAGCTAGGTATTCATAACAGAAAATCCAGTTATAAGTTATAAGTAAAAAACACAAGTACTATATCATGGGCAATTGCCCCTATGAATATTTACCTAAGGACAAGTGTTACGTCCACACCCGTTCAAACTTCTGAGCCATCCTCTGGCTGCATTGTATGACGCAGGAGGTGTGTCCGCTCATGATTACTTGTTCCTGGACTCTAGTCATTTTGTGTTGGCATGTTTAGGGTTATTTTTGTGTGCTTTGTGATTGACAGCTTATCTACCAATCAAGCCTGGGGCAGGTTCTGGGCTTCCTATACACAGGTCATCAGCCCACACATGTTTGCTGGCTATTGTGTCTCTGACCGTGCTAAGCGTTTTTCCTTGCTCTTGCTTTGTATTACTGACCTCTGCTTTCTGGCCTTTGATTTCGCTTTGGATTTCGATTTGGTACGGTTTGTCTCTCTGGTCTGACCTCGGCTTGCTGACTCCTCTTCTGTGTAATTTTGTCTTGTCCTGTTCTGTGTAACACTTATCCAGACTAGGGACCGTCGCCCATTTGTCCTCTACCGCCTAGGGTAGTGAAGCAAGTAGGTAAGGACAGGGGCTGGGTCAAGTTTAGAACTCACTGTCTCTGTCATTCCCTTCCTTCCAGGTTTCAGCAGCAGCAACTAGGGAATTGCTTAACAGGCAATTCCTTAACAACATGGTAATGAATAAGCTTTCAGTGACATGAAACACCTTGATGCATTTCGCCTACTGGCTTCGTCAGGAGGTGATGATTAAAAGATTGAGGGAGTATAAATAGTAACCTGAATAACAGTAACCTACCAGTTACCAATCTATGTAAAGTGATACAAAAGTAATGATGAGTGTGCAAAAATACACATTCATACAACACTATATACAATGAATGTCCCTGTGTCCAATTGATTAGTGGGGTGAGTATTTTACCAATAAAATGGAAATGGGAGACAATATGGAGTCTGTGTATACTATGAGTCCAGGGGGTTAGCTAGTCTTTTATGGACTTTCAGTAATACTGAAAGACAGGAATTGTTGGATTGGGATTAGTAAGGAATTCAACAACCTTCTGGTCAATAGTCCCATGGGATAAATTAAGATGTAAAACATTCTGGATTTTAACTGCCATTTTAGAGGTTGGATTTACAAGCAATTTCTTATAGATATTAGTGTCCATCAACTGAAACAAAATTTCAGCAATGTAGACTATTTTATCCCAAACAATTGTACTGTTCCCCTTATCTGCAGGTTTAATTACAATTTCCTTAACGTTCACAAGTGACAAGTTGGACTTACAGTGGTGATGTCCTTTTTCCACCTCTGTGAAAAGATTTTGAATGTCTTTTTCCAATAAATTAATAAAATCCTTGAGGGCAGGTGATCCTCTAGGTGGCATGAAGGAACTCTTATTCCTAAATCCCAGGTTGTGTAAATTAATGGGTACACTTGTCCTCGGAACAGGATGAACTACTATATCAATGGATTTGGCAAAATGTGCTTTAAGTCTAAGGTTCCTGTAGAACCTTTGAAAATCCATTTTGAGCATTTCAGCATTGCACTAGTGACCCTTGTGCTGGCACATATTTGATTTTAGGAGTAGATTTGCCATTCTCCTAGCAACAAACTCTCTATCCCTTCCCACTTAACGCACATGCACGCTAATGTCGGCACGTGTGGGTTTTGTCCTTAATGCAGGCAAAGTCTGCAGGGCTGCTGGGGACCTCCTGGCATCCGAGCATACTGAGGTGCTTACAATGCAAAGGTATTGCTAACCAAGCCTTCTGGCATGATAACATCAGGCACCACATACTCCAGTCTCCCCCCCCCCTTTCCTTATTTAACTCCCTAAAATGCCTACTTACCTTTAGCGTTTTCCACATGCGGGATACCGCTTTTCTACAACACATTCCTTTCTTCCCTTATCTTCCTTGGAAATCTGGTGAGTTTAGTTTTCACTTTTCTCAAGGCAAGAAGCCTACAACTGTATCAGAAACTGGGAATGTTCTCTTATAGTCAAGTTATTATATGTCTTACTTTGTTGCTTGTATTAACCAATTACCTCACAGAATCAGTACTACTTGAATATCATTAAACTGTATCTTGATACTATATCTGGCATATGTTGTTGTACGTTATGAGGGTATTTCCCAATGTATGTCATCACCTAACTTGGATTCCATACTAGCAACTGTTTATACTACTTTCCATAATGTAAACCAGAACTGTAGTGTATATATAAACCTTGAATTTTGTATATAGTGTTCTATAAATGTGTCTTTGTGCAACATTCACCATTACTTACCAAACAAACAATTAGCCACATAATGCTTCTCACTATAATCACAGTTGTCCTTCCCATACTTGTAAAAACCACTCTACCACCCCAAACCAGCCATGTCACTAAGAATATCTTTATTTCTCCATCTATCCTACCCCACCATCTGGGGCACAGCTACTCACACACCTACAAGCTTTCCTCCCCAGAAACCCACAACCTCCTCTCCCTGCTACTCCTTACTTCTGGCGACATATCTCCCAATCCTGGACCACCCCAGCACACCCCTGGTGTAGGATCTTTCCTCACAACTGGCAACAGTGCACGAAACCCCCTAAATCTTACCCCTATCTTACCCGCTCCTGCCCCTCCCCACACCATCCCCATTGCACTATGGAACGCTCGCTCTGTACGCAACAAACTTGACTACATCCACGACCTCTTCATTTCTCATAAATTATCATTTCTCGGTATCACAAAAACGTGGCTAACTCCCTCAGACACCAGCTCCCCTGCTGCCCTCTCCTATGGAGGTCTGTAATTCTCGCACACTCCCCGCCCCAACAATAAACCTGGTGAAGGCGTTGGCGTACTCCTGTCTGACAATTGCTGCTTTGCCCCAATCCAACCACTATCTGCTCTCACCCTCCCCTCCTTTGAAGTGCACTCTGTTCGCATTTACTCACCCTCCAACTGGCTGTCATATATCGACCGCCAGGACATACTGCTGCCTTTATCAACCACTTCACCACCTGGCTAATGCATTTCCTATCCACAGACACCCCCACCATCATCATGGGTGACTTCAACATCCCCATTAACACAAACCACCCCCCCGCTTCCAGTCTCCTATCACTCACTACCTCCTTTGGTCTCTCTCAATGGTCCTCCTCTGCCACCCACACAAAGGGGCACACGCTGGACCTCATATTCATCCGCCTCTGCTCTCTAGTCAACCTCTCTAACTCTCCGTCCACGTTCTCTGACCACAACCTGCTAACATTGTCGGCCCTCTCGTCTGTAATAGACACCATAATCGCCTTGACATCCGCACGCTCTCAGACTCTCTCCTACCGCTCACTCATATAATCTCACGCCAGGATATAGATACCACCACTGACTTCTAAAATACCACCATTATCTCAGCACTTGACTCTGTAGCTCCCTTCACTAACACCAGAGCCCGACCGATCAATAGGCAACCCTGGCACACTGACCTGTCTGAAAAACTGAGACGTGTCTCACGGGTTGCAGAATGCCTCTGGAAGAAAAGGCACTCCCAGGAGGACTTCCTTAGGTACAAATAGGCAGTACTCACATTCAAGAACGCACTCAGGTCTACTTCTCCAAACTAATATCTGCCCTATCCCGCAAACCCAAACAGCTATTCACTACCTTCAACTCCCTTCTCCGTCCTCCTGCGCTCCCTCCGACATCACTTATCACAGCTGATGACTTTGCCTCTTATTTCAAAAGCAAAATCGACACCATCAGAGACACTCACCCTACACCCCCGAGAACCACTCTACCCAACTGTCCTGTGCTCTTCATCTTTAACCTGTTTCTCCACCGTCACTGATGAAAAGCTCTCCACTTAATATCTAAATCCCACCTCACCTCCTGCACGCTTGACCCCATCCAGTCACACCTCATCCCCAAACTCTCTGAAATCATTACTCCTGCCCTAACCCATCTCGTCAACCTATTCCTAACCAATGGATCCTTCCCTTCCGCCTTCAAACATGCTACCGTCACCCCTATACTTACCCTCACTCGACCAGTCCTCTCCAGCCAACTATCACCCCATCTCACTGCTCACGTACACCTCTAAACTGCTGGAGCAACACATCCACTCCGAACTGTCCTCCTATCTCTCGTCCAATGTGCTCTTTGACAGATTACAGTCAGGTTTCAGACCCCATCACTCCACAGAAACTGCCCTAACCAAGGTCACTAACGACCTTCTAACTGCCAAAGCCAAACATCACTATTCTGTCCTCCTCCTCCTCGACCTCTCCTCTGCCTTTGACACAGTCGACCATTCCCTCCTGTTAGAAACGCTTTCATCCCTTGGCATCTCAGACCTTGCCCTTTCCTGGATTTCCTCATACCTCACCAACCGCACATTCAGCGTCTCCCATTTGCACACCACCTCCCCACCACACCCTCTTTCTGTAGGTGTCCCCCAAGGCTCCGTCCTAGGACCCCTCATGTTCTCCATCTACACCCTAGGCCTTGGTCAACTCATAGAATCCCATGGTTTCCATTACCATTGCTATGCTGATGACACCCAAATATATCTCTCTGGACCAGACATTACCTCCCTGTTGTCCATAGTCCCAGAATGTCTAGCAGCCGTAGCCTCCTTTCTCTCCTCCTGCTTTCTCAAACTCAACATGGAGAAAACGGAGTTCATAATCTTCCCCCCCTCCACGCACGACCCCCTTACCTGACCCATCTATCAAAATTAATGGAACCACGCTCACCCCAGTCCCACAGGCCCACTGCCTTGGGATAACCTTAGACTCTGACCTATCCTTCAAGCCTCATATTCAATCCCTCAACACCTCCTGCCGCCTCCAACTCAAGAACATCCACCGAATCCGCTCCTTCCTCACCCCTGAAACTACAAAGGTGCTAGTTCATGCCCTCATAATCTCCCGCTTAGACTACTGTAACAGTCTTCTCCATGGCCTCCCAGCAAACACTCTCGCCCCCCTCCAGTCCACCTTAAACTGTGCTGCTCGCTTAATACACCTCTCCCCCTTTTCTTCATCAGCCACTCCCCTCTGCCAATCCCTTCACTGGCTACCCATCACCCAGCGAATAGAGTTCAAACTACTAACGCTGACAGACAAAGCCATCCACAACCTGTCCCCTCCATATATCTCCGACTTAGTCTCCCGCTACCTGCCCGCACGTACCCTCTGATCCTCCAAAGACCTCCTACTCCACTCTGCTCTCATCCGCTCTTCACACAATTGTCTCCAAGACTTCTCCCGTGCATCCCCCATACTCTGGAACTCACTACCAAGACACATAAGACTGACCCCCACAATCACAAGCTTCAAGAAGGTCTTGAAGACTCATCTATTCAGGAAGGCCTACAACCTCCAATCACGCTACTGTCACCACACCTCCACCTGTACAGTCTCTCCCATCACCTTCTGTCTCTATCCCTCTTCCCTCATAGACTGTAAGCCCTTGTGGGCAGGGCCCTCTATCCCACTGTGCCAGTTGGTCACTGTTTATATTATCTGTTTTGTATATCTTGTGTACCGTATGTAAATCCGCAAATGTAAAGCACCATGGAATTAATGGTGCTATATAAATAAACAAAAAAAATAAATAAATAATAATAATAATAATACTTTTATATCACTTTATATAGATTGCTAATAAAGGGTCTCCTGGGACTGAAATGATACATGTTTTGGATTGCTTCAAAACAAAGCCTTTAGGCTAAGGCACCACATAGCAAGCTGCAGCCAAAAAGTGCTGCAGAAAAGCCAGCGGCAGATACGCATGGCGGTTTTTTTTCAAAGCACTTTTCTCAGAGTCTACAGAGTGTTCCTCTGTGGACTTTCTGCCCCTGTTATACCTATATGGAAACTGCTAGCGTTTCCGTAAGTATAATTGACATGCTGCGATATAGAAAAACGCAACTGTTTTTGAAATTGCAGCATTTCTGCAGTGAATTTTTTTTTCTTCAATGTGTGGATGGGATTAGCCAGAATTCCATCCACTTTGCAGATCCTGTAATATGCTGTGGCCAAAACACAGCGTATTTGCATTGTGGGGCCTCAACTTAAAAATGCAAAAAAAAAAATACTACATATTGAGTATTGGAATCTCTTTTACATTACTAGAGGTTGTCTAACCTGATTTGCTTTTATAAAGAGGTCAATAGGAGCCTGGATAGGGGGTAGGCTGTGTTCCTGGACTTTACAAAGGCATTTGACTCTGTCCTCCATAGACATTTAATGGGTAAAAATCAAGTTCATCACCTTAGAAAATTTAGTTTGGACTGAAAACTGGTTAAAGGATTGTATCTAGACTGGTCCTCTGTGAACCCCAGGGTTCACTGCTGGGTCTGCTGTAATTTAACTTGATTATTGATATAGAAGATGGGATTAATGGCACTATCTCTATTTTTGCAGATAACCCCAAGCTATGTAGTACAGGGCAGTCTATGAAGGATGTACGTAGGTTACAAGCAGACTTAGACAAACTGAGTGCTTGGGCATTCACTTGTCAAATGAGATTCAATGTGGATAAATTTAAAGTTATGCATCTGGGAGGATGCATATGAATGAAATACAGTATCTCCTAGGGAGAGAAAAGCTGGGACAGTCACTAGTAAGGAACTACTTGTACTTGTAGATCATAGATTAAATAACAGCATGCAATGTCAATCAGCTGTTTCTAAGGGCAGTAGGATATTGACATGTATTAAATGGGGTATGGACTTCTGGGCTCCGGTTCATAGAAAGGATGTTTTAGAGTTGGAAAAGGTACAACTCTAATTTTTGGAGCGATTTAAATGTTAAAATGTGAAAAGAAGACAGCACAGTGTATGGTTAAAGTCAGAGTTTGTATCCAATGCTTACTATCCGTTTTTTCCATAGAAATACATGTCACTTTCACTTTGACATAACTTTAGCTATGTGTTAGAGCTAAAAATTGGCTAGATATGTTCCTAGAAGCCCTGACAATGTTATAGACTGTTTTAAGCCAATTTAAGTAGTATTTTGTATCAAATTTGTTTGACCTGAATCAAATCTGGGACTCAAGCCATCCAAACCCAAAATAAAATGAATCTTGAAAGATTCGCCCATCTCTAATGGTAATCGCCATATCAGAAAAAAATATTAAAAATGGCTCAATCTGTGGTTGAGCACCATTTTGCCTCCCCCAAAAATTGTTTGGTCTATGGATATGTTTGGAGCATATTTCACACATAAACACTAAATCTGAGTCTTACTTGTTTACCTAGATTGTAGTCAGCATTATAGCCCTGTGCAGACATAAGAATAATGATTGTACTATATTTTTAATACTCCACTTCTCACCTTTAAAATGTATACAGTAAGTTCATATAAGTAACAGAATATTTAGGAACAAGTACTAAGTAGGATGTTCCTTTAAAAAACCCTATCACTTTTACTGTATACCAGTTATGAGTGATGTAGTCTGATGCAAGGACTGTGCATATGTTTGATTCAATACACACAAAGCAAGTAAACTCTTCATATGCAAAACCTGGCAATAAAATGCTTTAGTTAATATGCAAAGACAAACTAAAAAGAATTTGCGTAATTAGCTGCAATTGCTACCGCCAAACATAAGAAACCCCAACATGTAATGCATGCTTTCACATTGACTGCTGGGGCAGATAATTTCACTTATTGTAGAATAAAATACCCTTCTTTTAAAATATTATGATTTTTCCATTAAAGTTGTATAGCAATTATTCATGTAGAGTTGCATCAATCCAGAACTGAGTCTTTGTTTGTCTGCATAGCAGTTTTGAGGCTTGACTTCCTCATGAAAGTAGTTGTGCAGAATAGTACAATTCAATAGACAGATTGTTGGTTATTGACATCAGACACATTTCATTATCTTGTCAAGAATGTGGTTTGCCAGTCAATGACTGATGGGATTGACAGCTTTAAAAAGTTGTTTCCCATTAAATGCCTTTCTGAGCTCTGGGAGATTAATGAGAGGAGTACTTCTGAAGAATCCTGATGTGCATCTCCATTCAACCAGATTGTGCTACTCGCAGTCCTTAAGTAGTTGCAGTAAATATTTTTCCTAGAAAATTTTGCAATTCTGAGTTATGGATATTAGATTTTAGAGAGTTTTCTCCATTTGAGCAAGCTATCCCCTATCCAAAGGATGGGGTTTAATTTGAAGATTGTTGAAATTCAACCGCATGGACCCCGATGATCAGAAAAAGGGAATATTTTTGTCCCTCATTCTGAATGGAGCGGTGGTGGCTCGGTGGTCAGATGGATGGCTTGGGAAGTCCTGGAGAACCTCGCATATATTCATGAAAAAATCTAGAGAGATTAATTTTATCACTAATCGTAGATATAAAATTGTGGATACTTTATAATCGTCAATACAAATGTTTTTTAATTGACTTTCTCCTCTTTAAGGCAGGGTTCACACTACCGTTGGCTTCCGTTATGAAGGTGTCCGTTAACAAAAAAAAAAACAAAAAACGGACACCTATCATAACAGACATTAACGGACACTAACTGATGTTAATATGTCTGTTTTTTTTAACTAATCCAATTAATGGAAAAAACGGACGCATTAGCATCTGTTTTTGTTTGTTTTTTTCCTGCTTTCTCAGCATGCGCAGAAAAAAAACGGACATTTAAATGACGGACAGTAACTGATGGCTATCAGTTACTATCCGTTATAAGTCCGTTACCCATAGACTTCAATGTTAAAAAAAATAACAGACACTTGCTGTCCGTCAAGAATCCGTTTTTCCAAACGGACCAAAAAGTCCTGCATGTAGGATTTTTTTGTCCCTGAAAAAAAACGGACTTCTGACGGATTGGGTATAAACGGACACAATATAAAAACCCATTGAAATGAATGGAAATTTTAACGGATTTCTGACTGTTCAGCTAGTGTCCGATGCTAAAATCTTGTAACGGACAATATCTATGGACATTACTGACGGTCACCAACAGTAGTGTGAACGTCCCCTAAGAAGTACTCCAGTAAAAACACTCCCCCCTATTTGAGAAATAAGCCTGTGTGTAGTGTAATGCTACTGGATAATTTACTAACAGCTTTATTGTGATGTTCTGTGCTCTCATATGGAGTACTGACTTTCTTTCCTCCTCTGATGAACACTGTTTCCTGTAAGAACAGGAGGTGAGACTCAAAACAGGGTTATTAGATCTTTGATCTGACTCCCATAGACTTGCATTGATAGTTTAACCATTTATACATACAGAAAATAGTGTGTGCGTCAGGGGAACACAAATAAAGAGTTCAGTGCTCTGGTGGGGAGTATATAACTTAACATTAAAACTGTCAGTGAGTTACTCAGTACATTACACTACACACAGACTCACTTTCAAATGGAGAGGACTTTTCTTTTTTTTTGCCTGGAGCACTTATTTAAAAAACAGAAATAGCATATATTCTACTATACGTTATTATATTATATTGACAATCATACTTGAACTGCTATTTTCTATTCTGTCATTTATATATTTTTATGAAATGTTAAAATACTCACTAATCTTCAATTTATTTCTATTCTAGTATATTTTATTTCCTGTGTAACTGTTTTAAATTTTTGGAATTAAAGTATACTTTGATAGTTTCAAGATAAAGAGGTTAAAATGTGTATTACATGCATAGATCTAAAGCTAACCTGTTCAAATAAAAAGCCTTTCAGTGTTCAATACCTTTCAATACTACTCCAAATCTAAAAGAAATGACCAATAATTAGAAACTAGTATTAGAGCAAAATAATCTGAGCAGTTTGATAAACTGCTAATATATTTTCATGTTTACTTTGCTTATTTCATGTAATATTTGTAATCCGAAGGAAGTATTCTTTTAAACTTTTGTCTAGCCCTCATGGTTCTTGCATACAGATATATTGGTTGTTCGTATAGTTGTTTATAGAGCCCTACTGTAGCTTAGAATGACTTTCATGTCATACTTGCACATAATAAAAATTCTGGTATATTCCATCAGATACTGCATTATTAAGATATATCCCATTTGAAAATTTCTGTAACAAATGTCAGTTCAGTCATGGCACCTTTGGACATCTGCCCTGCTGTACAGACACTGTGTTCATGGCTATGATGTGTGCATGAAGCCTTATTTGAAGCTTATTGTGAGCATAATACAAGCATGGCAAAAATCACCATATTTATGAGCAACCTTCACATACATTACATTTCATTCATATAAACACATACACATATGAATAGAGATAAAAATAATGAAAAATGGGACATACTGTCAAATCACGTGTTGTGCTTTGTCAGGGCTTCTTGGCCACTTGTCTTTCTACATTTTTTCTATTTGACTTTAAGAAGACTATACAACAGCACACAATATAAAGTCTGCAGTGGTCAACCAAGCCCTTTCTTTTCTCCTGTCCCTCAAGATCAAGATTGAATAGTCCCTTGTGAAATGCTCAGATTATATTTCTGACACACTCTGATCCATACAATTGGTTCTCATGAACATTTGACCTCAAGTGGATTAAAAAAATAATCACTTCACTTAAGAAACAAGTGTGAGTCTCTTCAATCTGCTTATGAAAAGAGTCCTGAATTGTTGGATTCTGTTTATTGTCCATTAGAGAAGGCAGAAATGCTTGTACTATGAAGAATTGGAATTTACCTTTAATATATAACACAAATAGAAAATAGATAATATTTTCACTTTTATTAAACTTAAAAAGTAAGTTGAAATTATTTGATACAAACTCTAACCCTAAACTATTTATTCTAGGTGAATCATAATTGTGCTGCTGTGACTACTATTACTACCACTACAGCACCTACTAGATATAGTTGAAGGCCTCAGGCATATGGATGCATCTGGGATTAATACAATGTAGATTCTGCTATAAACCCATACTATAGCTCCATGAGCCCCCAGCTATCATGAATGTTGTCCTAAGCCTTGAAAATGCCAACGCCTATCTCAAAGATGGTTAAATACCACAGGAAAAAGTGATGTATATTTGAACTGTTGTGTGAAAAAATATCTTTTTATGTTGCCCCATTATATTCCATAATCTAATTCTTCTCAGTTCAGTCCCTTTACTTCACTATTTCTCAAAACTTGATCAATTTTTCCAGCAATATCTCCTGCACTACATGCATGTAGATGCATTTTGTATCTATGCATACGCATGTACTGGCTAGTGACTAGCTCATGCAGCTTTATGTACAGTATACTATGCCTTTTTAATAAATATTGGCTGAAACATTGTATAAGCACTTTTACCTTCTATGTCACCCCCATTTCCCATTATTTAGATTTCTGTTCTGTAGTTTTTAATTTTAATTTACTATATGAAATATAATATATTATATAATATATAATAATTCTTTAATAGTCCCACCATGGGGAAATTCAGTGTGTTACAGCAGCAAAGATAAACAATACAAATACAACATATACAAGAATGTTCCAAGGTAGAGGTATTTCATTGATAGTAGACAGATAGATAAGAAGTAGCAGGGGAGGGGAGAGATATCACAAACAGAGAGATATTTCATTTCTCTGTTCACCGCTTAGGTCGGTTTTGGTTGTACAGCCTGACCACAGCGGGGAGGAAGGACTTCCGATAGCGCTCCTTCTCACACTTAGGGTGAAGTAGTCGGTCACTGACAGTACTTCCCAGAGCTATCACGGTCTCATGCATGGGATGGGAGTTATTCTTCTGCATGGAGCTCACCACAGACAGTATCCTTCTGTCACCCACCACCTGCACTGGGTCCAGTGGTCTCTCCAGGACAGAGCTGGCCCTTCTAATCAGCTTGTCAAGTTTATTTCTATCCCTGGTTTATATACTGCTCCTCCAGCAGGCCACTCCGAAGAAGATGCTTTAGCAGAGAAACAAAAACAACAACGCCGAGCGGCACATAGGGTAATATTGTTTTACAAAAAGTTATGGTGATAATAGTAGTGAATGACACAATGAAATTGTGTTATAAAGATGGAATATATAGGGTGACTAGGACGTGTCCACTATTAGAGGTTGAGAGTTGGTGGATGAACATAGGGTGTGAGTTCACAGTATACGAGCATACAATTGATGGGGTCTGGTTTATGCCAATGTCCCCTCAATTGGTCCGCTCCGGCGATGGCTGTATGGTGTTAAAAGCACTGGAGAAATCAAAGAACATTATTCTCACCGTGTTCCCTGGTTTCTCCAGGTGAGAGAGACCTGTGCAGAAGGTGGATGATGGCATCATCCACTCCAATGCCTAGCCGATGCGCAAACTGGAGCGGGTCCATAGTGGGGCTCACTAGAGGGCGGATATGTGTGAGAACCAATCTCTCTAAGATCTTCATCAAGTGGGATGTCAATGTTACAGATCTGTAGTCATTGAGGTCCATAGGGTGAGGTTTCTTTGGAACCGGTACCACACAAGATTATTTCCATAATTCAGGGACTATTTCCAGCTTCAGGCTCATATTAAACATATATGTAATAATACTATACAAATGCTCCCCACAAGTCTTAATTAGCTTTGCACTCATATCATCTGGCCCTGCGGCTTTCCTCGCCTTGCTCTTTTCACCTGGGCAAGTGTGAAGGTCAGACTGTGGTCAGATAAAGACGGATTTCTGGATTTACTTGTCTGGTGGGAAGTAGCTACAGGGGGTAAAGTCATTGTGGTAGGAGGAACTGAAGGACAGGCTGGGGTGGGAGGAGCTGGTGTGTGATCAAATCTATTGAAGAATAGATTTACTTTAAGACAATTAACATCTGCCTCTATCTGGGAGCCAGACTGTTTATTACCCTAAATTAATTAAGCCCAGCCCAGACTCCCCTTATGTTTTTTCTTTCCATTTGCTTTTCCATTTTATTCTTATAATTGGCTTTTTTCTGCCTGATTTGATGCCTAAGCTCATTCTGTATCTCTCTGTCCCTCCTTATCTCTTGTCCTGAATGCCATCTTTTTCTCCTTAAGTAGTGTTTTTATATCAGAATGAATCCATGGTTTGTTGTTAGAGAAACACCTCAGCACTTTTGTGGGTACTGTGTTGTCCACACAAAAATTAATGTAGTCTGTTATGCAGTGCGTGTCCTTCTATATCTTCTCCATGAGAATCCTGCAGCACTTCCCATACGGTTGTGTCAAAACAGTCCCTCAGAGCCTCATCACTCTCCTCAGACCATATCCTCACTGTGCGGGTGACAGCTGGTTCCCTACGTGCAAGTGGCTTGTACACAGGTTGGAGATGCACTAGGCTGGCAGTAGGGCTGATGAGATATATGCCTCCCTCGCATTAACAAAGAACAAGTCTAATGTTTTGTTATCTCTTGTGTGGCAGGTTACATACTGTGTGAAACTGGGCAGTGTGGATGATGGAGAGACATGGTTGAAATCTCCAGACACAAGGAGAGCCTGGGGGACCTCAGAGGCAGCGTCAGTTTTCCCAGTGGGGGGGAGATATGTAACTATCATGATGACATGCGATAGTTCCCTCAGTAGATAGAAAGGTCTCATGCTCACAGCTAATAGTTCAATGTCCTTACAGTAAGGACCATCTATCATTCACAAATATCGCCAGCCCTCCTCATTTTTTCTTACCGCTCTCCCTTGTCCTGTCCGCCCGAAGGAGTTTAAAGCTATCCAAGGAGACAAGAGTGTCCAGAGTAACTTCAGTGAACCAAGTCTCTGTAAGCAGCATCATGCTACACTCCCAAAACTCCTGATGATGCCTGGTGAGCCCCGTCAGTTCGTCCATCTTGTTTGCAAGAGATCTCACATTACCCATAATAATGGAGGGGAGAGCTGGTCTAAAACGTCTCCTCCTAATCCTCCAAAGGGCTCCAGCTCTACACCCCCTTCTTTTTTTTCTCCAAAGTTCTTGGGGGATGTCTGGTCTATTAGCATGCAGCCCCGCTGTGTCTCTAAGCTGCAACAGTTCATCCCTGGAGTAGACAAAAGAATGTTGGCCACACACAGGGTCTGCAGACACAATAGTTCCCATTGAAAGCACAACAAAACAAACAAAAAATATCACAAAGGTCCAACTTCAAGTCCTCATATGGTTATTCATAGTGCAATGCCCCTTACGTAGAGTGATAAGACAAAACAAAGAAAGAAAAATAAGAGAGACTCAGAGCTGCTATAACAGGCTGCCACTCCAGCGGTGCCATCTTGTTGAAATGTAAATTATATAGAATATGCATGCAATATATAAAGTTTATTATATTATACTATGCACATATACATGTAGACTATTTATTGTCAAATTGCCACTTATGAAATTCCCAAAAAGTAATGGAATTGCTTATTAAGCAACTTCCTAATTAGTAACAGATAACTGACAGGACCAGACAGCAAGTAAACAAGCTGCCTATAATCCTACATCCCTATAGTTCAGAGTCTAAGACTACCCCCAAGGTATTCACAGAATGGGCTTTGTGGCTCAGGACCCAGGTTGCAACCCCAGAACAAGGTGTCATAAAACAGGTTAACTTGAAATCTAAGGACCAGACCAGGAGCTTTATTGCAAGCATAAGAGTGATAAATAAGCAAAGGTTAAAAAACCGGAGGGAATGAAAATAGTTAAAACAAAAGCAGATGTATATCAGAAGTCCAGGCCTCAAATCCAGGAGGACACTGGTAAAATCAGTTCAGCAAGAGAGGGAATAACCATCAAGCAAGCCAAAACCAGTAAACCAAGGAATCAGCAGAAACAGGGAAATGTATGAAGGGTAAGTACGGAGAACACAGAGCCTGGAAAACTAATGCAACCTTAGTTAATATACCCTGCCTCAACCCTTGATTAAAAGTTGATTGATTCAGCATCTCAAGCCTCAGACCCAGTCAACTTTTGACTGGTAGGCATAGCAACCTTGAAGCAACAGCCCTTTGGCAAATGCAGATACTGTTCAGAATCTCCCCTAGCAGCACTGCTCAGAGGAGAGTGACAACAGCTGGGTGCAGAAGGAACATTTAGGTTTCTCCATTTCTTGCACTGCTGGGATGAATTTTTTTATACCCCAACAGTGTAAAAAATTCCCTTCAGCTACACCACTTGGAAAACTAGATCTTTTTCCATGTTACAGACCCCATGTCAACCCTATTACTCCCTTTGTGTTATTGGCAAACAGGCAATCCTTACTTACCAAACAGTGTCTTTGTTACAGTTCTCCACTCAGGATTCTGAACAGCACTTCATTTTGCAGTGCCTTTGGATGAACAGAGGACATCACACCTTCATTTTAGCTATGGGGAAGAATATGATCCTCTTCATGACCATTTTACAGTAGTTACTTTAATAAAAATGCAACATCCCTTTGTTTTCAATGCATAGGAAAACACACACCATACTACTGTATTGCCATAAAAAACTATTTGTAAAGTTTGCAAATTGCTTTTTGATTTCACATTTCCAATCACCCATTTTATTAACCACCCAACACAATAGTCCATTATTGCTCAGTCTGTTTAGTCCTAATTTTAAATATCCCGTTTTTATGCTCACATATTAACATTTTCTTGTTTTATTTTAAACATCCATTTTATTTTAGTCATGTATTCTAAGCTATCTTCAGCCTCATATGCTAAATTATAAATCCACAGTGACCATAAAAAAAGCAAATCATAAATATTCTATAACGTAATACACTGAGCTACACATTAGAAAAGCAATTTAGCTATGAACTAAATAGCTGTGAACAAACAATGAGAATTCTAAGTGCTACTATCAAAAAGTATCCATCCAAAAGTAAAATGTGTTTATGTAACCAACTATTATATTCAAAGCAATCACACATTCATTGTGCAGTTGGTCAATTTGCTCCCTTTCTCTATTCACAGCACACTAATTCCTTTTAGAATTCAGAGACTGGGCCACTTGCATCAAATCATATTGACTGGGTGCCATGGTAACAATATGAACCATATAAAGAGCCTTTATAAAGCTGTGTTCTTCATTCTGTCTCCTAACACAGTAATACAGTAGCATTTGCTTGAAGCTGATTTGTATTCAAAGCACAAGTTTCTGTGTCACTCCAACAAACTGTATCCAGAACACAAAATGAAGAAACATTAATGTTTCATGTGCACATTCCTTGTTTATCTTTGCTCTTTAACACTCGATACATATATACAGTAGATATCTGTGGTGCAGTATTTTATTACCCCATGTATAATTACCATGTCATATTTATACATTATTTTTGGGCAACATTGTATTAATAAATATAAAGACTATCACAATGGCTAATCTAGAGAAGCTACTGTAAAGATGTTTTGCTATGTCATAGATCCCATGAGATATTTATATGATTGTCTTTAAAGGAAAACCTAAAAGGGTTGTGTGTGTGTGATATATAGTTTATGTAGTACTCTTATTGAGCTATGTGATTCTAGGTTTAATGCGCCTTTTTCACACAACAGTGAAAAACAGCTGTTTTAAGTCCGTCACACAACCGTTTTAGAACACATATGTTTTAGGCTAAGGCCCCACGTTGCGGAAACGCAGCTTTTTTTGTTGCTGAATTTGTTGCAGTTTTTTGAGCCAAAGCCAAGAATGGCTTCAAAAGAAGTGGGGAAAAAAAAAGGCAACAAAATCTGCAATAAAAAAAGCTGTGTTTCTGAAACGTGGGGCCTTAGTCTTAATGTGTCTATTCACATGCCCGTTTTTTTTGACAACTCATTTATAATAGCCATCAAGAAAAATGACATGCTCTATCTTTGACAAGCAAATGGACCTAATAAAAATCAATGGATTGTAAAATGAATTGACATGTTTTGACGTTCATCTGTTAAAAATAGATCATTGGGTTGGGTTACCCAAAAGAGAAAGACAGACCAATGAAATTAATTAAAAACTGATGGCAAGTGGATGGCGCACGGTCATCAAAAACGAGAAATCAGAATGCAACCGATGCAAAATGGCCATTGAAAAAGGACATCGATGTCCATTTTTAATGGCGATTAGATTTGTCAAAAACATCACTGTTGTGTGAATAAGGACTAAGGCTAGATGCACACGATCAAGGTGCAAAACGGCCGTGAAAAACATCCATTTTCTTCCTCCTGTTTTCATTGTTCCCCCATACATTTCCTGTCCTATTTTGTGGCCCGTGCTTCTGTGGCTCCTATTCAATTAATGAAAGGAGCCGCGGAAGCATAGCGTGTGCCGCACATGGGGACATCCCTGTGTCCCCCGTGTGCAGCCCGTGCTTTTAATTCATGGCAGGCCAGTTGCAGCACGGTTGTCTGCAACCGGCCTAAGGCTAGTTTCAGATGACTGTGTGTATTTTGTGGTCCGCAAACTAGTAATCCGTGTACAGTTTTTGCGGACAAAGTGTCTTCAGCATCAGAGCCTTATGTCCGCAAAAACAGTGTGTCATTAGAGTGTGATCCTAGTTTGCGGATCCACAAAAAAAAAATAAACAGGAGACATCTAATGTCCCTAGCTTGTCTGCAAAAACGGACGGCACACTGATGACACATGGAGTGCATCAGTGTGCCGTCCTTGGTTTTTAATCTCCCATAGGTTTCTATGGACAAGTCCGTTCCACAAACACTGAACAGAATAGGACCTATTCTATATTTTGCGGCATGGACTCTCGGGCCACACACTGATCAGTGGAAATCACGGTTGTGTGCATGTGCCCATAAAAATGAATGGGTCAGTGTGCTGTCCGGGAAAAACACGGATAAAACACTGATCTCAACCACGGTCGTCTTCAAGAGGCCTAACCCTCAAGTTCCTGCTCCAGTTTTTCAGTTACATTGCAGCAGATCCTTACACTGATTGGTCCTATTCGATGAATACCTGCTGGTTCTGCATTGATAAACAGCCATGTGAACATACCCTTAGTGTTATTATTAGGTCACTGATACATTTAGTACCCAGAAACCTTCCTCAAGAGAGAAAAAAAAAATTGGGGAAAAAATCTTTTTGCAGCATACTGTTGATTGCTCACTTGAATGAGTACATATCCCTAAGCAGTAAACTCCCTCTAGCTGCAGGCTGACAATCTGTCTTGATCTAGATATGAGTGAACAAGCTAATTGAAATTAAACCAACTTTACCAATGTACGGTATAACTCAAACAGAAGGCTTCAACATATGACATTTTATAGGCAAACAATAGCATACATTGCCCATTGACTTAAGTTGTATAAAAAAAAAAAAAAGTATATTGCATAGCATACATTTTTTGATCTAACCCGCTGCAGGAAAACTTAGTCTGCTGTACTCTTCTGTACAGTTAGAAAACTATACCAACATATAACAGTCTGTCAGAGGACAACAATACACTCTTTTATCCCCTGTTGGGTGAATAAAGTCCTGTTGATAAGGCAGACATAAATACAGTGGGACCTTCTCTTGGTATACTGTAGCACGCTGATACACTGTGCAGACAAAATGCAGTTCTCATTTCTATAAGAATTCTTGACCTATTTAGATTAAGTAAAATAATTTGTACATCTGTGTACTTATATTTTTTCCTCTTGGATGGTTAGGTCCAGATTTGGGTGTCATGAGATGACCAGCTTATCAAAACAAGATTTTGCCTTATTCTGTCATGAGATACCTAACTAATATATGTTTATACGTTGCCACTTAGTGGTTGTGCTTGGAATTGCAGGCAATCAAGGGCTTTAATAGAATGTTGGGGTACTTTACGAAATTGGTTGCATGAGAAATTTGAGTCCATATTGGCGGTAAGGTAGGGGTAGACACATCTGCACACTTTTTTTGACCAGATCACCTCAATTAACCCCTTCACTATCATAAACCATGCAATATTAAATGTACAGTAGATACTTTAATACTCCTTACTTATCCAGTACGCATATGTGATTCACATATTAACTTTGTACATAACCTCTGAAATATGTATAATCATAAAAGATTTACAATTTGTTAATCTCAAACAATGTGAGACATGTGAATATGACATGCCAACCATTTTGCTTCTAACAGTGTGTGTCATTTTCATATTTTTCAAGAAACTTGGCAAAATGAGTTTAATCATGGGTAAAGGGGAAAAGAGCAAAATACCATATCTAAATAGCGACTTTACAGAGAAGAGAGCAGGATACAGGTAGATCTGTTCTCAGTGTAATGGCTATGCTGAGTTAATGCAGCTCAGCTCCCTTACACAAAGAATAGGTCATCAACATCATTTGCCTGGAAAATCCCATCAGTTATGAGAAAACATATAGGAAAAGCCTATTTAACTCTGTCTACTAAGTGGTTACCCACATCTCATTCCACCCATCTTGCCTCCATTCGTATTTGTGTCATCCATGAAATGTGGCAAACTTAGTAAAAGGTGTAGGTAAAAGAAGGGAAATTTTGCTATCTATATCGTGAAAACAAATTCACTCCCATTAAAAATCCTGTGTTTGATAATATGTGAAGCCTAAATATGTTGACTATAATGGTGAACCCCCCCCCAAATGTTTATTTTAATGCTATTCTCTATGTAATAAAATACCATTTACCTTTCATAAGCTTAAAGTGTAATAATTTGCAAAAAGAAAAACAGGAAATCTCCATTGGTATTATCATTAGAGAAGATCGTCTGACTCTCTTTTTTTTTTTTTTTTTTTTTTTTTAATAGTTCTGCTGAAGGTGCCATAAACATAAAAAAAAACAACAAAAAAAAAACTTTACTCTCCTCTCCCCTGAGCCTCAATGGACAGCGGTGGCAGCTCTGGACTGGCCTGCATACAGGTCCCCTGGTTGATGTCGCCAGTGATATCCTGTCCCGTGCTATGATGTGCCATTTGTGAAAATATGAATATGGAGGTCTGTGATTGGCTGAAGTGGTTACATGGCACCATATGAACCTGTAAACTGATGACCAGAGATGCTGTCTTTGGAAATGGAGGGCTGGGAAGAGGTGAGTAAAATGTTTTTTTTTGTTGTTGTTTTTTTTGTTTACATTTATGGTCCCTTTGCAGCAAAATTAAACAATAAAAAAGTCAGAAAACTCCATTAAGCTAAAGTGTCATAAAAATGTCTCTACTGGGTTTGGGCTTGTAGTGCGCTGTACATCACTGTGTACATCAGTTGGCTACTATTTTCCACATGTGATTCAGACAAATTGCATTGAGAATTTAGGTCTGATCCACTGCAAGTAACATTTCATCATTGTATGCCCCCACCTTACTATGATGCTATTAGATATTCTGTCCAATTTGTTAATAATGGTACACCATCTGACCTATTTGCCAATATTTCCTCAAATGCATTATGCAATATACACCAACAAGACACAAGCAGTAAATATGGTTTGAACTAATAACACCAGGTCAGACCAAGTATGGTTTTTCTCTATTGCTGTTATGTCCGCAACCGTTCGAACTTCTGCGCCATCTGGCCGCATTCTGCGGTGCAGGAGGTGGGTCCGGCTGTGATTCCTTCCTTTGGGTTCTTCTTGTATTGTTTGAACACTGTCCTATTCCCTCACCTCTGTAATTGATTTTCCACCACACCCATCTCCTTCACCTTGGTTTCCCTCTGCTCCTCTAATGGTTATTTTTAGCCTTGCCTTACCTGTGGGATTGACAGCCTATCTTCCTATCAAGTCTGGGGCGGGTTCTTCCTTCCTATTTATTGTTTGCTCACATTCACATTGGTGCTTGCTATTGCCTCGTGCGTGCTGGCTATTTATTTTTGCTGTTTTGTTACCTGTATTCATATTCCTGACCATTGGCTTTACCTTTGACTATTCTCTCGGATTTCGATTGTGTACTGTGTTGCTCGACTGTTACCGACCCCTTGGCTAGCTGACCTCCCTTTTGTTGTTGTTTGTCCTGTCTGCATTCTGTGTTATCACTTATATCAAGAAGGGATTGCCGCACAGTTTCTGGTTGTCGCCTAAGACAGTTCAGGCAAGTAGGCAGGGACAGTGGGGTTGTTCATCTTAGTGATCACTGTCTTGTCGTGCCCCTCCCCCCAGGGTTCACCAGCAGCTACTGGGGAATTGCTCCTCTAGCAAATCCCTTACAATTGCTCTTAAAAATTTTGTAGGGAAATCTACATAATGAGTTGCACATTCAGGTATTACACAGACAAATGTATTATAAAAAGGGTCTTATAAATATTTTATAAATCAGTTTTTTTGTTGATCTACTGTGTAAATGCTTTATTAGATCACACCCATTATTCTATATTTATCTACTGTATGTTAGGTAACATTTGTGCTAATGTACCTGGTTACAAAGGTTAGCCTAAAAGTAATAATTTTCTCCATTATCATACAATGGTAAACAAACCCAAGTTTTGGGCAATTTTCTATGGAAGTAATAGCAAAAATTGTGCTAGGTATTTTGCAACTTTATATTTTCCTATACATGGATATTAAAGGATATAGGAGCACCATGCAACTAACTAAAAGTATCCAAACACGATGCAGTCTTTATTTTAATCTGACCTTTCAAATGTATTTTCATTTTTCTCCTGTAAATATAAACAGCTTAATTTTCTTGTAGATGGAAAATAAACAGAATATGGAGTGTTTGTGCCGTAAACGGATTCTGATAACATCTCAAAACTCAAAGGACCTCTAAATAAAATTTTGCATATATTTAACTAAAGCTATTCACTAAATGGAAATCCTTCACCATGCACTGAAAATAATTTTGCTTATCAAATTTGTGTTAACTATGGATGAAGTTACATTCAATTTATATGTAAATGACTTGCAGGGAATGTTCCTTAGTTTGTTACATGTTACAGATCATGGCTCCATTTTAGATTTTGACAAGCCATGTGTAACTGGCCAGGAATTACAGTTTTTTCCTCAGTGATAAGTCTTCATATTTGCAGTGGGTTACATATTAAAGTTCTCTTTTGACTCTTATGAAGCCAAAAATGAACTCAGTGACACATAAATGTCATTCTTCAGCTATCAATAATATATTGGCTACTTGAAAACTAAGCTATTAATACATTATTAAATATGATGTAAAATGTCTTTTATTCAAATGTTGTCATTCAAATTCTTCATTTGGTGATCTACAGTTTAATAATAACATTACAGTTTCCTAAAGTATACTTATTATGTTACTAATTATATTATTATGGTGATTTGTGACTCTTGTCCTTCAGGTATGTTTGGTATTGCAGTTCAGGGCCATTTAAAGCATACCTCCAATTATAAAACAACTTTTCATAAATGCATAGTGCAGGAGATTATAATAAAGCTTTTTATATCTTTTTTAAAGAAATATGTTTACTCTTATACTTATCAGATTGAGTTTCATTTTGCATAAAAATCTATGGAGAGAGGAGGGGGAGGTGGAGGCTGCTGGAAAATATACACAAATAACTGCAGCTGCTGCATTGCTACATTGCTATGTTTCAAGATAAGACTATACCACTGCACAGAATAAGGCAATAAATCATTTAACAGCTCCCCCCATCTGCATAGACTTGTGTGTATAAGGTGAATTTGAAGACAGGTTCTATATAAATAAACAGTCTGAATGAAGAGGATGATGAGGAGGATAGCAGCCTAATAGAAAGAAGCCTAGCAGAAGGTAATATATTTCTTTTGCCCATTACAGACATTCACCATAATAATATAGCGGATGTTGGATATTTAAATATTATACAGTGGAGAAAAGACATCAATCCCACAGTTATTTCCAGCATAAATACCCTGCCACCTGTGCCATTTTCCCAGCGCCCCATGGGTGCTGCCATTTTGAGGTTGTCTAATTGCATGACATCAAATGCCTATTGAGGGCTCCCAGGCTTGTCTGCAATGCACTTCTATTGCAAGCTGCTCTATGCAGCCCATAATAGAAGTGCTGACATTTTACAATGCAAAGAACCAGTAAATAAAAAGTTAAAAAAACACATAAGTAGCATAACATATAAAAGTGCATAAATAGAGTGAAACACAATAAAATTAGGTATCCCTGTGTTCAAAAACACCTGATCAATATAAAAATATTTTCCCATGTACAGTGGGATCTGTAAAAACAAAGCCCATAAAAGATGCACAAACACAGTTTTTCTCAAATTGCACCCTATTCTGAATTTTTTTTTTTTTTAGCTTCCCAGTACATTTTATGAAATATTAAATTGTACCCTTCAAAATAGAATTTGTCCAGCAAACATTAAGTGCTCATATAGCTCCATGAACTGAATAATAAAAAAGTGATGGCCTTTGGCAGGTGGGGACTTAAAAGCAAAACAAAAATAGAAAAAAGCCTGTGACAAGAAGGAATTAATAACGTATATTACAATGTTTTTTATATTCATTTGTATTATTTATCAAAGTTGCTTTATATTTGTGTTATGCTTTAACCACTTCCGTACCGCCCATAGACTATATAAAGTGGGGAAGAAAAGTATTTAGTTAGCCACCAATTGTGCAAGTTCTCCCACTTAAAAAGATGAGGCTGGCCTGTAATTGACTTCATAGGTAGACCTCAACTATGAGAGACAAAATGAGAAAACAAATCCAGAAAATCACATTGTTTGATTTTTAAAGAACTTATTTTCAAATTTTGGTGGAAAATAAGTATTTGGTCAATAACAAAAGTTCATCTCAATACTTTGCTATATATTCTTTGTTGGCAATGACAGAGGTCAAACGTTTTCTGTAAGTCTTCACAAGGTTGACACACACTGTTGCTGGTATGTTGGCCCATTCCTCCATGCAGATCTCCTCTAGAGCAGTGATGTTTTGGGGCTGTCGCTGGGCAACACGGACTTTCAACTCCCTCCATAGGTTTTCTATGGGGTTTAGATCTGGAGACTGGCTAGGCCACTCCAGGACCTTGAAATGCTTCTTACGAAGCCACTCCTTCATTGCCCTGGCGGTGTGCTTGGGATCATTGTCATGCTGAAAGACCCAGCCACATTTCATCTTCAATGCCCTTGCTGATGGAAGGAGCTTTGCACTCAAAATCTCACAATACATGGCCCCATTCATTTTTTCATGTACACGGATCAGTCGTCCTGGTCCCTATGCAGAGAAACAGCCCCAAAGCATGATGTTGCCACCCCCATGCTTCACAGTAGGTATGGTGTTCTTTGGACGCAACTCAGCATTCACTCTCCTCCAAACACAACAAGTTGTGTTTCTACCAAACAGTTCTACTTTGGTTTCATCTGACAATATGACATTCTCCCAATACTCTTCTGGAACATCCAAATGCTCTCTAGCAAACTTCAGACGGGCCCGGATATGTACTGGCTTAAGCAGGGGGCCACGTCTGGCACTGCAGGATCTGAGTCCCTGGCGGCGTAGTGTGTTACTGACGGTAGCCTTTGTTACGTTAGTCCCAGCTTTCTGCAGGTCATTCACTACTGTAGGTCCCCCCGTGTGGTTCTAGGATTTTTGCTCACCGTTCTTGTGATCATTTTGACCCCCCTGATCGAGGGAGATTATCAGTGGTCTTGTATGTCTTCCATTTTCTAATTATTACTCCCACAGTTGATTTCTTCACACCAAGCTGCTTGCCTATTGCAGATTCAGTCTTCCCAGCCTGGTGCAGGTCTACAATTTTGTTTCTGGTGTCCTTCCACAGCTCTTTAGTCTTCACCATAGTGGAGTTTGGAGTGTGACTGTTTGAGGTTGTGGACAGGTGTCTTTTATACTGATAACAATGTCAAACAGGTGCCATTACTACAGGTAATGAGTGGAGGACAGAGGAGCCTATTAAAGAAGAAGTTACAGGTCTGTGAGAGCCAAAAATCTTGCTTGTTTGTAGGTAACCAAATACTTATTTTCCACCATAACTTGCAAATAAATTATTAAAAAATCAGACAATGTAATTTTCTAAATATGTTTTCTCATTTTGTCTCTCATAGTTGAGATTTACCTACGATGTCAGTTACAGGCCTCTCATCTTTTTAAGTGGGAGAACTTGCACAATTGGTGGCTGATTAAATACTTATTTTCCCCACTGTACGTTTGGAAGGTGATTGTCTATTTCTGCAAGAACGCACCGGCACGTCCAAGCAGAATTCAGCAGCTGCACAAAATCGTGCAGCTGCTGAAACGGGGAGCCAGCTGTAACTTCAGCCAGAGCTCCCAGAGGTTTATTACCTTCCCTGCCATCCCGATCGCTGTGTATACAGCATTCAAAGAGCTCTATGGGCACTGCCATCTTGCGGCTGCCCTCTGAACCGGCGGTCACGTGATCCGCCAGGATCAGCGTCTGTAAGAGCTGCTGGGTCCTACAGGACCCAGATCAGATTTATAGTAATTTGCAAGTAATGTGCAGGAAGCTATATTCCTCCTGCAACTGGGGCTAAATGTACCAGCCCCAGTTACAGGGGAAATCAGCCTCCCCAACAAAAAAAAAAGTCATCAGATATCTCCAAAGGTCTATTATGACCGTATGGGAACACAATGAAAAAAAAATTAAAAAATGAAAAGTAAAAAAAAAAAATTAAAATAATTAAAAAAATAAAATAATACGCCAATAACAAGCCCTTAGAAAAGGTTATAGCCCCACCCCCAACGACACCATACAAAATAAAAATTACCATAATGGAGAGTAAAAACTATTTTAAAGTTTTTTAGTAGCACTTTGTGTTATTAAATTTAAAAAAATGAAAAGTTAAAAACAGACACGTTTTTCCTCCTCTTTTGTTTAGATTTTCCCGGATATAAAAAGAATTAAAACACATGCAAAAAAATAAAGCCCTATGTGTCACCGAAAAAAGACACAGAAATTAGTTGAATAACGCATATGATAAAAATGTTACAGCCCTCAAAACCGCACATACAAAAAAAAAAAAAAAAATGTGTCTGGTCTGGAAGGGGTGTAAAGCATCTGGTATGGAATAATAATAATAGTCCTTTAATAGTCCCACAATGGGGAAATTCAGTGTGTTACAGCAGCAAAGATAAGCAGATTCAAATACAAATACAACATGTACAGGGATGTTCCAAGGTGAGAGGCATTACATTGATAGTAGACAGACAGATGGGCTGTAGAAGTGGTTATGTTAGCAGAGATGAGGGGGAGAAAATGACATTGCAAAGGGAAAGAAATTCATATCTTCAATACTCTTATGATACAGCATTATAACCTTAAATTCCCTAAAACATAACTTAAACCTACTGGACTCCAGTGGAAAATTTGTCTCTGGGCTGCCCACCTACCATGTGCTAATTATAATAATAATACTATTTATATAGCTCCAACATATGCTGCAGTACCTCACAAATCAGAGGATACATGAACAGACATAATTTGACAATGTGACAAAGAATTAACATATAGGACTGAGGGTCCTGCTCGTAAGAGCTTACTGATTTCTCCTTATGTGGCAGATGGGTGTATTGACCGCTTGGGCACAAAGAGCAGAGACAAGCTGTTTTGGAACAGTGAGGGAATGCTGGACAAATAGGAAGCTACCAAAACAGATAAATATGTACTGTCATGTCCCAGGACTTGGTTTAATTCACTGACATATATCTGTGATACTGTGTCTTTGTAGTTTGTCCCTTTTCTCTCTCTGTATCCTTAGCTGTGATGCTGTAGCTCCTCCTCTCTCTCCCCCTCAGTTTAGTTTCACTTATTTGTAAGCAACATGTCTGCTCAGCTCCTGGTGATTCATCATTTTTCACCTACTGCTGTATGAGGTTCTACAAGATTTACTTGGATTAAAGCATCTGAAATCTTATCTACGCCTCCTCAGTTGAGTTGAACACTATCTGATAGATATCTTGGTGTAAATTGCTGGTTAGCATAGAGACTACAGGACACTCTCACAACCTCACACTTGCAGCCAAGCTATTGAGTCAGAACAGTGAAAAATGATGCATAAAGACTGCCAGATACGGCTGTAAGACAGTTCACCAACTTCTGACATACAGTCAGTCACAGCAAGTTACCTGAAGCCAGAAGGAATCAGCATTGTGTAAGTTGCATCTGCAGCTCAGACTCCCTCAGCATAAGAAGATTCTAGCAAGCAGCCATCTCACTCCAGCAAAGTTATATTTATCCTGTTTGTGTTGCATCATGGCTGAAGGGCACCCTGAAGCACAAGGTAGCATGGACCTCAGTCTGCAGCCCAGTGAGAAGGCTAGAAGCTCAATTAAACAGGTTAGAGACAATCTAGAAGGTTTAAAGCATGAACTTTCCTGTGAACTCTCAAAATGGTGGCAGAAAATACAGACTAAGATGTCTGCCATGTGCTTGCCTGCATACCATATATCACCACTAGAGGGAGCTCTGCGACAGCTTTGTGCTATGCATGGACATTATAAAATGAAAGCTGAGGAGTATGAAAGCATATTGAGGAAACTTCATACAGACGATTCTTTAGTTGAATTGCAAAGCTTCCAGCATCTCAATTCAGAACGAGACAGCTTAGTACATGAAACTAAGTTAAGGACAGAGGCAAGAATTGCGCAACTGCAGGAAATGGCATCCCATGTTTCTGAGTCTACCAAGCGTTCAAAGCGTACATCTAAGTCACGTTCCTCAAAATCTTCCACACTCAGTGAGCAACTTATAAAAGCACGTGCAGAGGCAGAAGCTACTAAGATACAGGCAGCCTTTGCACAACAGAAAGCAGAAATGGAAGCTAAGGCAGCAGCAATGGAAGCTAAGGCAGCTCAAAAAAGGGCAGAACTAGAAGCTCTAGAGAAACAGTATGAGCATGCTGCAGCCATGGCAAGGTTAAGCATTTTAGAACAGGCCATCAGTGGAAGTGAAAGCGACAGCACCAGTTTGTGTGATGTGGAAGCAGAGGATCCCCTCAAGCGCACAAGAGACTATGTACTAAGCCAAAGCAGTGAATCCCTGTTTGCCACAAATGTTCCTGTCAGGGACAACATTTCTCCAGTGCAACAGGGCACAGTATCTTCTGAAGCACACCGCATTCAAGGTCAGTACAATGCCCTGCCTGTCCAGCATCCAGTTTCTTCTTCCTTCATGGATTCCCAAAGCCTTGCACCTCAGCAAATGCAATATACTGATACTCAGGTAAACACTAATGTGACACCATACCACCAGACTGCAAACAACCGTCCAGTCTCACATCCATATGTGGCTAAACCTATGGACTTTAAGCTAGCTCCTAGGCTGAATGCCTACGCAGCCCCTACACTACATACCTCTGTTAACCAGAACCCCACTAACAACGTAATCACCGCTACTCAGCCAGCAACTCAATATTTAAAGTCAGAGAGAACAGACATGTCAGAATTTGCAAGGTACATGGTTCGCCGTGAGCTTACTAAGACTGGACTCACAAGGTTCGATGACCAACCTGAGAACTACAGAGGCTGGAAATGTGCCTTCAAAACTGCAATTAGTGACCTTGGCATTACTGCAGCTGAAGAACTAGATTTGCTTATCCGGTGGCTTGGCCCACAATCCACAGAACGTGCTAAAAGACTCAGATCTGTCCACATTTACAACCCCATAGCAGGCCTTACCGCTGCTTGGGAAAGACTGGAGAAAACCTATGGCAGTCCTGAAGCAATAGAGAATGCTCTGTTCAAACGGTTGCAAGGGTTTCCAAAGATATCTGGTAAGGATCATCAGAAATTTCAAGAACTTAGTGACCTACTCATGGAGCTCCTACTGGCTAAGGCGGACACTCTCCTACCGGGCCTCAGTTACCTGGACACTGCTCGTGGGGTAAACCCGATAGTCACCAAGTTGCCATATAATATTCAAGAAAGGTGGACCACAGTTGGGTCAAGATACAAAACTGAGACTAGAGTCTCCTTTCCTCCATTTTCCTACTTCTGTGAGTTTATCAAGAACATTGCAGAATCCAAGAATGACCCAAGCTTTTCCTATGGGGATCCCAGTGTTCCTGGTTCACCTCCTATTAAGTATGACAGCTCACATTCTAACTACAGAAACCGCAGAGGCCCAGTTTCGGTGAAAAAGACTGATATTCTTCCTATACCTACATCAGCACCAGAAGAAAGCAGTTGCAACAACAACCAAGACGAAAAGGTAGAAAATCCTAACCATCTGTGTCCTATTCACAAGAAGCCTCATCCCCTCAAGAAGTGTATTGGCTTCAGGAGGAAACCAATCCAGGAACGTGGAGAGCTTCTTAAGAAACTAGGGATATGTTTCAAATGTTGTTCCTCTACTGAACATGTTGCTAGAGACTGTAAAATTGCTATTAAGTGTATAGAGTGTGGCAGTGAGAACCATGTACAAGCTCTTCATCCAGCCCAGCCTAGTGCCACACCACCTAGAGGTTCCCCTTCCCCAACTAAGCATGGCAGGGAGAACACAGATCAAGCAGCAAATACTACCACAGTATCTTCCTCATGTACAGAAGTCTGCGGAGAAGACCTTTGTGAAAAGTCCTGTGCAAGGATATGCCTAGTCAATATATACCCCAAGGGCCAACCAGAAAGGGCTCTGAGGGTGTACGCCATCTTGGATGACCAGAGCAACCACTCACTTGCAAGGTCAGAACTCTTTGATCTGTTTAACTTAAAGGGTGATACCTATCCGTATACCTTAGGTACTTGTAGTGGCATATCAGAGGTTTCAGGAAGAAGGGCCAGTGGTCTTGTAATAGCTTCTCTCAAGGGCAATCTGGAGATACCCTTGCCCACACTTGTTGAGTGCAACCAGATACCATCAAACAGAGAAGAGATACCCACACCAGAGGCGGCTTTCCAGCACCCTCATCTAAGGGCTATAGCCAGTGAAATACCATCCCTTGACAAAAATGCAGACATTCTACTTCTGCTAGGTAGAGACATTCTCAGACTGCACAAAATACGCCAGCAAATTAATGGACCGCATGATGCACCATTTGCCCAGCGCCTCGATCTAGGATGGGTTATCATTGGCAACGTCTGCATAGGTAGGATGAAAAGGCCCACCAATATTTCTTCATTTAAGACGCATATGTTACCAAATGGTCGCAGCACTTGTTTTCAGCCATGTCCACATCACTTCCAAGTGAAAGAGAAGATAAGTAATAGTAAGTGGCTGCATAATCACCGAGACAACGTGAATACTTTCCTGCCGGGGGACGACACCCTTGGATTAACAGTGTTCAATACAACAAGTGATGACAACAAGCT
This sequence comes from Leptodactylus fallax, assembly GCA_947044405.1. NCBI lineage: Eukaryota > Metazoa > Chordata > Amphibia > Anura > Leptodactylidae > Leptodactylus > Leptodactylus fallax. The sequence goes on from CAMRHE010000100.1 coordinate 2,489,806, forward strand.
GGCACTGGCTATAGCTGATAAAGAATTTCTCAAACTTATGGACAAGGAATTCATTCAAGATGATTCCAACAGCTGGGTAGCACCTTTACCTTTCCTCTCCCCGAGATCAAAACTACCAAACAATCTGAAGCAAGCAGTTTCTAGATTTTCCTCTTTAAAACGTAGCCTCATGAGGAAACCAGAGATGGAGAAACACTTTGTAGGTTTCATGCAGAAGGTATTTGAGAGAGATCATGCAGAACCTGCACCTCCATTAAAGGAAGGAGAAGAATGCTGGTACCTTCCATCATTGGCGTGTATCACCCTCGCAAACCTGACCAAATCAGGGTCGTGTTCGATTCTAGTGCTCAGTATGAAGGCGTCTCTCTCAACAACCTGCTCCTCACTGGTCCTAACCTAAACAACAGCCTCATAGGAGTCTTAATCCGTTTCAGACAGGAACCAGTTGCAGTGATGGCCGACATCCAACAGATGTTTCATTGCTTCATTGTTAAGGATGATGACAGAAACTATCTCAGGTTCCTATGGCATAAGGACAATGATGTCAACAATGAAGTCATAGATTACCGGATGAAGGTACATGTCTTTGGCAATAGCCCATCTCCTGCAGTAGCGATCTATGGACTGAGAAGGACCGCCCAAGAAGGTGAGAAAGAGTATGGCTCTGATGCTCGTCAGTTTGTTGAGAGGAACTTCTATGTTGATGATGGTCTTAAATCCTTACCTGCAAGTGAAGAAGTGATCGATCTCCTCTCTAGAACACAGGAAATGCTGTCTGTAGCTAACCTCAGACTTCACAAGATCATCTCCAACAATATGGAGGTAATGAAGGCATTTCCCTCTGATGATCATGCAATCAACTTGAAGGATCTTGATCTCAGTTCTGATACTCCTCCTATGCAACGCAGCCTAGGATTGCTATGGAACACTGAACAAGACACATTCACATTCCAAGTGTCTTCTTGTGACAAACCTTTCACCAAACGAGGAGTTTTATCTGTTGTGAACAGCATTTATGATCCTCTTGGTTTCATTGCTCCCATCACCATTCAAGGCAAGCTACTACTAAGACAGCTTACCACTGAGAACATGGACTGGGACACTCCACTGCCTGCTGAGAAACAACTGAGGTCTGACTGTGGCACTAACTTCGTTGGAGCCTGCAAAGAACTGCAGTTAGACAACTTCTTATCCAACAATGGGTGCACTTGGACGTTTAACCCTCCACATTCATCCCATATGGGAGGTTCCTGGGAACGTATGATTGGGATCACACGCAGAATCCTTGACTCTATGTTGATGGACCACAAGTCGACACTGCTTACCCATGAGACGTTAATAACCTTTCTTGCTGAAGTGTCTGCGATAATCAATGCAAGGCCACTTGTCCCAGTATCTTCAGACCCTGAATCTCCAATTATCTTAACCCCAGCAACGCTTCTTACTCAGAAAATTGGTACTGCTGCTACCTCTCCACGTACCTTAGATCACAGTGACATTTACAGACGCCAATGGAAACAAGTTCAACACCTGTCCAATGTGTTCTGGCACCGCTGGAAAACAGAGTACCTCCACATGCTACAGAGCCGTCACAAATGGCAGACCTCAAAATCCAATCTCCAGGTGGGTGACCTCGTCCTTCTAAGGGATAAAGAAGTCCATCGGAATGAATGGCCTATGGGTCTCATCACTAAAGTTGTCCCTAGTGATGATGGGAAGACTCGGAAAGTGGAGGTCAAGGTAACCAAGGGAGGCTAAGTGCGAGTTTTCTTCCGCCCAATTAATGAACTGGTGCTTCTTCTTCCAAGAGGAGACGTCACATAAAAGAAGATAAGGACACCATTCACAGCTCATGGCGGGGAGCTTCCTTCCATGAACTAAAACCGTGTTCTTGTGGATTACAGTGTGGGTCGGTGGAGGTGTTGGCAAATTGTTGGTGTTGGCTTCCCGATCTGAAGATTGGTTTATTTGGACTAACTGTTGATTATTGTTTGTTGTGCATGTTTCTTTTTTGTTTTTCAGGTTTGAAGAGGACTTTATGGACATCTCAGGACATTTAATGTTTGTTTTCATTGAAATCTAAAGATTTCAGGCGGGGAGTGTCATGTCCCAGGACTTGGTTTAATTCACTGACATGTATCCGTGATACTGTTTGTCTTTGTAGTTTGTCCCTTTTCTCTCTCTGTATCCTTAGCTGTGATGCTGTAGCTCCTCCTCTCTCTCCCCCTCAGTTTAGTTTCACTTATTTGTAAGCAACATGTCTGCTCAGCTCCTGGTGATTCATCATTTTTTACCTACTGCTGTATGAGGTTCTACAAGATTTACTTGGATTAAAGCATCTGAAATCTTATCTACGCCTCCTCAGTTGAGTTGAACACTATCTGATAGATATCTTGGTGTAAATTGCTGGTTAGCATAGAGACTACAGGACACTCTCACAACCTCACACTTGCAGCCAAGCTATTGAGTCAGAACATGTACAATATAGATGTCTGAAAGCTAGTGTACAGAGAGCAATTTGTCAAAACGTCTGAAGTATTCATTTTACACTATTTGTTTTCATTTTCAATATTTCAATATTGTAAATATCCACTAATAATTTGATTACATTCGATAGAGAAAGGAATAAAACTTTGAGGCCTAGAAAAAGTGCTAGCTAAAAATAGTATTAGGAATATAAGACAATGATGTGTCTACCCTTACCTTATATCAAACTTGGTTAAGGAAACAATCTCATTAAATAAATTCAATACATTGTATTTTGATATGCTTCTAAAATTATTGACATAACCATTAGCTGGCCACACATTGACAAAGGGGTGTAGATAAAGACTCATGGTCCAACTGCTTAGCACTCCAATCTTATTCGTAGGACAACTTGTATTTTTCATTGGTGCCATTTTGAGGTACATGAACATTTTTGATCACTTTTTTCACCTCTTTTGGGACCTGGAAAGAAAATTTTCCAATGCAATTTTTATATTATGTTATTATATTATATATATATATATATATATATATATATATATATATATATATATATAATATTGTGATAAATGTATTTACTTAATGATACATATTGTGATAATTTTGTTATCCGGGTCATTTTAGATGTGGCGATAACAAATATGTATATATTTTATTTTATTTTATTTATTTTTTTCCTAATAAAACTGAATTTCTTAGCAAAAAAATACTTTTTGTCCATTTTTCAATTTTTTTTTTTTTTTTTTTAAATGTCCTAAGAGGGGACTTGAACATAAAATCTTCTGATTGCTCAGAAGCACTGTACTACTGCTGTTAGTTTGCAGATGATAGTTTGCCTATCAAGGCTGTCATAGACAGGTGTTAATAGACATAAATCCATGGCAGCCCTGAGGAACATTGTTAGGCTCTAGGCTGCCATGGCAAACCCACAAACGATAGTATCACCAGATGCAACAGGGCTGTGAGAGTGAGCTTTTAGTCTAACCACCTAGGCACCTTCATTTGGCCTGCCACAGTGTCAAAAAAGATACATATCATGGTCTATAAAGGGTGTATAAAGCTACTGTACATTCAACCCTGATATGTAGAGGCCAACCAGATTTTTCAGTGGCTCTTTTGCAAATAAAATAAGTGAACCTTGTCACTTTTGCTTTGTATGACTTTTGATAAATTTCCTACAAAGTTTCCTGTTCTTACAGGAAGGGGTGCAGTCCTTGGCACTAACTATACAGCTACATACATATAATGCAACTATAATCCATGAATATTAACCAACTAAATCTAAATTGAAAATGTTCCCGTATATTAGTATTAATAGTATTACAGTTTGAACTATTTAAATGGTGACTGTTTACCCGACCTATTTTATATTACAGGTGTCAAGAGCTGTTTTAAGGTAACTCTTTTTTATTTTTTTTTTAATTACTGATTTGTCTCCTGTCTTAGAATAATAATATTGTAACAAAACTCAGTGGCAGAAGAGATCTATACTATTTCTGGAGCAAGTATACAATTGTAAATGTGGTTATAAAAGATCCATTGTATATTAGCTCATATAATTGCAATAAAATCTATTGTTAGGCCTAATTCCATATAATATTACAATGTTCCTTTGTAGATGTCAGACATAAATCTACAGGTCTAATAACAGGTAATATTTAGTTGAACCTCTAGAATAGACAGCAAAAAGTGTCTAATATTACACTCATAAGTTTTTGGTCATCCATTGACCTAGTTGGTACATCATTACTTGGAATAAAACCACTTTGCAGATACCAAATAAGTCAGTAGAATGTCAATTTTCACATTTGGTCACTACAAGCAGAACTTGATTGATTTCTTTCTACACATTTGTAGAATGCAATTTGACCAGAAAACTGTTTTTTATTATCATTTTAGGGATGACTTGGCATAACTCACTCATACCTCATCCTACTGATGTATAATGCACTCATGCGTACTGCATAATAATGAAATCTCCATTCTGCCTGAGTTGTAGTGTCTATGGAATTTGCTCTTCCTGAAGATACACATACATATTGATAAATGTTTTCAATAAATGGAATTTCAACAATTTATCAAATCAACTGTATATTCCCAACTATTTTTACAGAACCAACAAAAAACAGCTATAGTCAAGCTGTTGTGAAGTTGATTTAAAATGTTGCGTGCTCCTTACCATTTCTGCAAAATTTTATTTCAGATTCTTCTGGCTCAAAATATATGGTATAAATTTATAAACAACAGTATAATGGATTGAACTGTGCATGGCTGATATGCTAGTGCATTAGCTTTATTTAGTCAGTGCTGCAGGCGCAGCCATACATAGTCATAGCAAGAACCTAAATCGAGTCCCTTCCCATTTTATTTTCTAACACTATACATCAGAGGGTCTATATCTTGTTGTAGGTAAATATGATAACATGAATCTCTGCCTATTTTTGCCTCGCTCTCTCTTTTTTTTTTTTTTTTTTTTGTTAAGGATGAAAAAGACATACATCTAACTGATTTAGCTTATTCTGCAATACTGATCTTAAAAAAAAAAAAAAAAGCCCTTAAAACATGTTTAAATTAGAATTTACTCCCTGGATCAAAGACTCGCCAAAAATATTTAAAATCTTTTAATAACTTACAACAACTTCCTATGCTTCCTCCAGAAGTTCTATAGTCTCACTACTCTTACAGTAAAGAGCTCCTACTATAATGATTACGAAATCTCATATCCTTCAGACAAATAGGAGGCTCCAATGTTATAGTTACATTAATGAGTATGAATAGGTCATGAGATAGACATCCATAATCATCTTTGCTATACATGTACTTATACAGTACATAGGCTGCATTCACTTGGCTATAATATGTCTGTATTATACAGTCCGTTTTACATCCTCAAATCTGTCCTGTGTGTCTGATTGCGTGCTTGCCTCTGTTAGTCAGAGAAAAAAAGTGACCATGATGGGTCATTTTCATAATCTCTTATATATATAAAAATGAGTTCCTGTCTGTCTGTCTGTCTGTCTATTCTTTATGCGCGACCAAACGACTGGACCGATCCTCACCAAATTTGGCACGCATGTACATCAGGTGTCCGGGAATATTATAGACTGGGTCTCAGCTCTCTTGGACGTACCGTTCCTGAGGTACAGTATTCTCAAAAAATGACCAGCATTAGTCTATACAAGCCTGCAAGTCTTTCACTCATATTCCAACTGCCATACACACAGTCACATGTCTCTTATCAGCCAATAACAGCTCGCAGGCGCTTACTCTCCTCAGGCACACAGGTTTCCATAGCAACCAAGCTATGTATGACCTGTATTAGTGAATAGCAGTTCACAGGACCTTAAATATTCAGTCATATCACGTGTATCAGCCTATATAAGTTCACATTTAATTTACCAGGTTTCCATAACAACATAGCCATAAATAGACTGTACCTATACTGGACTCAGTGGCGTAACTAGCAATGGCAGGGCCCCAAGGCAAACATTTGACATGGGTCCCCTCCCCCGGCAACCCCCCCCCCACGCACAAACTGCATTTCTGCACACACTATTATGCCCCATAGTGGCCCCTGCATACACTATTAGGCCCCATAGTGGCTCTTGCACACAGTATTCTGCCCCATAGTGGCCCCTGCACACAGTATCATAGTGGCTCCTTCATATAGTATTATGCGCACTTCCCGCTACTTTTTCCATGTTGGACTAGATGTCACGTGAGCCAGGCATGTATCGCAACTCATAATGACGTCGGACTGGCCCACCAACATCTGGGACGCCACCAAGGAGGCCCGAAACCTGCTGAAAAGACCCCAGAGTATAATGATAGCAGTGTTTGTGGGGTTCACGGCCCACAGGCCTTACTTACCAATCCCCGCTCGTGCTCACAGCCGCCTCTGCAGAAGGTGAAGTGCAGGCGGCCGTGAGCAGGAGTGGGGATCGGTAAGTAAATAGGGCCCCTTACCTGCTGGTGTTAAAAAAAAAAAAAACATCAGAGGCCCGCCGGGTCCCCTAATGTCCCGGGCCCTGTGGCAGCTGCTACCACTGCTAAACCGGTATTTACGCCACTGACTGGACTGCTATACTGGATTTCAGCATTCTTATAAATTGAAACGTTTTTTAAACTACTCATGTCCCCTGCAGCAAAACGCATGGCTGCTGCTTGAGCTAATGAAAACTCTCAGCAGACCCAAGCCTGTCTCCAATCTGATAAGGTATGTTACAGACAACAGCGAGCTGCTGAAACTCCCCAGCAGACCCAAGCCCTTCTCCAATCTGACAAGGCATTGTCAGCCACATGCACACAGCTGCACTCCAGGTTTCAATAACAACCCAGCCATTTTTCTTCACTGCTGTAGGTCAGCTTTAAAGGGGCAGGGCGCTGTGGATGACACTGTTACACAAGGTCACATACACACAGCTTTAATCCAGGTTTTCCATAACAACCGATCGCAGGTTTTTCACTGATATCCAAACTGAGATGCACATGATCACATGACACTTATGGACCAATGGAAAATCGCAGGTTCAGTCTTGACATACACACAGCTTTACACCAGGTTTCCATAGCAACCAAGCTATTTATGTCCTGTATGAGTCAATAGCAGTTCGCAGGTTCTTAAATATTCAGTCATATGACGTGTATTAGCCAATGTAAGCTCACATTTCATTTACCAGGTTTCCATAGCAACACAGCCGTAAACAGACTATACCTATACTGGACTGCCATACTGGATGTCAAGTGCAAAACTGGCCAATTCTTATGGGGTCACTACACAAGCAAAAAATGAAATATACCCGTGCGAAGCCGGGTCCTTCCTCTAGTCTCTTATATATATAAAAATGAGTTTCTGTCTGTCTATCTGTCTGTCTGTTCTTTATGCGCGACCAAACGACTGGACCGATCCTTACCAAATTTGGCACACATGTACATCAGGTGTCCGGGAATATTTTAGACTGGGTCTCATCTTTAAAGGATGTACCGTTCCTGAGATACAGTATTCCCAAAAAATGAACAGCATTAGCTAATACAAGCCTGCAAGTCTTTCACTCATATTCCAACTGCCATACACACGGTCACATGTCCCTTATCAGCCAATATAAGCTCGCAGACACTTAGTCTCCTCAGGCACACAGGTTTCCATAGCAACCAAGCTATTTATGACCTGTATTAGTCAATAGCAGTTCGCAGGTCCTTAAATATTCAGTCATATGACATGTATCAGCCAATATAAGTTCACATTTAATTTACCAGGTTTCCATAACAATACAGCCATAAATAGACTGTACCTATACTGGACTCAGTGGCATAACTAGGAATGGCTGGGCCCCAAAGCGAACATTTGACATGGGGCGCCCCCCCCCCGGCAACTGCCCCATTCCCACACAAACCACATTCATGCACACACTATTATGCCCCATAGTAGCCCCTTCACACACTATTATGCCCCATAGTGGCCCCTGCACACAGTATTCTGCCCAATAGTGGCCCTTGCACACAGTCTTCTGCCCCATAGTGGCCCTTGCACACAGTATTCTGCCCCATAGTGGCCATTGCACACAGTATTATGCCCCATAGTGGCCGTTGCACACAGTATTATGCCCCATAGTGGCCCCGTCATATAGTATTATGTGCACTTCCCACTACCTCTTCAATTTTGGACCAGATGTCATGTGAGTCAGGCATGCATCACGACGCATAATGACGTTGGACTGGCCCACCGATGTCTGGGACGTCACCAAGGAGGCCCGAAGACTGCTGCAGTGCAGGAGAGGTAAGTAACAGTGTTTTTTATGTTCTCTCAACTCCTCGGGGCCTCTAATCATTATACTCTGGCGTCTGAAAAGATCCCAGAGTATAATGATAGCAGTGTTTGTGGGATTCACGGCCCGCAGGCCTTACTTACCGATCCCCGCTCCTGCTCACAGTTGCCTCCGCAGAAGGTGAAGCGCAGGCGGCCGTGAGCAGGAGAGGGGATCGGTAAGTAAATAGGGCCCCTTACCTTCTGGTGTTACACCAGCAGGTAATGGCCTATTAAAAAAAAAAAAAAGAGGGGCCTGCCAGGACCCCTAATGTCCCGGGCCCTGTGGCCGCCGCTACCACTGCTACCCCGGTATTTACACCACTGACTGGACTGCCATACTGGATTTCAGCATTCTTATAAATTGAAAGGTTTTTAAACTACTCATGCCTCCTGCAGCAAAACACATGGCTGCTGCTCGAGCTAATGAAAATTCTCAGCAGACCCAAGCCCATATTCAATCTGAAAAGGTATGTCACAGACAACAGTGAGCTGCTGAAACAACCCAGCAGACCCAAGCCCATCTCCAATCTGACAAGGCATAGTCAGCCACATGCATACAGATGCACTCCATGTTTCCATAAAAACCCAGCCATTTTTATTCACTGCTGTAGGTCAGCTTTAAAGGGGCAGGGCGCTGTGGATAACACTGTTACACAAGGTCACATACACACAACTTTACTCCAGGTTTTCCATAACAACCGATCGCAGGTTTTTCACTGATATCCAAACTGAGATACACATGGTCACATGACACTTATGGACCAATGGAAAATTGCAAGTTCTTCAGTCTTGACATACACACAGCTTTACACCAGGTTTCCATAGCAACCAAGCTATTTATGACCTATATGAGTCAATAGCAGTTCGCAGGTCCTTAAATATTCAGTCATATGACGTTCATCAGCCAATATAAGTTCACATTTCATTTACCAGGTTTCCATAGCAACACAGCCATAAATAGACTATACCCATACTGAACTGCCATACTGGATGTCAAGTGCAAAACTGGCCAATTCTTATGGGGTCACTACACAAACAAAAAATGAAATGTACCCGTGCGAAGCCGGGTCCTTCTGCTAGTCTCTTATATACAGTCATATGAAAAAGTTTGGGCACCCCTATTAATCTTAATCATTTTTAGTTCTAAATATTTGGCTGTTTGCTACAGCCATTTCAATTTGATATATCTAATAACTGATGGACACAGTAATATTTCAGGATTGAAATGAGGTTTATTGTACTAACAGAAAATGTGCAATATGCATTAAACCAAAATTTGACCGGTGCAAAAGTATGGGCACCTCAACAGAAAAGTGACATTAATATTTAGTAGATCCTCCTTTTGCAAAAATAACAGCCTCTAGTCGCTTCCCGTAGCTTTTAATCAGTTCCTGGATCCTGGATGAAGGTATTTTTGACCATTCCTCTTTACAAAACAATTCCAGTTCAGTTAAGTTTGATGGTCGCCGAGCATGGACAGCCCGCTTCAAATTATCCCACAGATGTTCAATGATATTCAGGTCTGGGGACTGGGATGGCCATTCCAGAACATTGTAATTGTTCCTCTGCATGAATGCCTGAGTAGATTTGGAGCTGTGTTTTGGATCATTGTCTTGCTGAAATATCCATCCCCGGCGTAACTTCAAATTCGTCACTGATTCTTGTACATTATTCTCAAGAATCTGCTGATACTGAGTTGAATCCATGCGACCCTCAACTTTAACAAGATTCCCGGTGCCGACATTGGCCACACAGCCCCAAAGCATGATGGAACCTCCACCAAATTTTACAGTGGGTAGCAAGTGTTTTTCTTGGAATGCTGTGTTTTTTTGACGCCATGCATAACGCCTTTTTCTATGACCAAACAACTCAATCTTTGGTCATCAGTCCACAGGACCTTCTTCCAAAATGAAGCTGGCTTGTCCAAATGTGCTTTTGCATACCTCAGGCGACTCTGTTTGTGGCGTGCTTTCAGAAATGGCTTCTTTCGCATCACTCTCCCATACAGCTTCTCCTTGTGCAAAGTGTTGACCGATGCACAGTGACACCATCTGCAGCAAGATGATGCTGCAGCTCTTTGGAGGTGGTCTGTGGATTGTCCTTGACTGTTCTCACCATTCTTCTTCTCTGCCTTTCTGATATTTTTCTTGGCCTGCCACTTCTGGGCTTAACAAGAACTGTCCCTGTGGTCTTCCATTTCCTTACTATGTTCCTCACAGTGGAAACTGACAGGTTAAATCTCTGAGACAACTTTTTGTATCCTTCCCCTGAACAACTATGTTGAACAATCTTTGTTTTCAGATCATTTGAGAGTTGTTTTGAGGAGCCCATGATGCCACTCTTCAGAGGAGATTCAAATAGGAGAACAACTTGCAATTGGCCACCTTAAATACCTTTTCTCATGATTGGATACACCTGGCTATGAAGTTCAAAGCTCAGTGAGGTTACAAAACCAATTTTGTGCTTCAGTAAGTCAGTAAAAAGTAGTTAGGAGTATTCAAATCAATAAAATGATAAGGGTACCCAAATTTTTGCATCGGTCAAATTTTGGTTTAATGCATATTGCACATTTTCTGTTAGTACAATAAACCTCATTTCAATCCTGAAATATTACTGTGTCCATCAGTTATTAGATATATCAAATTGAAATGGCTGTTGCAAACACCCAAATATTTAGAACTAAAAATGATTAAGATTAATAGGGGTGCCCAAACTTTTTCATATGACTGTATATAAAAATGAGTTTCTGTCTGTCTGTTCTTTATGCGCGACCAAATGACTGGACCGATCCTCACCAAATTTGGCACACATGTACTTCAGGTGTCTGGGAATATTATAGACTGGGTCTCAGCTCTAAAGGATATACCGTTCCTGAGGTATAGTGTTCCCCAAAAATTACCAGCATTAGCTAATACAAACCTGCAAGTCTTTCACTCATATTCCAACTGCCATACACACGGTCACATGTCCCTTATCAGCCAATAGAAGCTTGGAGGCGCTTAGTCTCCTCAGGCACACAGGTTTCCATAGCAACCAAGCTATTTATGACCTGTATTAGTCAATAGCAGTGTGCAGGTCCTTAAATATTGAGTCATATCACGTGTATCAGCCAATATAAGTTCACGTTTAATTGACCAGGTTTCCATAACAACACAGCCATAAATAGACTGTACCTATACTGGACTCAGTGGCGTAACTAGGAATGGCTGGGCCCCAAGACGAACATTTGATATGGGACCCCCCCTCCGGCAACCGCACCCCCGCTTCATATAGTATTATGTGCACTTCCTGCTACCTCTTCAATGTTGGACCAGCTGTCACGTGAACCAGGAATGCATCACGACGCATAATGACGTTGGACTGGCCCACTGACGTCTGGGATGTCACCAAGGAGGCCCAAAGCCTGCTGAAGCGCAGGAGAGGTAAGTAACAGTGTTTTTTATGTTCCCGCAACTCCTCGGGGCCTCCAATCATTATACTCTGGGGTCTGAAAAGACCCCAGAGTATAATGATGGCAGTGTTTGTGGGGTTCACGGCCCGCAGGCCTTACATACCGATAGCCGCTCCTGCTCACGGCCGCCTCCGCAGAAGGTGAAGCGCAGGCGGCCGTGAGCAGGAGAGGGGATCGGTAAGTAAATAGGGCCCGTTACCTGCTGGTGTTACACCAGCAGGTAATGGCCTATTAAACAAAAAAACATCAGGGGCCTGCCGGGACCCCTAATGTCTCCGGCCCTGAGGCAGCCACCACCACTGCTACCCCAGTATTTACGCCACTGACTAGACTGCCATACTGGATTTCAGCATTCTTATAAATTGAAATGTTTTTAAACTACTCATGCCCCCTGCAGCAAAATACATGGCTGCTGCTCGAGCTAATGAAAACTCTCAGCAGACCTAAGCCCGTCTCCAATCTGACAAGGCATTGTCAGCCACATGCACACAGCTGTACTCCATGTTTCCATAACAACCCAGCCATTTTTATTCACTGCTGTAGGTCAGCTTTAAAGGGGCAGGGCGCTGTGGATGACACTGTTACACAAGGTCACATACACACAACTTTACTCCAGGTTTTCCATAACAACCAATCGCAGATCTTTCACTGATATTCAAATTGAGATACACATGATCACATGACGCTTATGGACCAATGGAAAATCGCAGGTTCTTCAGTCTTGACATACATACAGCTTTACACCAGTTTTCCATAGCAACCAAGCTATTTATGACCTGAATGAGTCAATAGCAGTTCGCAGGTCCTTAAATATTCAGTCATATGACGTGCATCAGCCAATATAAATTCACATTTCATTTACCAGGTTTCCATAGCAACACTGCCATAAATAGACTATACCTATACTGGACTGCCATACTGGATGTCAAGTGCAAAACTGGCCAATTCTTATGGGGCCACTACACAAACAAAAAATGAAATGTACCCGTGCGAAGCCGGGTCCTTCTGCTAGTGGACTTATATTATTGGAGTACACCAGTGGTTTGCAGTGGGACCTTTCCTCTTTTAAAAAATGCAAATTGTGCTGCATAGTAAGCTTTCTATATTTTCAGACAATATAGTTCTGCTTGTAGATGCTTTATAAAGTCATAGCTCTACAGAGTGACTTGGCAAAACTGGCAAAATGGGCAGCAAAATAGCAAATGAGGTTTGAGTTCAGAGCCTTAAATTAATGTAGACTCCAGATCATACATCTAAATAAATGCAAACTGCAGACCAAACCACTTAATTAATGTAGAAGACCCTTAAATTAACACAGACTTGAGAACAGTATCCTCAATCCGTTTAGGGGGTTTTCACACTACCATTGTTAGTGTCCAGTGTTAGCAGCCATTACAAAATGTTAACAACAGACACTAACAGATTCTTCATAAATCCGTAAAAAATCCCATTGATTTCATCAGGATTTGATCTGTTTGCATTTTGTTCCTATGGTGTTCACTCTGCATTAAAAATGACATGGCAAGTTTGTCCGACGGGTCTTGACGATTATAGCAATATCATATTTATGTTGGTTTTTTTATGTTTACCTTGTTTACTAATAAAACAGCTTTTTTTTTTCCAAATGAACGATTTTCATTTGGTCACCGTATTCTTACGCCTATAACTTGCTTAATATTTAGTTGACAGAGATATGTAAGGGCTCTATTTGCAGGGCAAGTTGTAGTTTTTACTGTTACCAATTTTTATGATTTTTTGATCACTTTTTATTGCTAATTTTTGGGGAAGTGAGGTGCCAAAAATACATTAGTTTGCACATTGCAGTATAAGGGATAAATAACTCTATTTTTTAATAGTGCAGACTTAAATGCACAGGGGGATACCTAACATGTCTGTTTACTTTATTTTGTTTACATTATGTGTTTTTTAATTAAAAAGTTTTTATTTATTTATTTATTTTTATACTTTTCAACTTTTTTTTTTTTTTTTTTTTACTTTTTTCTGTCCAACGTGCATATCCGAAGTGCAATGTACTGCAAAACATTGTATTGTAGTACATCACACATATGTGCAAAAAGGACAGGCTCGGCCTCCTTGGTGCCATGGAAACTCCTTGGACCTCATGATCTCATTTCAGGGGATCCGAGAGGTGCCAGGGGAGAATTTACCCTTGAGCCACCCTATGCTGTAATCACTATTGATCACTGCATCTGTGGGATTAAGCCACTGGAGTCAGAGTATTTTCTGACTCCGGCGGCATGACAGCGTCATACTATTACAACGCCGAGCATTAACTATACATTCATCGTTACATAACACTGTTGGTGAGAATGATTATAGCAGTACCAAAAATGAAGGCTCCCAGGCCTGTCTCTCATTCATTTGTATTGTAGGCTGTTCTATGCACCGTATAATACAAATGACAGTAATATGCAATGCATTTCAATGCATTAGCATTGTATTATTAAGGCCCCTGGGGTTCAAAACCCCTAGAGGACATAATAAATACAGTGAAAAAAAAAAAAAAAAAAAGTAAAAAAATATAGGGAATTAAAATTGAAATCACCCCCCCCCCCTTCCTTTAGAACACATATTAAAGTGAAAAACAATACTGTGAAACACATACACATTAGATATTCTACAAACTTATAAAAAAATTTCCCATATGGTGAATGTGGTAGCGGGAAAAAAAAATCAAATGAGCTGAACTGCCATTTTTTTGCCTCTCATTTTAATAAATAGTGATTAAACTACTGGGATAACTAAAAAGTACATGTACATCTAGCCCTGCAAAAAAGAAAACACCCTATGCATAGAAATATAAAAAAATTACATTTTCCGTATAGGTATAATAAGGGCATAAAGTCCACATAGGAAAGCTCTGTGAAAACGCACTGAAAAATGCTGTGGAAAAAAAAAAGCAATGTGTTTGTGCCACGTTTTTTTGCTGTGTTTCACTACATGGGGCCTTAGCTTTACTCTTTTATCTTGCCTTTTTAGGCTGAGGCCCCATGTCGTGGAAACAGCTTTTTTTGTTGCAGATTTTGCTGCGTTTTTTTGAGCCAAAACCAAGAGAAATATGTAGGAAGTTCTTATACTTCTACATTCTGATCAATCCACTCCTGTGTTTGGCTTAAAAAACAGCAGTGAAATATGCAACAAAAAACACTGCATTTCCACAATGTAAACCTCAGCCTTAAAAAAAAAAAAAAAACTTTTTTTTTTTTTTTGGCATTTTCTTCAAAATACAAATACATTGGCAAGTCCCATGTGACTGCTGAGGCCTCTGAGTGCGTCAGTGACCCTTGGGCATGTGACATTGTAAAAGATGCCAAAAGAGGCCAGAAGAGCCTGTGAGTGAAGATTGGATGCCAGAAAAGAAGGAAGAGGTGAGGAGAGGTCAGCATCTGGGCCTCCCCTTATTATACAGAAGAACCCAGAGTATAAGAATAGCACTTCAGGTTTGGTAGTCGCAAATAAAGTTTTTCAGTAAAAAATTCTTGGCCAAAAAATTTTAGAAAGTATATACCGTATTTTTTGGACTATAAGACGCCCTTTTTTTCCCCCAATTTGGGAGGCAAATGGGGGGGGGAGTCTTATGGTCCGAATGTGGGTGTTGGGGGGTGGAGGAGTGGGGTCGCAGCATCGCCCCCACTCCTGCTGCCGCCAGTGGCTTCCTGTAGCGGGTTTTCCTCCAGATGCAGAAGTGGGGCAATGTCCAGGGCCTGGGATCGGAGGAGCGGGTGTCTTAGTGAACCCATCCCGGCATCCGTCGTGCTATTACAGCAATTGTCGGGTCTGTAAAGATGATGGTGGCTGCTCTGCTGCAGAGTGGTCACCATAGCTACCGGGTCTGCCGCTGTAATGTACTCTGAACGTGGGCATTACTACTTCAAAGCTTCCAGCCAAAGTGTAAAAACTGCCCCAGGGGCCGTTCCCCATCGGCCCCGTACTTTGAAGTTGCAGGCTGGGAGCCGTCCTGTTCCTATGTCATAGTAATATTGCTATTGCGGCTGTGCTGGTCTATGACCAACCGCAATAGCATTGTACAGAATCTCCCATAGACTGCAATACAATTGTATTGCAGTCTATGGGACTTGCAATCAAATGATTGCAGGTTCAAGCCCCCTAAGGTGGGGGGGGGGGCTAATAAAATCTTAAAATTAAAAAATAAAAGTTCTAAACCACCCCCTTTCATACATATAAAAGTAGAAAATGACTGTGAAACACATAAACATTAGGTATCCCTGTGTCCAAAAACACCCAGTCTACAAACTTATAATAATAATTTTCCTGTACGGTGAACGTCATAGAGGGAAAAAAAAATCAAAAGTGCTGTTTTTTCACTGTTTCACCTTTGATTTGAATAAAAAGTGATCTAAGCAATAGACATTCCCCAAAATGGTATAACTAAAAAGAACATCTGGCTCCGCGAAAAAAAATGCCCTATGCATCCCCGTACAGTTGCAGGGTCATCTGTCAATGTGACCTTGCAGCTGTTGCAAAACTACAACTCCCATATATTAAATATTTTACCAATTTGTGCTTCAAAACTTTTTTTCCCCTTTTTTCCACCTCTAAAACCTAGGTGTGTCTTATGGTCCGGTGCTTCTTATAGTCTGAAAAATACGGTAATCTAAAAATATAAATACATAAAAATAAACACATTAATTATCTCACACAATGCATGCTATAAAAAGAACCCTAAAAAACATTATTAGAATGTCTTTGTTTTGTTCATCCCGACTCCCAACAAAAGGATGAAAAATAATCAGAAAATCATGTACACCCAAAATTGTACAAATAGGAAACTTCAAGTCATCCTGCAAAAAAAATGAATAAATTAATTAAATGAATTAATTTCATGCAAGGGGGAAGGGATGGAAGAGGGAGAAAGGCTTCCACCTCTTGGAAGCCTTTGGCTGAATTGCTCCTAGATGAAGGATCTGTGGACTCTTGGTAGTGATGTAATCACAGGTCTTTCAGCTCTTCTAGCCAAGGAGTCTGCACTGATAATACAAATCTACCATTATTACCATTATTAGTGTAGTTTCAGCTTTATAGTCCCAGCACTGTGTCAAAGCTAACACTGGCAGGGACCTGTACCTCATCAGCCAGTGAGCGGCACCTAACCAGTAAAACCCACCTCATAGTTTGAGAAGCACTGACCTAGAAGACTGATGGTTCTGAGTAGTGAAGTTTTCCCCAAAGTTACTGTAACATCCTTGCGTGTCCGGGCTTTGGCACCATCCTCCGGGCGCACGCTGTGGCGCAGGAGGCGTGTCCGATTGTGATTCCTTCCTGCAGATTTTTCTTGTATTGTCTGAACACTGTCCTATTCCCTCACCTCCTTAATTGATTTTCTGCCACACCCGTCTCCTTTTCCTTGCTTTCCCTCTGCTCCACTAAGAGTTAACTTTAGTCTTACCTGTGTGATTGACAGCCTATCCTCCTATCAAGTCTGGGGTGGGCTCTTCCTCCCTATTTATTGTTTGCTCACATTCCGATTGGTGCCTGCTATTGCCTTGCGCGTATTGGCTATACTCCTTGCTCTTTGTTACCTGTTCTTCTTATTCTTGACCAGTGGCTTACCTTTGACTTTTCTCTTGGATTGTGATTTTGTACTGCATTGCTCGTTTATCACTGACCCCTTGGCTAGCTGATCTCCCTTTGTTGTTGTTCGTCCTGTCTACATTCTGTGTTATCACTTATTATAAGGAGGGACTGTCGACCAGTTGCTGGCTGTTGCCTAGGACAGTTCGGGCAATTAGTCAGGGACAGTTGGGGGGTTCAGCTTAGGGTCCACTGTTTTGTTGTGCCCCTCCCCCCAGAGTTCTCCAGTAACCACTGGGGAATTGCTCCTCTAGCGATTCCCTTACAGTTACAATCTCTATTCACCTATTACTTTCACCATTTTTGAGCAGTGAGCTACTTATGCCACTCACAGGTAAGTGAAGACTCTAGACCCACTGATCACATACTCTTGAAAAAAAAAAACCTAAATAAATTCAGACCCCTGTCCAGATCCCAACATTTAATCAGGCCCCAGACCAAACACTTTAATTTATTCAGACCTTAGACCCTGATTCAGACCCTGCTTTCTTTCCCAACTCACTCTTGGCTCCTCTTTAGCTCCAGGGCCTCTGCATATGCCACTAATGCCACTACCATTATTGTGGTAGCTTGTAGAGTAAAAGAGGAGTGTGGTAGTGAAGAAAGTAAGTATTATTGACTGCTATTCATTTGATAAATCCAATAGATTACAGGCCATTAGGCCAGAATGCTGCAACACTTTTGGGGAAGAGGGGGAAATAGCTTTCCCCTATGGCTTCCTAAAATCCATCCGATTATAGCATGTAAAATCAGTCTATGGCATCAAAAGGCCAACAAGATCTTGTCTAATATTAGAAAGGCATGGCATGGCTTATAGAGATGGATGTTTTAATTTACACTTTATTTTAAAGTACTGTGTGACCACATCTTGAGTACATGAGTATATCCCATAAATATATGGAATGGAAAGCCCTTTCAGAAAACGCTACCATCATTCAATTTGATGTGAAAGGCTCACCAGGTACCAGTTCCTTCCAGCACTATTTAGTCTTTTGAAATGATTCTTCTACAATGTGACATCTCAGAGAACAATATTTGTTTTTTTTCTTTGGAAGCCTTTCTTGTAAGACAGAATTGACCTTGACCACCTTTAGGACTACAATTTCAATGACTTGTATCCTACATCGACAGTTGTATCATGTTACACAGAGGTGAATATTCAGGGATTAAAGTAGTACCAAAAAGCTAAGTCCAGAAGGTGCATCCTTACAACCCCTGGGTCATCCTTTAAGGTTTAAGTATTTGGCTATTACCAAAACAAGAAATAAATAAGCCGGACACCACTCAAAGCCTTGTATTAAGTTAGTTTAAGTTTGTAATGACCATTTTCATTGGTAATCTGTTAGTAAGGGACTGATGACTACTATTGTTGTGGCTCAGACCATTACAAGTCCTCCTCTTATGATGTTACATGGGTTAAAGTAAATATACTAAAAATACTTATATTTCCTACTGGTATTTAATACATTTTACATCTGTTTGTTTTTGTTAATGTAATGTATCTTTACATAAAGAGTATAAATCATGTGAACTGCTTTCTTGTTTAGACAGAATGAAATGTGCATCTTTCACCTCATTTTATTGTAGCATAGAATAAATGATGCATGGAAGAAGTAAATGATAATATAGTACATTACCATACATTTGCAGAATCTCTAATGCATTATTTTCTACATTTGAGTCAGGATAGAAAATTGAGTAGAAATTTGTTATCTGCAGCACCTTAATTCTCCATTACCATGAATACTTTAGTAACAACTTTGGCCTCTTTAGTAGATCAAGTAGGTTTGAAGTCATTTTACCTCTAATTTGCCATCATATACAAGAAATAGAAAGGACCATAATAATGAGGTAAAATTCCTAGTCCTGTCTTTGTAAAGTAAGGTAGAAAACAAATATTACAAAAAAATTCTCAAAATGTCCCAACCTCTTTCCATTTTCCAACATTTCATTTGTCACAGATTATTAAACAACACAAAGAATGCATTACTAGCCAGCAGAAATAAATGACACCATACCTCCATCTTACTGCTGGAACATGCAATTTGGTTTGGAAAATGTTTGCCTGCATTTGGAAAATGAAAACATGTTCAGACTGCTAAGATTAAAAAGTAATTATAAACACTTTGTCAGGGCTAATATTTGCAGTTAATTTGATTTTCAGAACATTAAATATTAAATCTGTGAACAATTCTAACAAGTTCTGTGACTGACTGTGTCCTTTTTATTCTATCTGTTCTCTCTATAAAAGCATATTAAATAAGTTTGAATGTTTTGTAAAGCAGATGAAAGGCGTGTACAGCCAAGATAAAGAACCTTGAATGTGATTATTTCGCATTAATACAGATTGTTTTATGGCTGTGCTGAGCGTTCCATTGTGGTATTATACGTCTGTGAGGATGAAAAGATGTCTGACTTCAATTAATTAGTACCATTTGAAAGCATCAATTAGAAAATTACTAGTCCCTGTTATTGTGTAAAAAGTGATATGAAAGCAGAGCTGGAAATACTTCCATTTATTTTTTCATGAAATCTATAAATAAAATATGTTGTATAGGGCAGTAGGTTACAGTCTAGAATTTAATAGGAATAGTCAAGTCTTTCGTGCTAGCTATTGTTCCCAATGTCATTTATTATACATTTCACCATAATATAAAGCAAAGTGTACCATTCTACCAACTCCATCACAGTCTACTCTGCATCAATACAGTAATGTTTTGTTTTATTTTTAACTCCTTCCTGTCTCACTATTTAATAGTATATAGTATAGTAGAGTATTTCATTCCTGTCAAGAATAAATGAGTCCTCAGGGCCCCTCAAAAAATTAGTTAAGGGCAGATAATGGGGTTACATTGAAGCCATTGCTAGAGCAGCAGAAATGAAGTCCGAAGAGAATGACTGTAGGCTCAACGCTAGAAGGTAGGGGGGAAGAAAGACTTAGTATATGTACCCCAAACTGCTACTATTTACACTGACATGGGAAAATAAAAATGCATTTTAGAATGTGTTGATGAAAAAAAATGAATGATAAAATAGATAAAAAGTTAAACGAAAAACACTTTCGGATATAGACTGAGAGCAGCTATTGTCAGATAGTGATACAGAGGTTAAGTGGGAGACATTTAAATCTGCATTGAACAAGTATATAGCAAAATGTATACCCATAGGGAACAAGTATAAACGCCTTAACTTAACCCCCACATGGCTTAAAGTTAAAAGGATGAAAAAAAATTTTAAAAAGGGCATTGAAAAAATATAAATCCGCTCAAAAACATTATGAAATGCAGGTGGCTATGGAAACCAAAACTAACACCTCCAAAAAGTTTAATATATAAATTCAAGAAAACCAAGGTCAGAACAGGTAGGTCACCTAAATAATGGTAATGGAGAGTTGGTCACTAGGGATCAAGAAAAAGCAGAGCTATTAAATGGTTTCTTTAGCTCTGTGTATACAGAAGAACAAGGGAGTTGTTGATGTAGGTGTCGCCAATGCTGGTAATACATCAACCAATATACTAAACTGGATAAATATAGAAGTAGTCCAAGTCAAGCTAAACAAAATAAACATGAGCAAGACTCTCCAGATGGATTAAACTCACAAGTACTTAAAGAACTCAGTCCAGTGAGTTTAACATCCATTGTGGGGAAACTATTTGCGGGTCTCTTAAGCGACTGTATACAGGAGTATGCAACATAGCCAAATACAATAAACCATTTCTCTAGACACAAGTTCTCCCACAAAGACAATTTTCTTTGTTTTTTTAGGCGAAAGATATTTTTTTTCAAAATCCTTTACTTTATACACCTGTTTCGACCACATTCTCAATATGGGGGGAGGGGTTTGATGAGATATCCACATGTGTATTACCATTAATTTAGCCAATTGTATTATAAAATCTTGTGTATTCCAAATTCTCAGTACAACCCAGAAATAAAGGCTTTTATCCCACATAAGTTTGCAGTGAACTGTTAATGGTTGTACAAATATCCTCCCAATAACAAGGCAATTTAGGTCATCACAATAAAAGATGTATCAGGTCGATATCAAAAAGTTTACAATTTGCACAATCTAACTTGTTATTAAAGCATCTATTTAATATTTTAGGTGTGTAATGCAATCTATGGAATGCATTATAAATACTAAATCCATGATTCATTATAAAACACAGTCTTAATATTTTTACAAACAGATTTCCATTCCTTAATGGGATTGTCCAGTTTAAGACATTGTGAGAAAGTGAAGGGTGTGGTTTGGGAGGACAGGTATGTTCCAGCCAGGCAGTTAAAGGGTGTGTGGTAGAAGTCCACAGCAGGGAGGTCTGATATAGGCTGAGTGTCAGAACTAGGAGGGGTAGCACTATACTGAGGAAAACTGACCTGTGTATCTGAACCTGCATTAGGGTAACTCTGTGCCACCCGTCTGTAGTAACCAGAGCAAGAGCCTGGCAGCCAGACTCTTGTATAGATAGGGTCTGTTTCTGTATTAGTTATTTCTCAGCCTTGAAGGTTTTGTTTTTGTTTGTGCCTTTGTAAAGGCAAACTGTTATGCACCTGAAACCAAATAAACTCCAAACTTGATTGTGATCCAGCCTCTGTGTCCCTGTTTCCTGCACTGCTACCAAGCATCTACCTGAGCGGTTGCCCACATATGGTGCTTCGGATGCGGGCATAAGTGCAGTGAGACATACACAGGCTGCATGTACTGGTAGCTGACGGCGCTGAAATAGAGAGCCACAGCCATGGAGGAGGTTGTGAAGCAGCTGATACAGGCTAATGCAGCGCAACAAGAGACTGACTCTTGGCCCAGCAGATATCAATGTTGCTGGCCGCTCAGCAAAAGGCTAACCCACCAAAGCCAGAGCGGGACATCAGGAAAAAGGTCCGTAAAGCGCTGACCAAGATGACGGCAGAGAACGAAATAGAGGCCTATTTGACTGGGTTTGAAAGAGTGGCCAACTGTGAGAGGCTTCCACGAAACCTCTGGGCCGAGGTGTTGGCACCTTTTTTAGTCGCCGAGCCCGAGCAAGCCTATTTTGACCTGAGTAAACAGGATGCATACGACTACTAGCAGGTGAATTCGGAGATCCTGGCCCGACTGGGTGTGGATCAGCACGTTCGGGCTCAAAGAGTGCACAGTTGGGAATACCAGGAAGCATTCCCACCGAGGTCACAAATGCACCACCTAGTACAACTTGTCCGTAAGTGGCTACAGCCGGAGATGTTGACCCCAGCCCAGATGGTGGAGCGGGTCGTCATGAACCGGTATCTGAGGGCTTTACCGGGTAAGATCCTGCAGTGGGTGGGTCATGGAGACTCAACTAACGCCTATGCATTGGTGGGGTTGGTGGAACGCTGCTGGGCTACAGAGTCCCTCAGGAAGGAGCCCTCCCAGATCTCACAAGTCCCCAAGGCCCGGAGGGCCAACATTCCTCGAGCTCCCGAGGATAAGATAGTGACCCAGGGGAGGAGGAGGGGAGAGATGGTCATCTGCTGGGATTGCCACGAACTGGGCCGTATTGCGGCTAGTTGTCCCCATGCCTTGGAGCCCATGGACTGCAGCCTGGGTCAGAGGGTGTCCCTCTACTCTGCCCCAGCCTATGTTGCTGTCACCTCTGACACTGCTGACGGGCATCACCTATGCCAAGTGTCTGTGGCTGGGTGCCCAGTGGTGGCACTACTAGACTCTGGCAGTTGGGTGACCCTTGTTAATGGGTCCTGTGTTGATCTCGGGACTGTCACCGGACGCACAGTCGGGGTCCTGTGCATACATGGCAATTTAAGAGACTACCCGACTGTGATTGTCACCATCCAGACCCCCAACACGAGGTAGGGGTTGTCAAGAACTTACCCCATGACCTCATTCTGGGATGGGACTTTCCCCTGTTTTGGACTCTGTGGCGACGAAAGCAAAGGTCAGAGAACACACCCCCAGGAATACCACAAGTATTGTCTGGTCAGGTCCTGGAGCCTGAACCCAGTGACCGGGACTCTAGGGTTCCTGCCCTAGGGGTGACCATTTTAGGAGAAAGTGGTAGCTCTGTGTTTCCCCTAGAGGTAATGACAGGCAAAGCCGAGGAGGCTGGTACCGAACCTCAGATGTTGGACTTGGAGGTGTCCCGTGATAATTTTGGTTCTGCACAACTCCAGGACCCCACTCTGAAAAGGGTCGGGGAGAATGTTAGTGTTATTAATGGTGTGTCTCAGCGCCCAGGTGCTGAAGAGGTGTTCCCCCGCATGGCTGTCAACCAGGAGTTGTTATACCGAGTTGACAGGGTGCGAGGTGAGACCTTAGAGCAGTTACTGGTACCCAGGCCTTATTGCCGGACAGTGCTGGAGTTAGCACATAAACATGTGCTAGGGGGACACCTAGGTGCCACAAAAACGCTGGACCGCATATTGCAGCTTTTTTTATTGGCCTGGGGTATATCATGAGGTTAAAGTGTATTGTGAAACATGTCTGGAGTGTCAGTTGCATGCCCCCAAGGCACATTTCTGAAGCCCCGTGGTACCTCTGCCCATTATTGAGGTGCCCTTTGAAAGAATTACCATGGACTTGGTGGGTCCTTTAGTTAAGTCCACTCGGGGGCATCAGCATATTTTGGTAGTCATGGACTATGCTACCTGATATCCTGAAGCTATCCTACTATGGCACACATCGGCAAAGTTGATTGCTAAAGAGTTGTTCGCCATGTTTTGCTAAGTGGGTCTACCCAAGGAGATCCTCACGGATCAGGGTACCCCGTTCATGTCTAAAGTCACCAGGGAACTACAGTGCCTTGCGAAAGTATTCGGCCCCCTTGAACTTTTCAACCTTTTGCCACATTTCAGGCTTCAAACATAAGGATATAAAATTTTAAATTTTTTGGTGAAGATTCAACAACAAGTGGGACACAATCGTGAAGTGGAACGAAATTTATTGGATATTTTAAACTTTTGTAAAAAATAAGAAACTGAAAAGTGGGACGTGCTAAATTATTCGGCCCCCTTAAGTTAATACTTTGTAGCGCCACCTTTTGCTGCGATTACAGCTGCAAGTCGCTTGGGGTATGTCTCTATCCGTTTTGCACATCGAGAGACTGAAATTCTTGCCCATTCTTCCTTGGAAAACAGCTCGAGCTCAGTGAGGCTGGATGGAGAGCGTTTGTGAACTGCAGTTTTCAGCTCTTTCCACAGATTCTCGATTGGATTCAGGTCTGGACTTTGACTTGGCCATTCTAACACCTGGATACGTTTATTTGTGAACAATTCCATTGTAGATTTTGCTTTATGTTTGGGATCATTGTCTTGTTGGAAGATAAATCTCCGTCCCAGTCTCAGGTCTTTTGCAGACTCCAACAGGTTTTCTTACAGAATGGTCCTGTATTTGGCTCTATCCATCTTCCCATCAATTTTAACCATCTTCCCTGTTCCTGCTGAAGAAAAGAAGGCCCAAACCATGATGCTGCCACCACCATGTTTGACAGTGGGGATGGTGTGTTCAGGGTGATGAGCTGTGTTGCTTTTACGCCAAACATATCGTTTTGCATTGTGGCCAAAAAGTTCGATTTTGGTTTCATCTGACCAGAGCACCTTCTTCCACATGTTTGGTGTGTCTCCCAGGTGGCTTGTGGCAAACTTTAAACAAGACTTTTTATGGATATCTTTGAGAAATGGCTTTGTTCTTGCCACTCTTTCATAAAGGTTTTGTGCAGTCTATGACTGATTGTTGTTCTATGGACAGACTCTCCCACCTCAGCTGTAGATCTCTGCAGTTCATCCAGAGTGATCATGGACCTCTTGGCTGCATCTCTGATCAGTCTTCTCCTTGTTTGAGATGAAAGTTTAGAGGGACGGCCGGGTCTTGGTAGATTTGCAGTGGTCTGATACTCCTTCCATTTCAATATGATTGCTTGCACAGTGCTCCTTGGGATGTTTAAAGTTTGGGAAATCTTTTTGTATCCAAATCCAGCTTTAAACTTCTCCACAACAGTATCACAGACCTGCCTGGTGTGTTCCTTGGTTTTCATGATGCTCTCTGCGCTTTAAACAGAACCCTGAGACTATCACAGAGCAGGTGCATTTATACGGAGACTTGATTACACACAGGTGGATTATATTTATCATCATCAGTCATTTAGGACAACATTGGATCATTCAGAAAGCCTCACTGAACTTCTGGAGTGAGTTTGCTGCACTGACAGTAAAGGGGCCGAATAATATTGCACGCCCCACTTTTCAGTTTTTTATTTTTTACAAAAGTTTAAAATAACCAATAAATTTCGTTCCACTTCACAATAGTGTCCCACTTGTTGTTGATTCTTCACCCAAAAATTTAAATTTTATATCCTTATGTTTGAAGCCTGAAATGTGGCAAAAGGTTGAAAAGTTCAAGGGGGCCAAATACTTTCACAAGGCACTGTATGTAAACTTTTTAATATCAAACAGTTACGTACATCTGTTTATCATCCCCAGACAGACGGGTTAGTAGAACAGGTTAACAAAACCCTAAAAGGTATGTTAAAAAAGGTGGTAAACAAGGATGGAAAGGACTGGGATGTTTTGTTACCATAAATGTTGGCTATCCGTGAGGTATCACAATCTTCCACTGGGTTTTCCCCTTTTGAGTTGGTCTACGGCAGACATGCTAGGGGTCTGTTGGACATTGCCAGAGAAACATGGGAGCAAGAGCCCACCCCCCTACAAAAGTGTTATTGAACACATCACTGGTATGCAGGACAGGGTGGTGGCCATTATGGCCATAGTTAGAGAGCATCTGGAGGAGACCCAAAAGGCTCAAAGCCGGGTTTACAATATGTCGGCGAAGGTAAGGACCTTTAAACCCGGTGACGAGTACTCGTACTCCTTCCCAAATGGCAAGGACCCTATGAGGTGTTGGAGAAAATAGGGGAAGTGAACTACAAGGAAAATTAATGAGGTATCTAAATTTGATGCCTACCCCATGCCACGGGTAGACCAACTTATTGAGAGACTGGGAGGTGCACGGTACTTCACTACGCTTGATCTCACTAAGGGATACTGGCAGGTACCCCTAACGGATAGCGCCAAAGAAAAAACTGCCTTTATCACCCCTCAGGGACTTTTTCACTATCTTGTGTTACCGTTCGGGCTCCACAGGGCCCCAGCCACATTCCAGAGGTTAATGGACATAGTGTTAAAACCTCATAGAAGATACGCTTCGGCATATCTGGATGACATATCATTTTCAGCAATGACTGGGAGAGTCACTTGCCCAAGGTACAAGCTGTGGTGAATTCTTTGAGAGCAGATGGCCTGACCGCTCACCCCAAGAAGTGTGCTTTGGGGATGGAGGAGATGCGCTATTTGGGATATGTGATCGTATAATCAAACCCCAGGTTAACAAGGTTGACACTATCCAGAAATGGCCTCGACCTGTGAGCATCAAACAAGTAAGGTCATTCCTGGGCATTGTTGGGTATTAGACGCTTTATACCCAACTTTGCCACAGTGTCTGCTCCCCTGACGGACCTTCTAAAGGGTAAAAGGTCCGTTGTGGTACAGTGGAATGACCAGGCCGAATGTGCTTTTCAGGCGTTAAAGGTGGCCTTGTGTGGATCTCCTGTCCTCATTATGCCCGACTTCAGCAGATAGTTTGTGGTACAGACAGACGCATCAAATGTAGGGCTGGGAGCTATCCTGTCTCAGGAGGTGAATGGAGAAGAGAATCCAGTTACCTATCTGAGCAGGAAACTCACGCCAGCAGAGAGGAACTACAGCATAGTAGAGAGAGTGCGTCTGGCGATAAAATGGGTGTTAGAGGCCCTGAGGTACTACTTGCTGGGGAGGCAGTTCTGTCTAGTGACCGATCGCTCACCCCTCACTTGGATGAGCACATCCAAGGACAAGATTGCCAGGGTCACTAGATGGTTCTTGTCCCTTCAAAACTTTAGTTTCTCGGTGGAGCACAGAGTCGGGAAACTGCAAGGCAATGCGGATGCCTTGTCACGGACTCATTGTTTAATGACTGGAGTTCACCCCGAGGGGTCAGAACTGAGGGGGAGGGTATGTGAGAAAGTGAAGGGTGTGGTTTGGGAGAACAGGTATGTTCCAGCCAGGCAGTTAAAGGGTGTGTGGTAGGATCCCACAGCAGGGAGGTCACCTGACTAATTAAGGTCTGATATAGGCTGAGTGTCAGAACTAGGAGGTGTGGCACTACACTGAAGAAACTGACCTGTGTATCTGAACCTGCATCAGGGTAACTCTGTGCCACTCGTCTGTAGTAACCAGAGCGAGAGTCTGGCAGCCAGACTCTTGTATAGATAGGGTCTGTTTCTGTATTAGTTATTTCTCAGCCGAGAAGGTTTTGTTTTTGTTTGTGCCTTTGTAAAGGCAAACTGTTATGCACCTGAAACCAAATAAACTCCAAACTTGAGTGTGATCCAGCCTCTGTGTCCATTTCCTGCACTGCTATCAAGCATCTACCTGAGCGGTTCCCCACAACATATATTGAGAGGCAAATTGTTTGTATAATGAAAAGTTATAAAATTTTCCAATATACTTATGGCATCAATTCCTCACAGTTTTCTAGATCTCTGCTTTCTGTCATTCATTCTGTTACTTCTAGTGGATAAAAATCATTCCATGGTCATGTGATATACAGTCCATGGTCATGTGATGGTCACACAGGTGCACAGCTCGTTATAGTCACAGCACAGTAATCATACATCTGCCTGGTAATGAGCTGTTCACCTGTGTGTTCATCACATGATCATGGACTGTCCATTACATGACTGTGGACTGATTCTTATCCACTGTAAGTAAGCAGAATGAATGATAGCAAGCAGAGATCTAGAAAACAGGAATTGATACAGAAAGTATATAGGAAAATTATATAACTTTTCAATCAAGATCTCAGATTTCTAACTTCCTGAGATGTCACATATACCCAAAGTATAGGAAGTACTCCAGCATCAAGCAAAGTAAAAACACAAGTTTTAATGCATCAGGTTAAACCCTACATGCTCCAGGACATACATGTACATCTTGGTGCATGTGACTCTGAAGCAGGGCAGATGCATCAGCTATTGGGTCTGTGCTGTTTCACACAGCAGAAACCCAGCAGCTTTGCCCATGATCGGAGATGAAAATGGTGGTACTGCATTTTTTTTTTTCAATTCCACCTCATTTAGAATTTTTATCCAGCTTCCTAGTGCACTGTACAGAATATTGGTAGCATTTTGAAGTACAGGTTTTCTCACAAAAAACAAGCCCTTATGTGACTACATAAACTGAAAAAGGAATTAGTTATGGCTTTTGGAATGCAGAGATTAAAAAGTTGTGTCCCATAAGGGTTAAAAACCATGTGCATGTGTCAAAAAAAAAACAAAAAACAAAAAAACACCGGAGCATTTCAAACTGTCCATCAGTCCTTAGTCAAAATATATGCAAGATGAAAGTGAGTAGAAACATATATACTCCTACAGCAAGTGAAGATGTGATTACATGGACTTCAAATATTCTAAATTGTTAGTTTTTTATGAAACTGAACAAATGGCGAATCATCTCAGACGAACTAAAATGGCTGCTGCATTATCCAATGGGGTCTCTTCAGACCCCAGAGTATAAGAGATGGAAGCCTGGGGTAGGTGAAAAAATTTTAAAAAATTCATACGCACCTTACAAAGACATCAGTTGTCACATGAGCATACAGAGCTTCATGATGTCATGATGCTCTGTGTACCCATGTTACTGCTAAGGCACAATAACAGGCCTCAGTGCTAAGCCCGGACTGATGACGTCATAGAAGAGCACCGGATGCCGCAAGGAGGCCCACAATTAACCATTTCTAACATACTGCATGTATGCAGTATATATCCTTCCTCTAGTGTTAGGGTCGTGACCGACCCGTTTTAGGTTTTAAATGCATACAAATTCTACATACATTTGTTTATTGCATCAAGACTTTTTGACTTTTTCAGGAACTTATTTTTAAACAAAATACAATAAAATAAAACTATTTTACTAAATTGTAAAATGCTCTTATTAAAATTATAACATTTGTGTTGTTGGGGTCAATTTCGACCCAGGTCTAATATAAGAGTAAAAAAACAATAATAAGTCCCAAAACTGAACTCATAAACACAATATAAACCAACAGCCCACAGCCAGCTCTACCTCCAACAACTTGAGTTAGGGACATGTCCAGGCATGTATGGCCAAATCAGCTTACAGTTGGTACTTTGCAGAGTATACATCTTCAGTTTACACCATGCAACAATGAGGAGAAGATTAGATGCAAGCCAAATTCTGGATTATATCTTGGATGATAATGAATCAGAGGACACACAGCAGCAAACTGATACAGATGAACAGGTTTCTGAGGAGGAAGATGATGTGGAGTATCAACCGGAAGACACAGACAGTTCTGATCAGTCTGATGAGGAGGTCACCGGTGCTGAAGCTGCTCCCGCTGAAAGATTCAAATCCAAAAGTGGCAAGATCATTTGGAGCTCAGTACCTCCAGATGTACATGGCAGGGCAGATGCTGCAAATGTCATAAAAATGACCCCTGGGATCACAAGGTTTGCTGTGACAAGAGTAAGTGACATCAAGACATGTTTTGATCTGTTTATGCCATTGTCAATAAAAAAAAGTCATTATTGCTAATTTGCTATGACAAACCTTGAAGGAAAAAAAGTTCACGGCAACATGTGGAATGACCTTCATGATGATGACCTGGATGCCTACATTGGTGTTCTTCTCCTTGCTGGAGTGTACAAATACTGCAATGAGGCCACTGATAGTCTCTGGGACGCATCGACAGGCAGGAATATTTTCCGGGCAACAATGTCACTTCAAAAGTTTCAAATGATATCAAGAGTCCTCAGATTTGACAACAGAGACACCAGAACAAAATCTGACAAACTTGCTCCCATCAGGGATGTTTGGGAGAAATGGGTGCAGCTCCTTCCACTGATGTTCAACCCAGGGCCAGAGGTGACAGTAGACGAACGTTTTCTCCCTTTCCGTGGAAAATGCCCCTTCCGGCAATACATGCCAAGTAAGCCAGGCAAATACGGCATAAAAATCTGGGCAGCCTGTGATGCAAAAACTAGCTATGCATGGAATCTACAGATTTACACAGGCAAGTCTGCAAGCGGCATCCCTGAAAAAAAAACAAGGAAAACGTGTAGTCCTCGATATGACTACTGGACTGCAGGGTCACAACATTACTTGTGACAATTTTTTTTACCAGCTATGACCTTGGACAAGAACTTCTCAGGAGGAAAATCACCATGGTGGGCACAGTGAAAAAAAAAACAAACCTGAGCTGCCCGCTGAATTGTTGCAGATGAAGGACAGGGCTCCACTTTCCTCAAAGTTTGTTTTTACAGACACCACCACTGCTGTTTCATACTGCCCCAAAAAACGACGGAATGTGGTACTGATGTCCACACTTCACAAAGATGCAGCTGTGTCATCAGGAAGTGACAAAAAGCCCAGAATCATCCTGGACTATAACAAAAACAAAGTAGGAGTGGACAACCTGGACAAGCTGACTGCCACCTACACTTGCCAGCGAATGACTAGGAGATGGCCAATGGTTGTATTTTCCAACATCCTTGATGTGTCAGCATACAATGCATTTGTGTTGTGGACCCACATTCACCAAGGATGGAATTCAAAGAAAAAAAACAGGATGTTTCTTGAGGAACTAGGAAGATCCCTTGTCAAGGCGCACATTGACCAAAGGGAACGGGTGCCCCGAGACCCAGCCGCTGCAGCCTTGGTCCGACAACTCCAGAGCTCAACAAGTGCTTCGCCCACACCCACAGCAACACAAAGAGCATCATCACCAGCATCCTCCTCAACCAGCCCTGCCTCAACATCAACCACAACAGCCACAACCCCAGTGAGACCACCTGATTCTAAAAGAAAGAGGTGTCAGGTCTGCCCTAGCAATAAGGACAGAAAGACAAACACATCGTGCTTCGCCTGCAAAAAATATCTCTGCAAAGAACACACAAAAAGTGTCACTTTTTGCCACACATGCATCTAAATACTAATGCATCTAAAAACTAGTACTTGATTTCTGTTGATTTGATTTGCTTGATTGATTGTTGTTTGTTTGTTTGACCTAGAAAAGCTACTTTTTATTATTATTGCTATTAATGTTAATATAATTTTCATCTTTTATTTGTATTAAAGTTCTATAAAAAAAAAAAATCGTTTTTTTGCCTTTTTCATAAAGTAGTTAGATATGGGTTAAAATTGACCCGTAACACCATAGATGTTACTAGAGTTAATAATATAAAATATATATATGTATATTTTTTTTTACATTTAAGAAATGTGTTCTAAAACCCTTCAGTAATAGTCAGGTAATATAACAAACTTTTTTAAGTTTATATTATTCTCTTGAGGTTCATTTGACAATATTTTTATATTGAAAATGAAGGGTACGCTCTCAAATGAAAGGCCCAGGGGGCCACAACAAAAATATTAAAATCAATCCTTCCATGGATGAGAAACCCTAACAAGGTAACTAAGAGGTAAGAAACAAATTGGATCATAAATAACTGTTTTTAGGGTATCCTAGGGGTGATTTAAGACATGGGTCAAAACCGACCCGTTAACATAAGAAAGAGTAACAGAAAGCTAACACTAGAGGAAGGATATCCAAAGAAAATGAAAGTTCCAATAATGCGATGGAAAGTGCAAACTTACAGTACTGACTTTCCTGTTGTTGTAATGTAGTGCAAGTATAGTGGCAACAGACTTTGGACACAGGCTGTTGTTTATAACTGTTTACTGAAAGTCTTCAAAGAGGCATAGGAAAGCACTTATACGAAGCAAAAAATAATAATAATTGGTTAACTCCACTGAAGTACCCCATCTTCAGTGGCATACCTGTGAATCTTCCTCTCTTCCCACAAATAATCTCCAAAGGTTTACCATGGCAACTCTTTGCAGACAACATATATGGCAGAAGGTATCTTAATGGTCTAACCTGTCGAACCTTGTCTATGAAGAGTATGCAAGAAAGGGTACTCGACTTGCAACTGTACAGTCTTTGGTTTTACAAATACAAAACGTGAATACTTGCCACACGATGAAGCAAAGTTAGGGTTAAACTCATATATGGCACATTAAACCCACAACTATACTCAGTCTCTCCTTGGTCATTTAGCACAATAACATAGCTACCTTTGGTTACTCAAGCTGAGTACAACACAATCCTGGTACTGTAGGCTTGATCTCCTGTTATTACAGTGGGGAAAAAAAAGTATTTAGTCAGCCACCAATTGTGCAAGTTCTCCCACTTAAAAAGATGAGGCCGGCCTGTAATTGACATCATAGGTAGACCTCAACTATGAGAGACAAGATGAGAAAACAAATTCAGAAAATCACATGGTCTGATTTTTAAATAATTTATTTGCAAATTATGGTGGAAAATAAGGTCTACCTACTGTAGCTACCCACTGTAGCTCTGTTTCAATCTTACACTCACACTTTTGGGCCAGATAGGGACTTTCACATGTATAAAGGCTTACTGTATATATCTTTTCAGTGTGGTTTTTGGCCAATATGTAATTCTACGAGGCCTACTTGTTTCTCAGGTACCCCTATAGCTCTGTCCTTATTTCTTTCTTGGGACTTCCTGGAACTAAAGAATCAATCTCACATAGAGACCAGGGTGAGCGCCTGCTGTGCTACATTTTCACCCAACATTTTTGGTTCAAGTCAACATGCTAACTTCAGCCACAAGGTTGCTGTAAGGGAATTGCCAGTTGAGCAATTTCCCAGTGCTGCTGCTGAACCTGGGAGGAAGGGAATGACAGAGACAGTGAGACCTAAACTTGACCCAGCCCCTCACTTGCCTCACTGCCCTAGGTGACAGTGGACAACTGGGCACCAGTCCCTTCTTATGATAAGTGTGACACAGAACAGAACAAGACAAAATAACACAGAAGAGGAGTCAGCAAGCCGAGGTCAAACCAGAGAGACAAACAGTACCAAATCCCAATCCAAAAGAGTAGTAACAAGAAAAGCCAAAGGTCAGAAGTCAGTAAGTACAATACAATAAAGAGCAAGTAGAATGCTTAGCAAGGACAGAGTCAGACAGGGTACATAAGAACCTAAAGCAAGGAATCATAGCTGGACACTGCAATCAAACGATTCCTGTAACTGTCAATGACACTTCTGCACCTCTCAACAGGTATTTTGGCCCACTCCTCATGAGTAAACTGCTCCAGTTGTCTCCGGTTTGAAGGGTGCCTTTTCCAGACGGCATATTTCAGCTCCTTCCAAAGATGCTCAATAGGATTTAGGTCAGGGCTCATAGAAGGCCACTTCAGATTAGTCCAATGTTTTCCTATTAGCCATTCTTGGGTGTTTTAGTTGTGTGTTTTGGGTCATTATCCTGTTGCAGGACCCATGTCTTGCGACTGAAACCAAGCTTTCTGACACTGGGCAGCACATTTCTCTCTAGAATCCCTTGATAGTCTTGAGATTTCATTGTACCCTGCATAGATTCAAGACACCCTGTGCCAGATGCAGCAAAGCAGCCCCAGAACATAACAGTGCCTCCATGTTTCACAGTAGGGACAGTGTTCTTTTCAAGATATGCTTCATTTTTCCATCTGTGAACATAGAGCTGATGTGCCTTGCCAAAAATTTTGATTTTTGTCTCATCTGTCCATAGGACATTCTCCCAGAAGCTTTGTGGCTTGTCAACATGTAGTTTGGCAAATTACTTTTGTCAGATTCAAGTTATTTTTGTGACCATTGTGGGTTTTTCTTTCATTAAACGAGGGGTACCAACAATTTTGTCCACATGTGTGTATATACAGTATATGATTGCATCATCATTTGGCAAGAATATTCTGAGAAATTCTTACAATCCACATAATTTACCAAGTTAATAACAGTCAAATAACTTTCAGGTATTTTACTCGGGGGCAAACCGACAGACAATAGAGTAGACAACATGCTATATAGGAAATCCATGTTTGGAAATGTGACACTTTATGCAGTTGTCTCCCAAGTACATCAAAAATCTTACTATTGTATATGAGCGTGTAGGAAATAACACTTATCTTAACAAAAGCCACACCATAGATTGAAGACTACACCACAGAATATATAAAAAAAATACCATTGATAGAGCTAAAATATCACCAATGCTAAAACTAGAAGAATTACCTTTTTGCAATAAACAAACTCAAACCCAGTGGTGTTAAATATCACCTTTATTACGGACTACAATAGAGTCATCTCCATTGTCTAAAATTATTTTACCATTCCATACGATGATGAAACAGTCCATAAGATTTTATGGGGGGGAAGAGGAGCTTTAAGTTTGTTGACAGACAGTTCACCTCTCTGTGTAATATACTTTCTCCTAATATTTTCTACAATACAGTATGTGTCCCAAATACATATAAGGCTAGGTTCACACCTGCGCTGGCTCTCTGCTGGGTGATTCCGTTCCCCATTCCGCTTTAAAAATGTGGTTAGAAAAGTCCTTCAAGCAGCGCTTTTCTCTTCACATTTTTCGCACTTCTCGAGCGGAAACCCACAGATCCCATTATAGTCTATGCGGTACGCAGTTTTCCACAGGTAACCACTTTTTTAAGCAGATTAGATTTCCACTCGATGGGTCCCCAAGCAGACCCCCTGAACAGAAACCCCAACGTAGGTGTCAACCTAGTGTAACTCAAATATAAGATGAATTCAAATGCAGACTGCAGTGCATTTTCTGCACCACAAGGAAACCTAAAGTGTTTTTCCCATTGCAACCTTCAGAAGGTACTGAGATAGGCAAAACACCATAAATTAATTTTTTTAAAGGTAATAGAAGTAAAGCTGGAATCACATGAACATTGTTGAAAACAGCATTTTGCACCCAAGGGGCTCCCGTTTTTATGGATATCTCATATATTTGATTGTATTGAGGAATCTGTGAAAATGGACAAAAATAGAACATTACCTATTTTTTAATGGTCTGTTAAAATGGATACCCCCCTCTGCCCCCCCCCCCTGTTCACATACAGTGAATTTAATGCAACCATTGACATTAGGATTTACAGAAACAGTGTAGCATAGCAAGCTATGCAGTTTACATACCTCCTGATTGTCAGTCTGAAACACATCAGCATGACATTTTTCACAGGTGCAAATATTTAATTTGATATATTAAAAGTTGTGTTTCGACTTCACTGGATCTTGAATCACCTCCTATACTTTATATCTATACCTGGACCAGTGACCTGCTCTGTGTAACTAATTCCTCCCTGAACTCACACTACCCTCAACAGTAGTGAGCTGATGTATGCTATTTTTTGTTATTTTTCATATGTAATACCACTTTTCATTATTTCATATATTTTGCATTGCTCTACAAGAAGAGTTTGTCTCTTTGAATACACTTATTCAGATTATTTTACAATTTTGGAATTGTTAAGAAGTAAGATATTTTTCCTACACTTATTAAGGTAACAATGTTGACATAGTTATGGTGACACAGCATTAAAGACATTAAAAAGCTCATTGACCAAGGACTCTGTCAAGCAATTTAGATAAATGCAGTAAGAAGGTAAAGGAGGATAAAGGGCAAATAAAATATCAATATTCATCTTTAATTGAAATGTCACATAAATTTGGAATGGACAACTATAATGAGTTAGGATTCATATGCAACTACATAGATTGTTGAGGACACATCATTCAGAAACCAATACTTTGATTGCATGGTACATAGCAATTGTCAGCAAGAAAATCATGCACGCAAGAAGCTTGTTATGGAGCATTTTTTTGTGTTTTTAAGCCAGATATCCCTCTTTTAAAAACATTTATTAAAGCACCTCAATGCTATGCTATACAGTGCTGCACCTACAGTATAACAAACCCAGAACATCTAAAGTATTCCCCAGCAAACATGTATTATAGCCTGAGAACACAGGCAGTAGTGGGCTATAATAGATACTGTATAAGAGGGAGCACTTAAATATTGCTTTGTTGGTAAAAAAAAAAATGTACATGAACATCTTATGATAATATCTAATTTCCCATTGCTATTTTACATTATAGAAATGTACTTTATTAAAGTATACAGTTTAGACAGATGATGGGCAGGAGAAAATGCAAAGAAAAAGATTAAAGCCAAGGCCAGATTTTGCTACGTTTTGTGAGCCAAAGCCAAAAGTGGCTTCAAAAGGTATGAGGAATAAAATGTAAGCACTGATACATCTCCCTTCTCCTAAATCCACTTCTGGTTTTGTAAAAAAAAAAACCCCAGCAAAATCTGCAACCTTAGGCTACGGCTACACATAGCAAAACATGGCTAAAAAACTAAGCAGAAGAAAACACCATGGAAATTCAAAGGGAAACAATGCACCATAAAAACACTTTCACATAAAAGTATTTTTTAATTGTTTTTCTGCTGCATTTTTTTCAATCTTTATCTATTAAATTTTATAATTTTATATAATATATTTTATATAACATATGTTGACATCACAAAGTCAGAGTAAAACATGTTGAGTAAAAATACAAACTTTATACTTCTAAGAAGAGAGCAAATTAGTAAGGTAAAGATACAACATTGAACAAAGGATGCAGAAATACAGGCCAGGGGGACTTCGATTTAATATTGCTTGACTGGGGAAGGTGCAATCATGGGTTGAAGCAACTAAGAAGGGTCGTAAGCTAAGTACGGGATGGAGATGATCTAAAGTAGTCAGATCTGTGTTTGTGGGGAAGGGAACTGGCCCTATGCCATGGCTCCCAGGTGGTGAGGAATTTATACCTGGAGACAAATTCCTGGCTACAGAGTTTTTCATACCCATGGAGTTGGTTCGCTTTTTCTCTCCACTGGTGGATGGAAGGAGGCTCTGTCTCGTGCCATTTTAATGGGATTACTAGTTTCGTCGCCTGGATAAGTCAGGTGATTATACAAGATTTCATTGGTTTGTAATCTGGAGTAGAGGCCCATAGGAGTATGGTGTCAGGGCCAAGGGTAACCTATATATGGCAGATTGCCTTGATTTCTCTTTCTATAGCTTCCCCTAAGGGTCTAATTTTAGATCAGGTTACCCAGAGGTGTGAGAGAGAGCCTGTGCATAAACCACATCTCCAGCATAGATTTGATAAGTACAGTTTAATGTGATTAAGAAAGACAGGGGTTCTATACCATCTAGTAAGTATCTTGACACACCTAGAGAAGCCATCAAAGTAGGACAATATTTGCTTGATTTCAGCAGGAGAGAATGTGAATTTGAGTTCCTTTTCCCATTCACTAATGTAGCTGGGTTTGGTAGGGAGGGTAACAATAAGTTTGCATATATGTTAGATACTGAGTTAGAGCTGGGGCAAACTGATTTGGGTAATTTCTCAAGCCATTTAAGACTTCTGAATGGGAATGCGATGGATCTGAGAAAAGTTCAGGAGAGGTGGAATGTAGGGGTCTGGGAGCACAAAATCTCTCTGCTCCTTGCGTCTCATGAGTAAAGAAAAATCTAGTCATGGGCGGGTGCCTTGCCACAAGAATGAGGTAAAAAGGCAACAAAGGCTTTTGAAAAAGGAGGAAGAGATGGTAATGGGGACAGTTTGCATACGTAGAGTAATTTGGGTAGGAAATACGTCTTTAAGATGTTTTCCCTGCCCATCCAAGAATTGTGCGAGATATGCATATTAGATAGTTGTTGCTTAATGTCAGCTAGAAGAGGAGTGCAGTTAAGTGAAAAAAGTTGGTCATGGTCTGTTGGTATTTTAATCCCAAGTACTTTAATAGAGTTTGAAGGGTATGGGCGAGGGCGTTAACATCAAGTATTTTAGATTGTTCATAATTAATTTTAAAATTGGAAACAAGGCCAAATTGTGTGAAGATTGGGGACCTTGGGGATAGCTGTGGAGGGATTCAATAAAATAACCACTAAGCCATGGTTGAAGTTGCCGGAGGTGACGCCTTGAATATTAGGGGATTGCCTTATTTTTTGGATCACTGTTACCATCACCAAAATGAATAGGGATGGGGAAGGGTACGGAGCCATTAAGGTGTGACATGAAACTGGCATGAATATTAAGTCCAAATTGCAGAGTTTGAAATTTTTGCATTAACACTATGTATGATGTGTGAGGGTCACAAATCACCACCTCATTGCAAACAGATAACAGCAAGAATTACTGATCCCTCCCTCATGCCCCACAATTTTCCAGATTGTTTATTTCCTGACCTGTTGTAAATAACTTCTCTTCTAAGACCCTTTGAAGATCCAGGTCTTGTGTGTATAAAGAGTGTGAATTTTCAGTTTCTTGTATGTCTGAAGAAGAGAGCTAGACTCTCGAAAGCTTACTATCAAATATACTCAGTTAGCCTCTAAAAGGTATGGCATGATTTCTTCACTCTTCCACTACTTTCTATGGCTAACACTGTACAACATTATACTACTTAAAGGGCTACTGGAATATTCTGTTTCTTAGCAAGATAGATTGCGTGTATCAATCTAGATATGTTAAATTTGCTTTCCTCTAGGAAAGAAGATGTCTTGGAATTTTTTGTAATATGGTATAGAAAAGCCATAGGGGCCAGGGCTCTTACCATTAGGGATGAAATTCAGAACTTCCAGTGGAGCAGAAGGAGCACACCTGTGACATTCAGATACGCTTGGGAGGTATATGAAATCTAGGAAATCTTGGATACGTTTAGGGACATCTAAACTAAATCTAGGGGAATTTAAATGATATAAAGGATTGTAGTAATTGTGGAATTCTTTAGCAATAGCCGCAGTGGTATATTATTTAGTCACCATCAATGTCTTTACAGAGGAAATGAATTCCCTAACTTTTTGCTTCTTTAGTAGCAGTGAAGTAAGTTTTGAACCTTTGTCACCATGTGTTTGTGATGGCAGGATTGTTGGGCTTTGACGCTTTTAAGGTGAGTAAATCCTTTAGTTGCTCTCTAAGGTCTTTTAGCTCTTCTTGCTTGGAGTTTGAGGTACTGAGTTTAGCCTGGTTTTCAAGTCTTCATATACAGGAAAGCACATGGCACAATTGGGCCTCCCTCTGTTTCTTGAGTCCTGTGTAAATACTTATTAACTCCCCCTCAAAACTGCTTTACCAGCTTGTTCTGTGGGAGTCCCGTTATTCAAGTAAAACACTCTGGACTTGGAGAGATAAGATGCAGCAGAGATGGCGGAAGGCATCAAGACTGGATGCACCCAGAAACTTGTCTTAGGTGGCGAGAAAGTACCACAAATAGTTTGACTAGGGCTTGAGAGAGAGCCCGGGGGGTGTTTTCAGGTAGCTACTTAATTAGTAACAGCAAGGATGAGTTAGATTGGGAATCAGTAAAGCAGAGCTCCAGCTCCACATGTCTGCTCACAGTGCTTGCTAGCCACACCCATTCTGCTGCAGTTTTCATTTTTGCTCTCCCTCCACATATGTCTATAGGGAAAATGCAGCATTTCCACATGTAAAATTAACATGCCATGCTTTTCTGCAGCACTTATTTCCTCATTCATTCACTTTGCTGGAACTGCAGCATTTTTTTTGCTGTATTTCCACAACAACCGGAAGCGCTGTGTTTATGCAACATGTAGCCGTATACCAAAGAAAGAAAAAAAAGAGTACACTAAAATGTAACTGGGGTTGAGGAGCTGATGATAAGCGTATGATGATAAGCTTTGCGAAAAACCTGGTCAGGGTAGCCTCTTCTACCGAACCTGCCCCTCAAATCCTTAGCCATTACTTGAAAGTCTGATAAACAGGAACAGTTTTGTCGCATCCTCAGATATTGTCCCAGACCTTAAGGATGGAGAATGCCAGCTGTTCCACTACAGCAGCAAATTTGTGGCTGTTTCCTTCCTATAAACACAGGTATGTAACCGACCAGATGTGCTTTTAGAAATAGTTAAATCCGGGAAAGTCATTTTTACATCCTGGATCAAATCATTGATATTCAATACTTGAACAAACAATGTGAATTTTCCCCCGGGTCCATCCCACAAAATGAACACATCATCTATGTAACAGACCCAGAGGAGGATATACCATGTCCATTGATCCATAGGCTCAGTGAAGACCCTTACCTTCTCCCACCAGCCCAGGAATAGCTTGGCATACGATGGGGCACAAGGACTCCCCATAACAACCCCCCAGAGCTGGTGGAAGACACTCCCATTTAAGAGGAATATGTTCCTCTCTAAGACAAAAGTTAATTCCATGACAAACTGGTTATGCTCCTCCATATGGTTACCTCTTGTAGCCAAAAAATCCCCAACAGCCCTACATCCCTGATGATGGGGTATGGAGCTGTACAGCTTAGCCCTGTTTGCAACTGAGTGTGTAAGTTGGATGAGACATAAACACATTTGGGGTGGGGAGTCTCTTGCTCTACATTGAGTCTCCCCTAATGCGGGCAAGCTATAGACTGAGTGGCATCTTATACAGTCATAATCTTAATCATTTTTAGTTCTAAATATTTGGGTGTTTGCAACAGCCATTTCAATTTGATATATCTAATAACTGATGGACACAGTAATATTTCAGGATTGAAATGAGGTTTATTGTATTAACAGAAAATGTGCAATATGCATTAAACCAAAATTTGACCGGTGCAAAAGTATGGGCACCTCAACAGAAAAGTGACATTAATATTTAGTAGATCCTCCTTTTGCAAAAATAACAGCCTCTAGTCGCTTCCTGTAGCTTTTAATCAGTTCCTGGATCCTGGATGAAGGAATTTTTGACCATTCCTCTTTACAAAACAATTCCAGTTCAGTTAAGTTTGATGGTCGCCGAGCATGGACAGCCCGCTTCAAATTATCCCACAGATGTTCAATGATATTCAGGTCTGGGGACTGGGATGGCCATTCCAGAACATTGTAATTGTTCCTCTGCATGAATGCCTGAGTAGATTTGGAGCTGTGTTTTGGATCATTGTCTTGCTGAAATATCCATCCCCGGCGTAACTTCAAATTCGTCACTGATTCTTGTACATTATTCTCAAGAATCTGCTGATACTGAGTTGAATCCATGCGACCCTCAACTTTAACAAGATTCCCGGTGCCGGCATTGGCCACACAGCCCCAAAGCATTATGGAACCTCCACCAAATTTTACAGTGGGTAGCAAGTGTTTTTCTTGGAATGCTGTGTTTTTTTGACGCCATGCATAACGCCTTTTTGTATGACCAAACAACTCAATCTTTGTTTCATCAGTCCACAGGACCTTCTTCCAAAATGAAGCTGGCTTGTCCAAATGTGCTTTTGCATACCTCAGGCGACTCTGTTTGTGGCGTGCTTTCAGAAACGGCTTCTTTCGCATCACTCTCCCATACAGCTTCTCCTTGTGCAAAGTGTGCTGTATTGTTGACCGATGCACAGTGACACCATGTGCAGCAAGATGCTGCTGCAGCTCTTTGGAGGTGGTCTGTGGATTGTCCTTGACTGTTCTCACCATTCTTCTTCTCTGCCTTTCTGATATTTTTCTTGGCCTGCCACTTCTGGGCTTAACAAGAACTGTCCCTGTGGTCTTCCATTTCCTTACTATGTTCCTCACAGTGGAAACTGACAGGTTAAATCTCTGAGACAACTTTTTGTATCCTTCCCCTGAACAACTATGTTGAAAAATCTTTGTTTTCAGATCATTTGAGAGTTGTTTTGAGGAGCCCATGATGCCACTCTTCAGAGGAGATTCAAATAGGAGAACAACTTGCAATTTGGCCACCTTAAATACCTTTTCTCATGATTGGATACACCTGGCTATGAAGTTCAAAGCTCAGTGAGGTTACAAAACCAATTTTGTGCTTCAGTAAGTCAGTAAAAAGTAGTTAGGAGTATTCAAATCAATAAAATGATAAGGGTACCCAAATTTTTGCACCGGTCAAATTTTGGTTTAGTGCATATTGCACATTTTCTGCTAGTACAATAAACCTCATTTCAATCCTGAAATATTACTGTGTCCATCAGTTATTAGATATATCAAATTGAAATGGCTGTTGCAAACACCCAAATATTTAGAACTAAAAATGATTAAGATTAATAGGGGTGCAAAAACTTTTTCATAAGACTGTAGGTATGTGTATGGGTCCTACTCAAACTATTTAGCCTGGTATTTCCACACAGTATACTCACTTACTCATGCTTATGGGTGGCTGACTTATGGTGTATATATCTACACTCCTTTTGCTACCCACACACATGCAATTTGTAGTGGTTAGCCATATATTTTAGGCTATTTATTGAGATATATCCTACACTTTTAATTATATTAATAAAAGTTACATTTTAGTGTACTCTTTTTTTCTTTTTGTTGGTATAAATAGCTCATGGAGGTACACATACCCTGAATACCTAGCTGTTAATTTTTCAACATGTAGCCTTAACCTAACCTACCATTCACACGACCAAGTTTCAGTCATGAAACTCGGTCCATGTGTGTGCCGGATTTACCGGCTTGAACATTGTCCTGGCATTGAACAGGACTCCTAGCATCATCGTTATCTATGCTGCTGGGATAGTAATTTTTGCTGGGAGGCAGGGACTCCTAGCATCATAGATAACTGGATACTAGGATGCTAGGAGTCCCACTCCCGGCATACTGTTGAGGCCTGTAAATCCAACACACATGGCTGAAACTCCATTGTGTTAATGGGGTAACAGTTATTCTAAGATTGAATCAGTTAAAAAAAACACCTAGGATTAATGGGGTAATTCCAAGACTATATAAATTAGTGATTAATGAAATAATGGATAGCGGGAAAAAAATGTGGGTCATTTGTAGGGCGACCAATGGAAAGTGATATTGATGATATGTAAAAGTCCAGTAGATGCCATGCCATCTAATATGTAAAGACCAGAGAAACATAGAAACACAGAAGAATGATGTCAGATTTATTTTTGATCTGATTTTTCTATTTACTGTATTTTTGATTTTATCAAA
This sequence comes from Leptodactylus fallax, assembly GCA_947044405.1. Lineage (NCBI taxonomy): Eukaryota > Metazoa > Chordata > Amphibia > Anura > Leptodactylidae > Leptodactylus > Leptodactylus fallax. Next base: position 2,533,064 of record CAMRHE010000100.1, read on the forward strand.
AATTTATCACAGGCTTAACCACTTCCGGACCGCCCATTGAGTATATACTTCCGGATAGTGGTTGTCTTGTTCTGCAAGGACATACCGGAACGTCCTTGCAGTTTTAAGCAGCTGCACGAATTCTTGTTAACTACAGCCGGAGCTCTCCTAGAAAAGGCAAGGATGGTTTATTTCTGTCCCTGCCTTCCCGATCGCTGTGTACACAGTGCTCAATGAGTGCTGTATACACAGCTATGAGAGCTGCAATGATGCGGCTCCCCTCTGACCCGGCGGTCACGTGATCCATCAGGGATCAGAGACTGTTAGGGCTGCTGGGTCCTAGAGGACCCAGATCAGCTCTGTGGTCATGAGCAGGAGGCTACATTTCTCCTGTAACTGGGGATATATGTATTAGCCCCAGTTACAGGAGAAATCAGGCTCCCCACAAAAACAATAGTGTTCACATGCCCCCAAAGGTCTATTATGACCTTATGGGGACACAATGTAAAAAAATAGATAAATAAATAAATAAATAGAAATAATTTTTCTTTTTAAATAATTTAAAAAATAAATAAAAAATATGCCAATAACACGACTTAATCACAGGTTCTAGTCCCACCCCCAACAACACAATCTAAAATAAAAATTACTGTAACGGAGAGGAAAAACTATTTTAAAAAGTTTTGTGCTATAAAATAAAAAAAAAAAAATTAAAAGCGAAAAACAGACACGTTTTTCCTCCTCTTTTGTTTATATTTACCCGGATAAATAAAACATTCGAAAATAAAAACAACATACAAATAAATCCCTATGTGTCATCAAAAAAATACATAAAAATTAGTTGAATAACCCAAATGATAAGAATGTTACAGCCCTCAAAACCGCACATATGAAAAAAACCCCAAAAATGTGTTTGATCCTGAACCAGAGAAATTGGCCCGGTACTGAAGTGGTTAAATTCACTTCCTGTCACATTCATAAGAATAAAACCCACAATGCCCTAAATGAGATATGGCTATAGTAGCTGTCATAAGTTTTGAAAGTGTCATAAAGTGAGTTTTGAGGAAAGGAATTGATATGTATAAAAAAAATATATAATTTTTATGCACCAGAGAATCCAGAGGTAACTATATGTATTCATCTGTACAACCCTAAGGTCATGGGTAAATATGGGCAATAATGAAGTTCTTTTATGCAAGAAAAGTTATGTGGTGAATTTTCTGGGACATCCACTCCTAGAAAGATTGTCAACTGTCTTGAATGTTTTCCACTTATAATAAGTCTTTCTCTCTTTACAATAATGGACTTCATATTGTTTGGAATTGGCTTTATAATCCTTCCCAGATTGATGGGCAGCAAGAAATGCCCCTTATGGATCATGGCTGATGTCTTTCTTTCTCGGCATTGTGTTAACACACACCTTAATGCTCCAGACCAGCAAATATATAAGGACCAAAACACCCCCAGTCCAGAAAGGGTTAAGTTTGTTTTCAAGGTATTGCAATCCTGGCTTACTAGATATATGGAGTGTGAAAGATGAAAAACTAATAATACATTAATGTTAATAACCTTAATATATTACATTGTTTACTTATCTTAATTATTATATTTATATCTCATACCTAACTCGCTAATATAAAAGGAGAAATATTAATAATAAATATAAACAGCTCCCAATTGCCAAATAAATACAGTAGTATAATAATAATAATAATAATGGTTAACATTAATAAAAGTAGTTAGAATTCTTTTTTTTTTACCCTAGCTTGTGTATTGATCTCTGTTTGTACTCCAGCTACAATGTCTAGCCTTGGTATCAACAGGAATAACATATAACCATCGCAGATAGCATATAAAAGAATCCTTGACAATACTTGAACACATCACAATTCTTTAACACAACACTACACTATTAGTTACAAATATTTCCAATATTATGGGCATATAAGGACACATACTCCAAGTACCTGGCTTATTGTCCAACCATATTGACAAAGAGCACTTAGAATATATGGTGGTTCTTTCTCCTCTATCTAAGGCCCCTTGCAGACAACCATGGCCGTGACCAGTGTGCTATCCGTGTATTTCATGGATAGCACACTGACCCATTAATTCTATGGGCCCATACACATGACCGTGAATTACATGATCACGTGTGCGGGCCAACAGTCCAGGTCACAAAATATAGAACAGGTTCTATTTTGGGGCCCTTGCTTCCGTGGCTCCTATTCGTTTAATGAAAGGTGCCACGGAAGCACGGCTCGTGCACAGGCGGCACACGGGTGACATCCACGTGTCCCCTGTGTGCCGCCTGTGCCTTTAATTGACGGCCAAGGAAAAGCACACGGTCATTTGCAACTGGCCTAAGACATTGCAGTCTGGGACTTTACAGGAAGTGAAAAGCCCCAGCGGCAAGGTGTGTTGCCATTATATATGCATGTGCTGTAACTACACAGAATTCACTGCACACATGTTGTAAGCACAGACAGGGGAATGGGTGATGACTAAGTGACTACAAGAAAGACTGCTTAAAATTATGAAAACAATGGTGGATGATAAGTGGAGAAGGAAAAGGGTAAAATTGTCTCGATGATTTTATATGTATTGTTTTTGTATTTGTGTTATATAAAAACAATAAAAATTATTTAATAAAAAAGGTTTACTTAAAAAGATTAAAAGGACTAGAACGTGAGTCATACTGACCTCCATGAAATTAAGCAGACTGCTTTCTCTTCACTCATTAAATATTATTACGCTTGTCAGTCAATTCTCTAGTGAAGTCAATTTAAATGTAAAATCACACATCTGCTTTGGTAGGATAATAAGTTCATATAATAGCTACTCTCTGTTCTCTCCCCATACGCTCATTTCATGTGAAAAATATGTTAGCCTTAAACTAGTATTCTGTAGTCTTTTTTTAAATGTTATCTTATAACTATCACTTTTCTGATTAAATTAAGTAATTTTGCATAGTTTTATATCAGTTAAGCAGGGAACCTGTTAAAAATGTTTAATTTGACCCCTGTGTAAAATGTTTGTGAAATAATATATACCTAATGAGGTGAACTGAACATTTACTTCCTTTGAGGGCCTATGCTCATGTGGACTGTTATAGATAGTGTACTTGTTTTTGTAAGAATACATTTTACATGTTTTAAGAGTCACTACAAGCAGTCACACCTATGGGAAACCTACTCTTAGACCATAAAACTGTTGCAGAAATAGACGCAATCTCTGCCTATGACCCAGAAGACTACATCACACCACAAATCCTTCAGGAGGATTTCCAGTTACTGACTAAGACTATACCTCTTAAAGTTTACAAGGTCTCTTTACCACTTGCTTGGCTTACTGCGGGTCCACACAAAGCACATGAACAGCCACTTATGGTCAACCTCAATCCCAACCTACAAGAACTGAGGAATGCTTCTACCATTGCAATGTCCAATGTCAAGTCAGAATACAGCAAAAGGACAATGCTCCTACCTAATGGCACCTCCTCCTCGTGGTGTCACTGACACAAGAAATAGTGACATTTGTGGCAACAGTTCACCAGCATACGCTGCATAGTGTCTGGACTATGTGAGATACATAGTGTCAAGAAGTGAAATAATGAGTAATAATAAGTAATAAACAATGTAACATAAAATGCACATCAGCAAACTGCATTTGTCAACACAAACATAATAGTCAATTCTGTAAATAGGTAACATCTCTCTAACTAAAGAAATGTTTTAAGCAACCATCATGTCAAGACTTCCAGCATGTCAAGACTCATAATATATTCCTAGATCAATATCTACTGTATATATCAATAGAAAGAGAATGTTATGATTATATCCAATTTTCCTTTTTGTTGTTGCTGACAAATAAATGTCCATATTATAGTAATTTGAATATTTATGGAATAAATGATTACAGGTTTTACAAATGTATATTTTACATGTTTTCATGAACAGAGTGTTATTGTTTGTCTCATCTGAACCACGATTATGTGATAAATGATCCAGTCCATCTAAACATCCTACAGTAGGTACTGTATTACAATATTTTACTGTTAATATTTTTCTAAAAATGTTCTATTGTTACCACCTAGTGGTGAATTTAAAATATTTGCTATAATTAATTTGAAGACGCTATTGCAGGGATATGTTCATGCAAGTTCTGTAAATTATACACATTTTTAAGACAAAGACAAAGCTTTCAGAACTTAGATGACATGTTGAAATACTTACATCACTATTTATTTGTCTAATATGCACCTTGGCATCACTATTTACAAATCTATCTGTTCTAACCTGCAGCAATTACCTTCTTCCACCCAAGGATTGGATTGGATTCTTGTTTACTGATACCACCTTTTAACAGTGACATCACTAAAAGATAAGTGGGTTACACAGTTCCATAAACATGGCAACATTGTTCCATAAACATCCTTTTATTTATAAGCTAATCTACAAATCTCAAACCTTTTTTAACTAACAGTCTGCCCTTGCATTTACTCATTAGAACATATTGCCAATTTTGGAGATTTTTCCTGAAAGACCCTCTTTATTGGTCACCATGCATCTGAGAATAAAGCTTACTGTATAACACCATGTCTGAAGAAGAGAGCTAGTACTCTTGAAAGCTTACCATCAAATATACTCAGCCTCTAAAAGGTATTGCCTGATTTCTTCACTCTTCTTCTGATACAAGGGCAATCAAACATAACACCTACTGTATTAGGAGGATGGTGTGGTTGCTTAATCTCCTAACTGCAAATACAGTTGAAACCAGTAGTTTACATACACTATATAAAAAGACACATATGCATGTTTTTCTCACTATCTCACTATCTGAAATCAGAATAAACCTTTCCCGTTCTAGGTCTATCAGGATTACCAAAATTATTTATATTTGCCAAATGCCAGAATAATGAGAGAGAGAATTTTTAAGGCATTTTTATTACTTTCTGCCAAGTCAAAAGTTTACATACACCAAAATTACTATGCCTTTAAACAATTTGGGACAGCCCATATGATGATGTCATGTCTTTGGAAGCTTCTGATAGGTTTATTGGCAACATCTGAGTTAATTAGAGACACACCTGTGGATGTATTTTAAGGCAGACCTGAAACACACTGCTTACACTTTGTGTAACATCATGGGAAAGTCTAAAGAAATCAGCCAAGATATCTGGAAGAGAATTGTAGACTTGCACAAGTCTGGTGATGCAGGTATTACGAACCTATTGGGGAATCCTATGCCTCGATCCAGATTTACAGGACTTCTTTCATTTATTGAGTAACTCATTTTACATTGTTATACTCATACCAGCTTGATCACAATTTTTCTCCATTTTTTATTCCCTCTTGTGACATGCATCCTAAATATCTTTTTTGTGACTGTAGTCTTTTCTAATTTCTTTTGGGGCTTCTTCTAGGCCCATTTATATCTTTAGTGTGTGGATGTGTTTCAGGAATGCTTACAACGCTGGGATTCGCCTATACCAGGGGTTGGCAACCCCCGGCACGGGTGCCAAGAGTGGCACGCAAGGCTTATTTCCATGGCACGGCAGCAGAGTCCTCAACCAGAAGTTTCGATCAGACCAAACACGGCTGAAACAAAACTGCTATTATTATACTCTAGGGTCTCTTCAGACCCCAGAGTATAATAAGCGGAGCCTCAGGAGAAGTGATGAAACATAAAAAACATTGTACTCACCATTCCTGTGCTCCGAAGCCGCTTTGTTCTCTTCAGCGCTTTTGCCTGAAGTCAGCGACAGCTGACAGGGCTTCAGGAGTCACGTCCAGTGTCATTATGCATAATGACGCGACGTGACCCCTGAGACCCAATCAGCGGTCGCTGACTACAGGCAGCAGCGCCCGAAGAGAACAGAGCGGCTGCGGAGCGCAGGAAAGGTGAGTACATTGTTTTTTTATGTCTGTCACCTCTCTTGGCCCTCCACTTATTATACTCTGTGGTCTGAAGAGACCCCACAGTATAATAATAGCTAGTGAGTGGCGACAATTGGAATATTATAAAAGTTGGAACATTATACCGTGTGCAGGGGCCGCTATGGGACATAATACCGTATGCAGGGGCTGCTGTGAGACAGAATACCGTGTGCAGAGGCCGCTATGAGACATAATACAAGTTGCAGGGGATGCTATGGAATATAATACCATGTGCAGGGGCCGCTATGGGGCATGATACCGTGTGCAGAGGCCGCTATGGGATATAATACCATGTGCAGGAGCTGCTATGTATAACGGTGTGTTTTCTGTATTAAGGATGTGTTTTTGCACAGAAAACACAGGCATTTTTTTTTTTTGTGCAAAAATGCACCATGTGAACGCAGTTTTACATCGAAGTAAAAGTTCCAGTGGCCTAAGAATATAACTGAATCCAGATACATAGTGTGTATTCACCTTAGGGGTGCTGCCATACCGTGCTCCTGGACACATACATTTACCACTAACTGCGGGATGCACGTGTACTTTCATTGCTTCTAATCGGAAAGTACAGGTGCGCCCCAGGAAATAGCAGTAAACGCATGCGTCCTAAAGCATCTGGTGGCAGCACTTCTGTGTTATGGTTTGTGGTATATGACTTTAGTTTAGGGGTCATCAGCCTTACAATTATTGACCAGCACTCCGGGTATCTCATCTTTGATTTTTTAATTAAAATTGGCACGCCGAACAAAAAAGGTTGCCTACCCCTGGCCTTTACTATATTCAGTACCTTACCATAACTAGCTCCTAGCTATTGGCAACCTCACAATAGGTTAGGAAGATGTTTATTTTTATGACTGAATCCAGCAGTTTAGCAATCCCTTAACGGACACCTCAATATACTTTAATGATTGTTTTTACAAGATACATTGTGTACTTATACGCATGTACCTATGTATCCTTTCATGTCTTCTTTTATTTAGAGATAGTGATAATATTGTTTCATTTACTTACACCCCTTCCTCCCCCACTATTGCTGCGCAGCGTCTAGTAATGTATAACAGATATGTTTGGCACTTTGGTGTAGGTCAGTTTATTCTGCCGGATTGGAGCTCATACAGCAGCCCCGATCAACATCTTTTGTTTACATCCTTCATGCATCAGACATCTGTGCTCCACCCCACCGTACCATGATTGGATGATGCGGGGGCATGTCCTCAGTTAGTGAGACTAGGATTGTGTTGATCAGGAAGAGCCCTCCTTTACTCCTCCCCCCGATCAGCGGGTTGGCCGGTTATGGAGTAGTGTCAGAGTGATGTGTCCTGATGTCACACAAGGGCATGCCCTGGCTGCACTCTGGCCTCATAAATAGTCAGAGCAGCAGTAAGGAGCTCTTCTCTATAGTACCAGCACCTACCATCAAGATGCTGGGAAATGCAGTTTTTACTGCAGATTCATCATTTTGCCTTTGCCTACTGATATGCACCTGTCTTTCTGGCATGTAGCATCTATTTTATTCTCTCCTGAGGAACCTGTGTCATACAGAAGAAATGTGTTGAGAGAGAGAAAATATATGCTGAACCCCCTTCCCATTGTGGGAGTTCAGTAATTGACACTATTTTTTGGTGAGTGTTCTGAATTCCATCCTGCCTAGATATTCAGTGGATGCTACTTAATCCTATGGACGCTCCCCAAAATGGGTATTAAAGGAACAGTATTCCCAAAATAGACCTCAAAGGGACAGCACCTTCCCCTTAGGTTGTTGCAGCAACACTCCAGTTACCTGGGTATAGGGCCAATTTGAGTTATAATAACCAGCGAACCTGGCATTTATACATCATAGGAGGTTGCACGCTCTAAGAGGATATTTGCTCTAATCTCGTTCTGAGATATTGTTGGACCGGATATATTTTGCTGTTCCCTGTTCGTGATTTGGATAGGCTTGGTGTTTATACCCACCATAGGTGGAATCTTTTATCGTTTGTGGATGCAATTTTTAATCAAATACTTAATAAAAGTTAAATTTTATTTATTTTCTAGTAGACTATCAAGGTTCTTTCGGTAACTTTTCCCTTCTGTGAAACCCCTTAGTGAGTGCTGTTGCAAAGTATTGTTTATATGGTAGCCATGGCAGCAAGCACCTGAACATTTAACTCATATTGTATGCCAGTGCATATGAGGTGGGGGGGGGGGTCTTATTTGATTTTGGTCTTTCACACTATCCATCGGTCCAAAACTGTTTTTAATTACAGGACAATAATGTGGAAATACACTTCCTCTAAATTCCCTTAGAAGCTTAGGTCCTGAAAGAGGTGAGTTTATGTAGCGTAGAGAGTGAGGACTATCTAAAGAGGTCACTTTGTAGCTAGTAGATGGGCTCAAAAAATTTATCAAAATGCATTCCTCAGGCTTCATTGGCATTGTATTGATGCCCTTAGTGAGAGCAGAGTACTGTTGCACAGTGTTTTGTGCTTAGATAGCAGTCTTACAACGGTGTCTCAAACTGCAAGTCATTAATTGTTAGTGACAGAAGTTTTGGTCTCCCCCTGTGGAGAGTGTGTGTAGAGAAGTCCATCATACAAGAAGTCATGCACCTTTGCATTAAATCCTGTATTATCTGAGAGTGAAAGACATATGACTTTACTGAAAAAAAGGAATCATAAACAAAGCAATTTAAATAAGGAAATATTGGATGAATTGTAAGATCACACAGGAGATCAAAGCTGGCATATAGAAACCTCTATGTTTGATAATGTCCTCTAGTAAGTAGTGAATTTAATTCTATTATTTGTGATTTGCTTCTGATCAGCATGGACATACAAGGTTTGCACACAAACATTTTTCTGTGGTCTATTAACCATACAGAATGCATTAAAGAGAGCCTGTCAGGTCCAAACTGCCTCCCAAACCAAAAACAGCATCATACCTTTGTGGACACAAACCAATGAAGGAATGAAGATATATATATATATATATTTTTTTATTTTTTTATAGATATGCAAATCAGTCTATAAAGGCACCAGAGGTGAAATCCAGTACCTCAACTTATGTCTTGGATCAGCTCAGGGTTCTATGGTGACCTAAGTTTGATTCCGTTAAACCAAAGGGGAATTTAGCCTAGTGGACATAATACAAATGTTAAATATGGACAGATTAAAGCTATTTGAGACTTTAACACATGATACTGTAATATCTCTTAATGAAGGCATGGAAACATATACCAATTTCAGAGCCTATCTCTGGTAAACATGAAGACCCAAATCCAGATCAATATATATTTAATGAAGTTGGCATCGCTTTGCATTTACTGATGTGACCTGATTGTTTTAGATTAGCATCCATGACTCTGAAAAATTATAATGATCACATTACATCAAGAATACCATGCTATGTTAGTGCACAGAAAAATGTTCTTGTTTGTTTTCTCTTGGTGCTTATGTTCTTTTCTTCTATCAGATGATACCAGTTAATGCTCTGCTATATAGAAATAACATGTATTTTGTCTAAATAAACTTAATTTGATTTATTTCTTGTTTGCAACCAGTAGAACACAGTAATTCAAAACTTGTAAGGACTGAAAATGCAAATAAAGCAAGGACATACACTGACAAACATATATCTCCTCTCACCATCCACTACAGCTTTGAATGTGAGACTACCATCATTTTATAGTCTTATATGATTTGTTATGCAGATTCTTGTCATGTAACTGCATTGTTACTGTTTTGCTCCTAAAAATCTAAATTTTAATTTTTATTATTATTTTGTAAATCCACCTTTGGCTTTGAACACTGCCTGAATCCTGGGCATGCTCTCAATCAGATTCAAGCATGTCTTGACTGAAATCTGATCCCAGGTCTCTGCTACACATTTCCAATATTGGTGCATACTGATCAACTCACTTTGGTAAGGATACAGCTTTTACAGTTTTCTTCAACTTTACCCACAAGTGTTTGATTGGTTTGAGGTCTGGGGAATGTTGGGGCCAATCCAGCACTTCTACTTCATTGTCATTGAACCATTTATTTGCTAATCTCAACGTATGCTTCGGGTAGTTGTCCTGCTGGAACACTATGCCGTCCTTTTCATAGCCATAGTATTCGAGTGTAAGAAGTAACTCATCTTGTAGGATACTCACATACAACTCAGCATTGAAACCACCATTGATTCTGGTCAAGTATCCAACGTCTTTGGCTGTGAACCAACGCAATATCATCAGGCTTCCTCCACCAAACTTGACAGTTCCTTCAATTTTTCAATCCGTTAGCCCCTTTTCCATTGTTTCTTCCAGACTCATTTGCACCCATCAGAGCCCAGTCTATTGACTTTTGCTTCATCGCTCCAAATGACCGGTTTCTAATCTACTACTGTTTTACTTTTGTACTTTTTGCAAACTCGAGCTGAAACTTTTTTATGACATTAAAGTAAAGGCTTTTTCACCTTTTTTTAGGCAACCATTCCAGGCTTGTGTAACAAGTGCTTGCATGGGCGTCTGTGACATCTCTATTATGAAACATTCGAGCCACCTCCACTGCCATGTTTGTAGTGCCAGAACTGATAGACCTTGTGATGAGCCGACTTCTTGACTGATATTTTACCTGGACACAGTTGACCCTCATCCACCAGGGTGGGTGCACATCCTGTGAAGTAGGTGGACGATTGCGTCCTCGACTCCCATCCCAGGTCTATAAACAAATTGTAGATAATCTGGGGTGGCAACACAGTCCCTCAGGGATGAAAGCACAATCCTCTTGAAGACCATCATAACTTGCGAGGTCAGAGCAATTAGTAGGTAGTTGGTCATTAGGCTGACTCCAGGTATAGGTATTAACCATGAGGTACTCCAGAGGATAGGAATCAACAGCATTCTTAGGCTTAAATTGTACTAGCTGGCTGGCACTGTACTTCAACACTCTCTGGGTTGCCTCATCCGCCCAGGTCGTCATGTTTGTTTACCCTCATATGTCGCAGTTCTTTAAATAAATCATCTGCTTAGATCTGCGGTGAAGTCATCTCCAACAGACATTATGGGGAGGGGGCAATTCCCCTGTCTGTTTCATTTACTCCCCAATGATGGAGGATTCAGTATCACTGAAACTATTGAAGAAAGATTGCTTGTTTCAGTGAAAGATTACAGTTTGTCAGAAGAATCTTTCCACATTTTATCCCATATTCTTAAATTTAAATAAAGATGCACACCTTCCTATGCTACAGAGATAAATACCTCTCTGCCGTGTTTTCATCACTCTCCTAATTGCACTTTAAAAAAAACATTCTAATTGTAATGTGTGACAATGTTCCTTTTGTCTTTTTGTTATTATGTGGCAATCACATAGGCAACTAATTTAACTGTATGTCTTGTTATGAGTTATGTTATTTTACAACATTAATCTACTAACAATCTCATGATTTATGGATTGCATCCTGTTATGTTCTATTATTATTATTATTATTATTATTATTATTATTATTTATTTTAGAGCTACATTAATTCCATGGTGTAAACTCCATTTGAAAAAGGGCCTTATACACATAGTAAAAAAAAGCAGGTACAATAAACAGAAAACAGAAAATTGATGACTGTATTTGTACCATGGAAAAGCAATCAAACATCTCTTCTTATCTTAGTTAACAGGAGACCTGGGCGTATCACAGGGGAAGGGTATTGGGATTGACTGCAGTAAAACCAAAACGTTTTATGTAAGGCAAGTATAGATAGAATTATTTATTTAAGACAAATGTGCTATTTGCAATATTTTACCTTATTTATTTTATTTTCCAAATAACAAACGACAAGTACATAATGGAAGAAAAATCCCCACTCAGTTTTATTAGGTCAAATTTTCTTAAAGGCGTATTCCTACAGACAACCATATTTATACTTATAATTTTTGATACTTAAAAGTTAAATATTTTTGCAAATTTAAGTATTTCAAAATTACTTACCGTCTTAGTAGTTACAGCCTTTTGTCTTGATAGGTTGCCATGGATATGACCATGAATGCAGGAACTTTCTGTGGCCTGGTACTTGTCAGAAATCCAGCCACATGGAGAGGAACCTGGCAGTGTACTGTAATAGAAGCTTAAGCCTGCAGCTTCATTGCTAAAAGCCCAAGAATGACTCCTCACACTAGTACCCCAAGGGCAAAATGGTCAAGTTTGGAAGAGATTGATGTAGTGAACCTCCTGATACCCCAAGACCTACAAAATAACAAGCAGACATGCAAAAAGAAGAATTCTGCCCAGTTCCCAGCAGTAGCTCTAAAGATGACGTGGGATATGTTACCACGACAGGAAACTGGCGAGGACTCTGACTTAGACAGTACTGTAGACTGTGTTCAATCACACAGCGGTTTTGCTACTACAACCCCAATTTCAATGAAGTTGGGATGTTGTGTAAAACATAAATAAAAACAGAATACGATGATTTGCAACCTATATTCAATTGAATACACTACAAAGACAAGATATTTAATGTTCAAATGGATACACTTTATTTGTTTTTTGCAACTATTCACTCATTTTGAATTTGATGCCTGCAACACATTACAAAAAAGCTGGGACAGGGGCATGTTTACATCTGTGTTACATCACCTTTCCTTTTAGCAACACTCAATAAGCATTTGGAAACTGAGGACGCGAATTGTTCAAGCTTTGTAGGTGGAATTCTTTCCCATTCTTGCTTTTTTTACAACTTCAGTTGCTCACCAGTCCAGGGTCTCTGTTGTTCTATTTTGCACTTCATAATTCGCCACACATTTTAAATGGGAGATAGATTTGCACTGCAGGCAGGCCAGTTTAGTACCTGCACTCTTTTACTACGAAGCCACGCTGTTGTAACACATGCAGAATGTGGCATGGCATTGTGTTGCTGAAATAAGTAGGGACATCCCTGAAAAAGATGTTGCTTGTATGGCAGTATATGTTGCTCCAAAACCTGTATGTTGCTTTCAGCATTAATGGTGTCTTTACAGATATGAAAGTTACCCATGCGATGGACACTAACACACCCCCATACTATCTGAGATGCTGATTTTGAACTTTGTGCTGATAACAATCCGGACAGTCCTTTTCCATTTTGGCCTGGAGGACACGATGTCCATGATTTCCAAAAACAATGTGAAATGTGGACTGGTCAGACCACAGGACACTTTTCTACTTTGCGTCAGTCTATCTCAGATGAGCTTGGGCCTAGAGAAGCCAGAAGAGTTTCTGGTTGTTGGTTATATATGGCTTTCGCTTTGCATGGTAGAGTTTTAACTTGCAGTTGTAAATGTAGCGACAAACTGTGTTCACTGACAGTGTTTTTCGGAAGTGTTCCTGAGCCCATGTGGTAATATCCATTACAGAATGATGTTGGTTTTTAATGCAGTGCTGTCTGAGGAATCGAAGGTCACGGGCATTCAATGTTGGTTTTAAGCCTTGCCGCTTACTTGCAGAGATTTGTCCAGATTCTCTGAATCTTTTAATGATATTATGGACTGTAGATGAAGAAATCCCTAAATTCCTTGCAATTGTACGTTGAGAAATGTTGTTCTTAAATTGTTGGACTATTTGCTCACACAGTTGTTCACAAAATGGTGAACCTCACTCCATCCTTGCTTGTGAATGACTGAGCCTTTCTGGGATACTCTCTTTATACTCAATCATGACACTCACCTGTTTCCAATTAACCTGTTCACCTCTGGAATGCTCCAAACAGATGTTTTTTGAGCATTCCTCAACTTTCCCTGTCTTTTGCCTCTGTCCCAGCTTTTTTGGAACATCAAATTCAAAATGAATGAATATTTCCAAAAAACAAATAAAGTTTATCCATTTGAACATTAAATATCTTGTCTTTGTAGTGTATTCAATTGAATATAGGTTGAAAAGGATTTGCAAATCATCGTATTCTGTTTTTATTTATGCTTTGCACAACATCCCAACTTCATTGGAATTGGGGTTGTATTTCTAAGACCTTTCTGCAGAAATTTCTTTCAAAAGCTGTTAGCCCAGTTCTATTTGAACTAGCTGATATCAAGTCTGAAATACAAAATGTCAGATGCAGAGTAGGAGTACCTGAAACCTCCTTGTACAGTTTAAAGAACACAAAGACTGGTCCCTTAGTCTGACAAAGGATCAAGACAAGAGGAACAGAAGATGAAACCTATGCATAAAGGTATTCCCGGAAACATGAGCTGCAGACATCTTACCCAAAATTGTCAAAGAACTGTACTCTACAACTTAACATTACGAGTAAAGCCCCCATCTCTCAAACAGCTATAAAGAGCCTCCACACATTGTTGCAAGACTCTCAATGAATGTCTGGAAGACTCTCAATCCTGCAATGAGAGATTATTCTTTTTATTCTATCCCCCATCATTCACACCAGCGATTAGACCATTTGTTATTTACAGACTCCCTAATTCAAAATGTCATATGCTCAAATATAGACTGCATAAGTAACTCCGATCATGCCCCATTCTCTGACACCCTAATTCTCTCTACCCTCATCCCAAAACAATGGACCTGATGATTAAATGAGTCTCTACTGGATGAAAAAGAGGTTTTAGAACATGTTTTACTAAAACACAAATTATTCTTCTCACTTAACGCGACCCCAGATGTAGACACTACAGTGGTATGGAAAGGCTTATGTAAGGGAACGTCTTATAGTGAAAGGCACTGCTTTTAAAAATCAGTAGCAAAAAGAGATCAACTCCCTCTTAGCCCAAATAGCTTCCATGGAAAGAATAGGCAACTTACAGCAAGCAAAAGTGATACTTGCTCCATTTAAAAGAAAAACTCATTTAACTCAATCTCTAGCAAAATCACTACATGATTCAAACCTATTGAAATATCTTTGGTTACCAGACCTCCACCTTTTCAGAAAACTTCGATATGTTGATAAAAGTATCATGTGAAATTTGACATGAATTAGGCCCAAGACTTGCCCTCAAATCATCTCCTATATGCCCTACATCATGATCACAATCTCCCCAAGATAAACTCTGATTTATGGCAGTCTCTTAATGATAAATACCTAAGAGACATGTTTGATAGATGTAAACCCCTAAGCAAATCTGATTTAAAGGGGTTTTCCCATCTCACTGTTTCTGCAGCTTTGCCTGCTGTCTCTTCTTCTTACTTCCTGTATTCCTTATCAAACAGTCAAAGCCACCTCCCTCCCCAGCTTGATGAACAGGACACAATGAAGTATCACAATGCTTATTATGACTACTAGAAATCTAATATAAATGAAGATCAAATATGCACCTGCTTCTAGAGAAGGACTCAGTGTTATCTGTGTGTTTACATAGAGAGGTAACAGACATGGCTTTATCAGAAAACTGCAATTAGCTGAAGGGCAGAACTGTAGATAACAGTGAGAGCAGTGAGTGACATCATCTGTCCTGCTTTATCACACAGGTCAGGCGCTATGGAAACTCTGTGTAAAAAAAATGGGAGGAATAATTTCACATAGCAGGAAAACAAAGCAGCATTGCTAAAGCAATGTATTTAGGAAAACTCTTCAATTTATATAAGCTAGCAGTATAGATAGGATCCTTGAGATGGGAATACCCATTTAAGACACCTAGATGGTGCGGTCACGTTTCTGAGCCCAAATAGCTTCCATGGAAAGAATAGGCAAATTACAGCAAGCAAAAGTGATACAGAAGGACTTGCTCCATTTAAGTGAAAAACTGAAATGTTTAAAATAACACCTATATTACCAACACAAAATGTATGCCCATGGAAATAAAGGCAGCAAAATGATGTCCTCACTTATCAAGAAAGCTAGAGAAAAAGCACATATTAATGTAGTCAAAAATAAGAAGGGTGAACTTGAACATGACACCCCCAAAATAGCCAAAGTTTTTCGTGTTTTCTGCTCAAAGTTATATAATTTAAGCTCTAACACTAATTCAGAAACTCCACAACTCTCAGTAGCTGAAAAAAGAGTGCCGTAAATTGATGATGATGATTAATAAATGATTTTTAGATGCACTTAATCTCCCACAATTAGATGCCCAGTCAGCAGAATCACTCATAGCCCCAATTTTTCCTGACAAAATACCTAAAATAATACATAGTTTCCCATTAGGTAATAGCCCTGGATTCCTCTTGGGTTGTACTGAAAAAATACAAGTCACACTCCTCCCCCATTTGACCTGCCTATGCATTGCCCTTCTAGCAGCCCAACCTCTTTCTAAACTGACTCAAGAAGCCCACATTACGCTAATAGCAAAGGAGGGCAAAGATCCCCAACTCTGTACATACATGCCTATATCCCTCCCATATCCCTGTATACCTGTATACAGACCTACAGGTGCATCTCAATAAATTAGAATATTTTGGAAATATTCATTCATTTCAGTAATTCAATTCATAATCAGCGTCTTCCATGATTGTGTGTCCTACTGGACCAGACTGAGGGACCATTTAAAGGCTTAGGAAACCTTGGCAGGTGACATACTGAATTTACAATACTGAACTTTTTTACAATATTCTAATTTTCTTATATTTGGGTTTTCATTACCTGTAATCTATAATCAACATTTACAGAAATAAAACACTTGAAATAGAATACTCTGTATGTAAAGAATCTAGAAAATATAGGAGATTGCTTTTTTAATTTAATTACTGGGAAATAAACGTTTCAAAGATATTCTAATTTAATGAGATGCACCTGTATATCCCTCCATAATTTAGAGCTAAAAATCTGGTCCCAACTTTTAGTCTCCAGACTAAAGCATTTTATTTAAAAGTTTTTCCACAATGAACAGTCATGTTTCGTCCATGAGAAGGCAAAGACAATACAGAGCTACTACATACTATAGCTGTAGCCGAAAAAAAAACAAAACCCACTTAGTCCTTCTCGGAGTAAATGCCAAGAAGGCATTTGATAAGGTTGATTGGGAATTTATGAGAGCCACTCTGCATAAATTTAACATCCTTGAAGCTTTCATTACTGTTACCTTTTCCAGATACAGGACAGACACACGGGGCCCCCTGGAGGGCAGAAGGGGAAGCAGAGGCGGCTGTGAGCAGGAACGGGGATCGGTAAGTAAATAAGGCCCGTTACCTGCTCACTATAAATCCTATTACAAACATTGAGGCATGACCCTGACATTAAGGGCTTCAAGATGGGCAACTAGCTCAGGAAAGTAAGTCTCACTCTTCTTTAACCTGGGCACCACATTCTATAAAATATCTGGGAATCCAACTTCCCAAACACACAAAATATCTATACACTATACATTTTGACCCCCTACTTCAAGGAGTATCTAACATGTTGAAAACTTATGATCTACTTCAAATCTCATGGTTTAGCAGGAAAAATTTGCTGCAAACATATATACTCCCAAAAAATCTATATTTAGTTCAGATGATTCCCATTCATTTACCAGGCAGTTTTTTTATCCTGCCTATTTACTAAATTTGTAATGGAAAAATAAGCCTCCTAGGTTGGCATACTCTTTACTAACCTGCAACAGAGTTGCAAGTAGAATCTCTTTTTATGATATATGAACCTACCATAGAGCAAACCAGTAGAACATATGGTTTAACCTCACTAACCCTATCAATACCCATTTAACTTAATCTCTAGCAAAAAACACTACATGGTCCAGATCTATTGAAATAACTTTGCTTACCAGACCCCCACCTTTTTAGAAAACCAGATAAAAGGAGCATTTGAGATTTGGCATGATTTAGGCCCAAGACTTGCCCCAAAACCATTTATTATTTGCCCCACAGGGTTATTACCACACCTCAATCCTAATCTCCCTGAGATATACTCCAATTTATGTTAGGCTTTTAATGATCAATTCTTAAGCTACATGTTTCATGGAGGTAAACCTCTAAGGGAATTTGCTCTAAGACACCTAATGCACAGAAAAATCCCCACATTTCTACATTACAGACACTACCTACAGTGTGCACTACCCTGCACATTCTTAACATGCCCATTTGAAGTATCCTTCTTATTGAACCAGGATAAACTAGAAAGCTGGAACAATTTAAGGCATATATAACTTTAAATAAAGTTGAATGAACCAATTAAACTCCTCAACTCATGGGGAAAAGATCTTAACATCACATTAACAGATAAGGAGACTAGACTACTACTACTCAGACATTCTTATGGATTCTCAACATGTGTAGGACTCCAAGAAAACCACTGCAAGCTACTTTGTAGGTGGTACTGAACCTTAGAGTGGTTGTTTGCATATAAACTAGTCATACAAACGCATGTTGACAATGCCACAAACATATAGGCTGGCTTTTTCACATATGGTTGAAAGGCATGCAACCTTTTTGGACAGCCAGGGACATTATAGTTAAGGGAAGGTAATCTGGCCACAATTCCGGAAATCCATTGGCAACCAATTAAGACAACAGATTGTCACCACTATGATTTGAGTAAATCTCTGAAAAATTTTAATTGTTTACATTCACAAAAAATGTTTAATTTTTAATTGTCTATAAATTTAAATATGGTTAAGTTCATGGGAAAATCCCGTTAAGCTTAGCAGAAGAAAATGACTTTTTGTAAACTGAAAGTGAAGAAAATAAATTGTAATGCTTTTAATCAAATTGAGCTACTTTTACTATATGTGGCTATAAATAAAGTCCTTCCCATCTCACTTCTGATGTAAAATATTACAAGTAAAGATCAGTTAGAAACAGCAATCTAAAAGACTAATGTAAAGAAATCAATTAAAACTTTAAAATAACGAACATTGCTATATTACGAAATGAAAGGTTATTAATGACAGCTAAGGCACAATCACAGGCCCCAGCAATAACGTCTGGGGAACAGGACCTCAGTCACAAGTAAGAAGAAGGAGTGAGGAGGACACTGCAGACAGCCAGATTCCCAGAAGAGGTGAGGTAAGGTGAGTATAAGTGTTTGTTATTTTTAATTACTTCCCCATGGCGTCTGATTATTATACTGTCTTTTTTTTTTTTTTTTTTTTTTTTTTTTTTACATTTTTTCTTTTTGTGCACATAGGGGATTGAAGCAGCAATATTTTGGTCTTCATTCAAGGCAGGATCAACCAGGTATGCGGAGGGACAGCGATGAGGCAGACCCGGGGTCACTGGTCAGATTCCAGGCTGCTGAGTAGGAGCAGCGGCACCCCCAAAAACGTTGTGGGGGGATTTATCGGGACCCCAATATATAATAAAACCCCTGAGATGCTGCGGTCATGTTTGACCGCGGCATCTCAGGAGTTAACACCCACGATCGGAGGTTAGGGGGTGTTAGAGGACAGTGTCAGCTGTTACACACTGCTGACACCCGCAAAGTAGGGTGCTTCTTAAATGCTTCAGCTGTGTATTGTGGAAAGTCCTAACCGACAGCGCCGTACTATTAGGGCAGATGGCGAGAAGGGGTTAACGTGATTTGCCGCAAATTAATTTGGATCGAATTGTTACGGAAAATTCGGCGAATCGGCCGAATCGAATTTTTTAAAAATTTGCTCATCTCTAGTTAATAACAAAAAATACACATTTTCAAAATGATTGTGATATGTAACTTGGGACGTATCATGATTCCTCTCAGCTAATCAACAGCCCTAAAATGGATCAGTACCTACTCCTGAAAATTTATAGAGTGTATGTCACAAGACACTGCATGTGTCTACACAAAACCAATATACAATATACTTTCTGTTTCAATTTCTCACAGTTTTCTAGATCATTGCTTGCCGTCATTCTTTTTTTTTTTTACTTCCAGTGGATAAAAATCAGTCCTTGGTCATGTGATATACAGTCCAGGGTCATGTGATAGGCACACAGGTGCACAGCTCATTTAAATACAGATGTCTAATTACTGCACTGTGACTATAACGAGCTGTGAATCCTAATGCCCATCACATGATCATGGACTGTCCATCACATGACCATGGACTTCCACTGGAAGTAAACAAAAAAAAAAATCACAGCAAACAGACATTAATTAAACTGTGAAGAATTGATACTGAAATTATATTAGAAGACTGTATAACTTTTGACTATGCAAACAATAACATTTATTTGCTGAAACCATTTGAAATAGGCAAAATCTGTGCTTGTTTGCATTCAACATCAACTCCAAAATTGTTGAGGGGTTTTTGGCTGTTTTTCTTCATTTTCTTTCTAGAGCTTCATAGTTGTTTTTATTAGGTATGACAATAATGTCTTTAGAAGCTTAAATATTGTTGATTTTTCTTTCCCTATTCTTTATTCAATAGCTATCAGTTTTTATTATTGTATGTTCATATACTGGTTGAAAGAGTATTGGTACCAGTATGAATTCATTTGCCTATAGGGAATTAATGTCTTTTTATATGCTATTATAACTTTTTTTTTGCTGAATAGAGATCTCTACATCAATGTCAAGTCTTCAGGTTCATTTTGCTTTCAGGCAATCAATAAGTTTGCATTGCTGACACAATCAAATGAGTGTTTTCTCTGTTAGTAAAAATTTTAACTTTAACTTTCTTTTGTATTTAGTTTTTCATTTTTTTATTTTATGTATTTTTAGTTTTCTCTATCTCTATTAATGTTATTTTTAAATGGGTTCTTATCATTAAAGACAGCCTTCCTCTTCATTATTCAGTGTCCTTTAAAATATATTTATTTTTTCCCAATTTCATTTAATGTAATTTTATTTGAAACCTTGTTATCTCCTCCTCACACACTTGACCCAATTATCAGTCCAATCTTCATTTTACTCAGACAAGAGGCCATGAATGGCCAACTTTTGCTTATTTGTTTAGTATTTTGGACCAGGTTTTTATCAACTAATATAAAACTATTTAAATAACAAGCAGGAATTGGTTTCTGTGTTAAAATAAAGCTTTGTGACCTGTTCTATTTGAACTCTTAACACTGCACAGATTTTGGAATGTTATATTTTTAAGCAATTTTCAACTTGTGTTGGTGAAGGAACTAAAGATTCAATACATTCTGTACATTATTAAAATGATTTTGTGCCCTTTTATGTGATAGGGATTAATTTTGTATGGTTTTACACACATAATGCTTACTGCGAAGTATTTGACTTCAAGTGTATAAAAATTGTTTAAAAAAAAATATATTAATAATAATAATAATAATTTGATATATGACCAGTTGCACTGGGATTAGAGCTTGGCACATTGGACAATACAATAGGTTAGGGGACTTTCACAGCTTTATCAGTTATTAATTGGTAAAGTACTCTGCTGGACACAATTCTTTACACTAGATACAGTATATCCCCTGTAATTGAAGCCATATAAGCAAGCCAAAGTGTAGTTAAAAACAGCTGTCCTAGTATCCATAGTGTATAATTGCCAGGACAAAGGTTATGTTTATATATGCATTGAAGATTGCATTAGGAACTGGATTGACCCATTATAGGTCACTGGGGTGTGATTGGTGCCTGTTGTTGGTGATGTAAACAGTACCTAACAAAGGCGGCAGTGCTGCTGCTTCCTTTGTTGTATACATTGTTCTCATTATTTAGTGTATGGAAAAAATTATGTCCAATAGTATCTTTAGAGCATTTGCTGGTTTTACATGTACAGTTAAAAATAACATCCTATTCATCTGTTTGCAAATAAGCTTGCTTCCCATGTGCAAAATTTTCTTATTTCTACAGTGTAAATTATTTTCAAGGTGTAAACAAATAGGACACAAATTAAATGTGCAAATTGCTAATTTACTTTTACTAAAATGCAATCAAGCCATTTTATGATCGAGTTTTTCCTGCTGCATAAAACAGACTTATTATATTTAATTAAATAATTCCAAACTCCAAAATCATTTGATTATGACCTGAAAGGAAAAACTTACCTAGTGCCTCATGTATGCATAGTAGTGGCTTCATTTTTCAGAATACCTGTTAATGCAGGTGTTTCCATGTATATCTTTGCTTGTTATATTTAAGAAAACTGTTTTGCTAATTAATCCATAGAGACAATCAGAGAAAAAAGATATCGTGCCAGTGTAATAAGCAGCGTTCATCCCCTTAATACATTTCTGGCATGCTTCTTCTAAGGATAACTCAAAAGCATTAATTAGCACAAAGAAGCAAAACAGCCAATACCTAAAATAAAATATATACCCTTTAAACATGCACACTGTCACAGTATTCCGAATAAAATCCTCAATTTAACTTACAAAAACCTATCCAATTCTGCCCTTCTCTATATTACTTAAATAAGTAACAGATACCACCCTACATTCAGTCTATGTACTACCAATGACAATCTCTGCTCTACCACTCTAGTCATATTCTCTACATTCCCTAAAAAACAGACCACTCTCATTCTGGTACTCCCTTCTCTTATAGTATTACTTTCCTAATTCTATTTGACATTTTAAAACCATCCAACCCTTCAAAAATTAGCTAGAAATTTCATTTCCACATGGAGGTTGGGGGTCAGCTAGATAATAGTGCCACAGCATAATATGTGTTTATTTATTATTAATAATATACAGTATATAGTAGAAGAGCTAGAAAAACACTGAACTTCGGAAAGGTAAATTTTCACCATTTAAGAGATTACTTTAAAAGGGTTGGAACACTAATGACATTTATCCTTTGTAGCCCTGGTCGCACAAGGGCACTAGCACTCTATTCACATGAATCATTTACAGATTTGTTTGGGTTGTTGTTCTTCCAATTGCTGGTGTAAAATTTTAATATTTGCAGATAACGCTGTGCTCTTTATAGTAATCAACACAAAAGAGGATAACATAATATTACAGAGAGGTTAAGGGAAGCTGGATTCATGTAAGGTTATGCACTTAGAGCCAAAAAAATCAAGTTCTAGTATTATATAGTAAAGCAATGGTTAAAACTGCCACTGAAAAAGACTTAGAGATATTGGTAGCCAATAAATTTAAAGAGAATGTGACACCAAAATGGCCTATTTTAAATCAAGTTTTTATGTGAAACGTGGTTTTTAAGAATTTAATATTCCATGTCACTATCTATATTTAAAAATTTTAAAAAATACAGTATCCTACAATTTAGAGATTTCCATTGCAGCAACCGCCTCATTGCCTCATTTACATCACAAATAAGACAGACAGCAAAACAGATCCATTATTACAACCATTACTGAATGCAGAAAATAAATCTACAATCTGAAAATAAAAAACTGATTAGAAAAAAAGTGATCTATTTTTCTATCTGCTTTTAATAAATACATTTTAAAAAATAGCAATAAATTCCTTGCAACTTTAATAATGAGTGTCAGGCAACTGCTGCAAAATATAATCATCGGATATAACAAAAGAACATAGTTTTGCTTCTAGAAAAATGTTAGGCTACACATGGAACATTGCTGAGCTATTTTTGTAACACTTGTATAAGTGAGTGGAGAGACCATCTCTTCCATAACTGAGGCCAGGAGACAGGGGTCAAGATAAATGGTAGTCCCTGGGGTAGCATATTCTGTGGTGATATAGCAATACATGTCCAGATGGGAAACTCCTTTATTTATTTAGTAAAAACAAACTTCCCTGGGTTCCTGGGGGTAGCCACAATTGAACATAATCCTTGCTATATTATCTGTACAGATAGTACAGTAGAGTATGTGCATTTTCTGGCAACTAAAATGAATGGGAGCCAATTGACAGGAAAATTTAATGGATTATTTAAGTGTCCAGGAAATTATGCAAAGTCACTGACAGCCATACACTGTACATACCTGTCAGCCAAAAGCCTATTAGGTTGTCAGTTATCTTGCTTGACTCCCTCATACACTTGCACTTTGACTCGGCCGAAGATCGCATGTTTACTAAACTGTATGTAACATCTCTGCCTGTTCGGGTCTCTGCACCACCCTCTGCTCACACGCTGCGGTGCAGGTGGCGTGTTCAGTTTAATTGCTTGCATAAGGTTCTTGTTGCTCAGTCTGAACACTGTCCTAGGCTATGTAATTGAATTTCAGCCACACCCGTCTCCTGCACCTTGTTTCTTTCAGCTCTTCAATAGTTAATCTTAGCCTTGCCTGTGTGATTGACAGCCTGTCTACCAATCAAGTCTGGGGTGGTCCTGGACTTGCTATAAACAGGTCATCAGACCTCACATGGTCGCTGCTATTGAGACTCTGTCCTGTGAATTTGTCCCTGCTAGCTCCTTTTTTGATATTACCTGTATTCTTATTCCTGACTTCTGGCTTTGACTTTGACTATTCTCTTGGATTTTGATTCTGTACTGCATTGCTCGACTGTTACCGTCCCCTTGGCTTGCTGACCTCCCTTTTGTTGTTTGTTCTGTCTGCGTTCTGTGCTGTCACTTATTCAGAGTAGGGATCAGCACCAAGTTGTCGGCTGTCACCTAGGACAGTCAGGCAAGAGGCAGGTCCAGTGGGGGGTTCAGCTTTAGGGCTCACTGTCTTGTTGTGCCCCTCCCCCCAGGGTTCTGCAGCAGCACTGGGGAATTGCGCAACTGGCAATTCCCTTACACTGGATTGGGACGAATCATGCTGAGAGACTCCTCTGGCAGCAGCTTATCTCCACAAGAACAAAAGGATGGGCAGTTGAAATCCAAGAATGGCAGATTCGGCCTATGCATATCTATATTATGGCCAGTCAAATAGAGGTTTACATAACATTATCTGTGAGTATTGTGTTCCTATTCTGTTTAATCTAGGTCTCAAGCAATAAAAGCTGTTACCCACACTTTAATGATGTTGCATATTGTTTCACCTTATGTACAGTAGCAAAGCTGACAAGGAAGCTACAGAACACAGAAAGCGAGGGATTCTTCAGATGAGAGTATGGAAACGTTGAAAAATATATTTAGAATAAAATTATGATTGGAATGATGAAGTGTGTTATTTTGTGAAGATACAATTCCTTTAAAAGTCATAAATGTAGTACAGAAAGCATCTATCCATATGATTGTAGATTACTTGAATGCTAAATGAAAGAATAAAACACTAATAAGAAAAGAAAAACTGAATCGATCCATAATTCTATACCAAATTCTCAATTAATGGTTATACAGTCAATGAAAAAGTTTGGGCACCCCTATTAATCTTAACATTTTTAGTTCTAAATATTTGGGTGTTTGCAACAGCCATTTCAATTTGATATATCTAATAACTGATGGACACAGTAATATTTCAGGATTGAAATGAGGTTTATGTATTAACAGAAAATGTGCAAATGCATTAAACCAAAATTTGACCGGGCAAAAGAGGGCACCCAACAGAAAAGTGACATAATATTTAGTAGATCCCCTTTGCAAAAATAACAGCCCAGCGCCCGAGCTAACAGCCTGGATCCTGGATGAAGGTATGACCATTCCTCTTACAAAACAACCAGCAGTAAGGATGGTCGCCGAGCATGGACAGCCCGCTCAAAATCCCACAGAGAAATGATACAGGTCTGGGGACTGGGAGGCCATCCAGAACATGTAAGTGTCCCTGCATGAATGCCTGAGTAGATGGAGCTGTGTTTGGATCATTGTCTGCTGAAATATCCACCCCGGCGAACTCAAACGCACGATCGACATATTCTCAAGAATCTGCTGATCCTGAGTTGAATCCATGCGACCCTCAACTAACAAGATTCCCGGTGCCGGCATGGCCACACAGCCCCAAAGCATGATGGAACATCCACCAAATACAGTGGGTAGCAAGTGTTCTGGAATGCTGTGTTTTGACGCCATGCATAACGCCTGAGACCAAACAACTCAATCTTGTTTCATCAGTCCACAGAACCTCTCCAAAATGAAGCTGGCTGTCCAAATGTGCTTTGCATACCCAGGCAACTCTGTTGTGGCGTGCTTCAGAAACGGCCCGCATCACTCTCCCATACAGCTCTCCTGTGCAAAGTGTGCGATGTTGACCGAGCACAGGACACCACTGCAGCAAGATGATGCTGCAGCCGGAGGGGCGTGGATTGTCCGACTGCTCACCATTCTTCTTCTCTGCCTTTCTGATATTTTCTTGGCCTTAACAAGAACTGTCCCTGTGGTCTTCCATCCTTACTATGTTCCTCACAGTGGAAACTGACAGGTTAAATCTCTGAGGCAACTGTATCCTCCCCTGAACAACTATGTTGAACAATCTTGTTTCAGAGCATGAGAGTTGTTTGAGGAGCCCATGATGCCACTCTTCAGAGGAGATTCAAATAGGAGAACAACTTGCAATTGGCCACCTTAAATACCTTCTCAGATTGGATACACCTGGCTAGAAGTCAAAGCTCAGTGAGGTTACAAAACCAATTTGGCCAGAAGTCAGTAAAAGAGTAGGAGTACAAATCAATAAAATGATAAGGGTACCCAATTTGCACCGATCAAATTTTGGTTTAATGCATATGCACATTTTCTGTCAGTCTAACCTCATTTCAACCTGAAATATTACTGTGTCCACAGTTATTAGATATATCAAATTGAAATGGCTGTTGCAAACACCCAAATATTTAGAACTAAAAATGATTAAGATTATAGGGTGCCCAAACTTTTCATTGACTGTATATTCATTCATTCAGTTATTTACTCACTCATTCATGTTTCTCATTGCATGTAATGATATGACATTTAAATGATAACTCAATTTAGTTCAGAAAAATGAAAACTATAATGTGTAATATATAATAAGTTTTAAAGTGTAATTAAACTTTCAGACTACTTTTGATTTTCTGACAGAATTTGTGTTATTAATAAAATTTGTATTATATTTTATTAATAATTTTTGGTTCATTTGTTCAATGGTGGATTGTGATTGAAGCGGCAGTGTGCTTTCGTGACTAGAGCATCAATAAACTTCTTTGGGGCTGATGGTTATTGCAGTCTTGGCAGCCTCATAGCAGTGAATGGGACCATGCAAAAGCACTGGCTTTTTATTCACAAGGATGCTTTAGGCTAAGGCATTAAAATTTCTGTAGATCAAAAATGCTTTTTTCTGAGCATTTTGTGTTCCTTATATAATATGAGGAAAATGCTCACCAATTCTCAAGATGAAATAAAATTTTGAAAATGAAGCTTTTCTGCAGCAGTTTTTTTCCACAATGTATGTGAGGAACGAGGATAAATGTCTTTAACGGGATAACCCCCTTTAACTTGTGATACACATGCAATAGCTGAACATGTCCAACCAAGAAGACAGGTAAGGAAGGACCCATCTGTACTATACTGTACTTGAAGAGAGCTTCTTGGATTTTAGTTTATTAAAAGTAGTCTGCCAGTAGTAAATTAGTTATAAGCCTAACCACAGTATTTTCTAGAAGTGTTTCTACAGTTTCCAAATATGCCTCAATTTGGAGCCCCATATTCATCTAAATTGCTATTTTTTATTCATATGCAAGTAAAGGGAGAAGTGCTTTGCCTGGGAATGTAGAGACCAAGTCAGGCCAAGCTAAGGCATTTCCCCAAAGCACTTTTCTCATAACTTGCATACAAATAAAACTGTGATTTACATGAAAATGGGGATAGAAAGCTGTATAAATGTGGTATATTTGGAAACTGTAGTGTCATTTTTACAAGGTACTGTGATTAGGTTTATAATGAATTTACTGCTGACAGACTCCCTTTAATTGGATTTGTAGGAGAAAATAATGGGACAAATTTACTAGTGCATTTGTGCCTATAAAGTGACATAAAGCCTGACAATATGTGGCACATTTCTGATGTAAAATGATGCATATGTTTTAGGTAAATTGTTTGTGATTAGATTGACAAGGTGGTAAGGCTTACACAGGATGTGACTTGAACCAAAATAGATGTAAAATGTCATAAAATACTTGCACAAACTAGGATAACCAATATGTGGTGTAAACAGGTAGCATATGCACCATATTTATCATACAACCTAAGCCACTCATAAATCTGTCACATTTTCAGACTTCCTATTAGTAAATGTGGGTCAATGTATTTGTCATTTTTCTAATGACAACCATATTTTCATACAGTATCGTTATGTCCCAGTCTACACAGAAAAGCTAGCAAGTGAACTGTAAAAAGTAGGCACGACAAGCCTGTTTTGTATGCTACACTACCAAACACTTAAAAATATTTGTTACTATTTTCCATAGCTAATAAAATATATGGGTAGAGTTTTTCAACATACACATAAGTCAGAAACTGAAAGAAAAAAATATTTCACAATATTTAAGCTAATCTACTTGTTTCAAATGATTTAGAACATAAGCCCTTTGAACACTTCACATTTTCAGCTATCACGTTGTCTATGAAAACATTTATTAAGATTAATTAAAAAGTAACAAATTGCAGGCTAATAATATTACCAACTAGTGTAAAAAGTATAGACATTTTGACAGTCAGTTTTGAATTTCATTACAAGATGGTTGTGACAAAACCCGAGAGACTATTTCTTCTTTACTAAAGAACTAGGTCACAGATTCAATTACAGTCACTGAAGCATGGACTCAATCTATCATGGCAAATTAAGTACATTTTAGCAACCTACTTTCCTTTAAAAATTTTATAGACACTTTCACTGGAAGAAGAAATACTATAGCAAAATAAAATACATACTGGCTTGCTTGTATACCACAAACGTTTATGGATATTTAAAACATGTTAATGGAAAACAAGTTAAGTATGTCCAGTGGATTCTTATTTTTATTTAAGTTCATTTAAAAACCCCTTCCAAATAATGCAATTATTTTCAAAATAAAAAATAGAATTTTTTTTATGTAACCATAAATAGCCATTTTGTTAGAATTTTGTGTAAAAATGTAATTCTTCTATTTCCTTGAGTCACATTTGTGATTTCAAGCAAATGGTAATTATCACGAAAAAAAGTTGCCAGGGTAAAATATTTTATAAAATGTGTTTTTTTTTCTTCTTTGGCTGTCTCTAATGAGCGGTACCCTACTCTGTTTGCTAAACAAGCCCTATCAAAAGCCATTTATAAATGAAAACTGGCATACAAGGCATTGCATATTTCCTCCAATTTTTTATTTATTTATTACTACGTTAATTAATATAGTCATAGAGAACAGCTGGTGAACAAAAGGATATCTGTTTAGAAGCAAGCTTCAAAGTTTAACCCTTTAAAGGAACACTAAACCTAGAAATGAATGATAAAATTAAATAAGAACTATATTGTTGTTGTAGTTATAGAGCATTTACTTATTTACTGCATGATGCTTACACAGTCTTCGACTAGAGGACAACTCAGGGAATGGAGCTTACCCAAGCGGCAGGGCTAAATAGGCTTTTTGTCCTACTGCATTCAGGATATAGCAGGAAGACTGTTGCAGCCCCCTGTCTTGCTGTCTGTCACATGACTGTGAGAAGGAGGGGACATGGCCGCTCTGCCACACATGGAAGATATTTCTTTAGATAGTTCTCATTTATAACTGTAATATGAGACAATACAACCAAAGGAAAATACAACTAAGTGAAGATTAAAGGAATAAGGGCTGAGTTTTTGTTTATGTTCCTGTATATTTTCTGGACTTAGTGTCTCTTTAAAGATTAAACTATTTTTGTACCTTGTTGCTGAAGAATTGTTTTCTGCAAATTCACTACTGTAAATTTGTATGCCATAGAAAGTGCAAGCTATAAACATCTTGCTAGCTTTATTCTATGCGCCTGTACAAGTAATAGAAATGTATATATTTTTTCGGATTATGAACATAAACACATTTAAAAGAAAAAAAAATTATAAACTGTTGGGGACTGTATATTATTAAGTATCATTTACATAATTCAGCTTTTTTGTCCCCCTAGGGAACTAAACACTGTAATCCTTTGATCTCTTACATACAGATTTGGAACACTTACAATAGTATTCCAAAACATTATTGTCTGTCAGTGTTAGGCTAAGGCCCCACTTAGCAAACCGTAGCTGAAATATGCTGCTCCCCAGGTGGTGTAAACACTGCGATTTGGCTGTGGCGGAAACGCTACGGCAAAATCGGTGGTGTTTTATAGTACCTGCAAAGTGGATGGGATTCTGGCTAATCCCATCCAGACAGTGCAGTGGACAGGCTGCGATTTCAAAAACTGTTGCATTTTTGTAAATTGCAGCATTTCAATTATACCTACGGAAACTCTGTCGTTTTCCGTATAGGTATAATTGAAGCAAAAAGTTTTGCTCTGTGGACTTTTTGTGAAAAGCAGTGTGGTAAAAACTGTGTTTCCACCAAGGTTTTTCCCACAGCGTTTTTTTGGCTGCATCTCGCTAGTTGAATTGGCATGCTGCGGTTTTAAAAAAAAAATACATTTCTGAAATGCAGTTTTTCCGCAGCTCTTTTTTTTCCTCATTGTGTGCATGGAATTAGCTAAAGTCTCATTCACTTTGCTCATATTGTAAAATGCTGCGTTTTCCGGCAGCCAAAAATGCTGCGTTTCATCAACGTAGGGCCTTAAGGCTTAAAGTGGTAGGCAAACTTGGCGCTGCCATGATGCAGCATGGTCCGCCGAGATCAGAGTCTGTTAAAGCTGCTCGGTCCTACAGGACTCAGATCAGCTCTATAGTAAAGTGCAGGAAGGCTGTATTCCTCCTGCAACTGGGGCTAATTGTACCAGCCTCAGTTACAAGTAGAAATTTGTCGTGGATTTGGGGTCGGATTCATCTGGTCCTAATCAGCAGTGGAAAGCCGCATAGGCTGGGCATCGGCATTCCGTTGAAACAAGACCACGGCTGATTACGGCGGCAGAAAATGAAGAGAAATTTCAAAATTATTGCTAACAAACTTTAACCATTTCATGTCAAGCCAATTTATTTTTTATGTTTTCAAATTTTACTCCTCACCTTCCAAAGCTTATAAAGTTTTTATTTTTCACCGATATAGCCATATGAGGGCTTGATTTTTATAGGACAAATTTAATTTCACAATGGCT
Organism: Leptodactylus fallax; assembly: GCA_947044405.1. Classification (NCBI taxonomy): domain Eukaryota; kingdom Metazoa; phylum Chordata; class Amphibia; order Anura; family Leptodactylidae; genus Leptodactylus; species Leptodactylus fallax. The sequence goes on from CAMRHE010000100.1 coordinate 2,563,769, forward strand.
CCATTTAGTATTATGTATGATGTACTTAGAAGTTGTAAAAAATTCATAATGGAATGAAATTGGGACAAAAAGAGCAATTGCGCCATATTCGCACAGGATTGGTTTTTACAGCATTTACTGTGTGGTAAAAGTGAGGGGTTACCTGCACTCTATGGGTCAGTATGATCATGGAAATACCAAATTTTATAGTTTTTGTTACATTTTAATATTGTATAGGTATATATAAGTATATATTTAAAAAATGAAATCTTTGAAAAAAACTAACTTTGTTCTGTTGCTATATTCTGACATGAGTAAGGTATCTTTGTTTGCTTAGTTATAGTTTTTATTTATACCATTATGCAGAATGCTAAAGATAGCTTGCTTACTCTTTATTACTTTTTTTGGTGTAGCAAAAAACAACCTTTTTCCCCAATAAGCGAGGGTAAAAATGGGGTAAATATTTCTATATTTTAACAGTTTGGGAATTGTCAGAAATGGCCATACATAAAATGTTTATTTTTATTAATTTTATGTAAACTAGGCAAAGGGGGTGATTTGATTTTTTTTTACATTTTTAAAACGTTAAAAAATGTTTCATTTTTCTTGTTTTTTAAAGTCCTCCCTATGCGGCTGGAACTAGCAGTCATTACACTAGAAATGTCCAAACATTGTTATTTTGTAAGTTTGCAACCAGGCTCTCTGGGGAAAGGATATATTGAGGTCTTTTTCCCACATATCTTTAAGATCTCTGTATTAAGAGATTATAGAATAATAGTGTTATGTCTCTGCCTGTTCAGGTCTCTGCGCCACCCTCTGCTCGCACGCTGCGGCATAGGAGGCGTGCTCAGTTTGATTAGGATTCTGGATGCTTAGTCTGAACACGGTCCTAGTTCCCTTGCTGTATAATGGATTTCCAGCCACACCCGTGTTCTGAGCATTGTTTCTCTCTGGACCGCATAGAGTTAATCTTTACCTTGCTTGTGTGATTGACAGCCTATATGCCTATCAGGTCTGGGGCTGAGCCCAGACTTTCTATATACGGGATGTCACCTTCACAGCAAGTTGCCGGTTATTGCTCTGACTTTGCCTGCTTTCTTTGTACCTCTGATATTTACCTTGCTATTATCTCTAACCTTTGGCATGCCTTGTGACTACTCTCTTGGATTTCGATTTGGTACCACTTTTGCTTCTCTGGTTGTGACCCGTGGCTTGTTTACCATTCTTCTATGTTGTTTGTGTTCTGTGTGTCACTTTACTCAGTACAGAGTTCATCTTCGAGTTGTTCTTTTACCATTTAGGGTAAACTGAGGCAATAGGAAGGGACAGTGGCTGGGGTGAGATTAGGGCTCACTTGTCTCTGTCCTTTCTTCCAGACCCCTGCAGTAGTGTGAGGGTATTGCTATGTCTGGCAAGAGGCAAGACCCTAACAAATAGATAATAATATATTTAATTTTATTGGAATTAATTGAGAGAAGTAAAATAATTTGAGTAGGTAAAATAGTGGAAGCTCTGTTCTGAGAAATGCTGTTTTGATATATATATATATATCCTGATTTCTCAATATTGTATTTATAGGAAAGGTCTGAAAAGCAATGTTGTTCATTCTGATTGTTTAACAGTGCTGTACTGTTACCGTTACATGCTATAATGCTTTGTCAAGCCATCAAGACATACCCAAGGATTCTAAGGGTTGGGATTTTTGGTTGTAAACTAGGTGTATCTTTATTCTGTTTATATGTAAAATCATTTCATGTGTGTACTGAATTTCCCCATTGTGGGACTATTAAAGGACTATTATTATTATTATTATTTATTATTATTGTAGCTTGTACTGTATGAAGTAGATCTTGTTGTAAAGTGTATTTGTTGGTTTAGTAAATATAACAGTATTTGCAGTATTTCGTTTGACAGATGAACTTCTACATTTACTAGCTAGTGAATTGTTTTAACAATGCTTTGCTTGGCTCAAGAGTATATGTTAGGGTTGTGACGTCTGCTGTGGCCCCTTAAAGACTGCTGGGTCCACAGAGACTAATTTCCCTTTAAGAAATTGTGCTTTAATTTATGAGCCGGTCCAGGTCTTTATAATCCCCTCCATTTCTCTCCTCCATGCCGGCTCTTCCATCCTGGTTTTGGCTCCCGTCCATGTTGCTTCCTGTTCCTGCTACTGTGTGTGTTTCTCTGGCTCTGACCTTTGGACTGTGTACTTGGACTTCTCTTCAGATTACGACTCTGCTGTACTTACCCTCTCTGGCATTTTGACTCAGGCTACGTACCTCGACTTCTCCTTCCGTCACTCGCTCCTGTATTTTGCTGCTATTTCCGCTGCTGACTCTGCTCTGTCGTTTACTCTGCGTTTGTTGAGTTGCTTACGATTCTGCTCTCTGGCTTCAGCTCCAGGTTAATCAATTTGTTGCACATTCCTCTGTGTTGTCAACTCCGGTCTGGGATTCTGCCAAGCCCATCTCCACCACTTGAAGCTCTGGTGAAAATGTCTTGAGATTGGCTTTGGCTCATACTGGGTGTGTGGCAGTTTGGTTATGTTTTTTTTTTCTGCTAGCGGTTGTTAGGTTCAGTTCTGCTGCTTCTCTCAATTCTGACTACACCTGTCCCTGTACCTGCATCTGAGCTCCTAACAGTATATGGTAAAGGAATAGATTTGGTAGACCTAACTCTTCCATCTCTTTTCAGCAATATAATGCTGTGGAAGGCTATACATAATAATTTTTTAATCCAAATAAAATTATTAATTTGAACATGTAGTTGTTGAATAATCTGTTTAGGAATCTGTTTAGTGAGCAAATGATATATTATATTTAGATAGAATTATGATTTTGTAAAGGTAGCATTTCCCACACCATGAGGATCCAGTCTTTCTTAAATCTAATTCCTTTGATCACAGGTTTGAAAATAAGAGGGATGTTAAAAAATGAGAGAGATGTGTAAGTTCAATGCCCAATTATGGGATGTTGCAGTCTTGGTACTTGAAAGTGTATTTAGATACTATAAAATTTTTTAGGGGTTTTAAGAATGTTCAATCCTTTCCCAATTACAGTAGACATCAGGTATTTAAATTTGGTGGTCACTTAGGAGCCCTTTGTGATTGCACAGCAGGGGTGGTCCAGCAGAGACCTAGCTGCAATGCCCACAATCAATTTCTGCACAGTTTGTGGGCATTAACCTCCCCTGGTACCTAGGTCAAAGCTGACCAAGGTGCCATTTTCCTGGCAGCGCATGGGCACTGCTATTTTGGGGTGGATTAGCATTGCAATGCATTTTTTTTTAAGGTTTCACCTCCCATAAAAATTTGGATAAAAAGCAATCAAAGCAAAAGAAATTCTGCAAATTGGATTAAATAAAAAGTAATTCTGACCCAGCAAAAAAAAAAAAAAAATACACCTTCTACGTATCCTTGTATACAGAAATATAAAAAAAAGTTACAAGTGTCAGAATATGGTGACTCCAAGAAATTTTTATTGCAGTATTGGATTTTTTTAAAGGGGTTAAAAAGTAAAAAAAAAAAAAATCTAAATTTGGTATTGCTGTAATTGTTCCAACCTATAGAATTTAGGTCACATATCATTTTGGCTGCACAGTAAAAACAAAGGCCATAAGAAACTTGTGCAAACACACTTTTTCTCCATTTCCACCCTAGTACATCATTTGGAATATTAAATGGTACCACTAATAAGTACAATTTGCCCCACAAAAATTAAGCCCCATACAGCTACGGCATTTGTAAGGTGGGGGTCAAAAACAAAAATCGAGGCAAGAAGGCATTAAAAACATGGTGTTTATTTTTCTATATTAATCCCTAAAGGACATTTTATGTCTCATTTGGGGCCTTATTTTTCGTGGGATGAACCATATATTTTAAGGAATCATTTTCAGGTACATATTGGGTAGTGTTTATTTTATTTAAATTCTTAATTATGAGGAAATTCATTAAAATAAAACAATTCATCTGTAAAAATATGGCATTTAACATTAAAATCAATGCAGAACATTACATTAGTTTACTAGTCATAATAAGAGTGGAGATACCTAATAAGCACACTCTATTTTTTATAAATTTTTAATTACTTATTACTTTTATTTTTATTAATTATTTTTGCCTGTGGTGGGAAGGGGTTAATTCTAGAATATGGTATATAGATTAGTGTATTTTATAGAATTAATTTATTTTTAATGACTTATAATGTCACCTTTGCTAAAATTGTTGAGGATAGATGCAGATTTCTTTTTTGGATTTCTTCCTCCTCAGATTCCCCTGCACATTCCAGCCCTGTTTAACCCCTAGCAAAAAACTGAAGCAAAGCTCTGGCTTTCCACTTGGGATTTATTCCATAATTAGCCTTAGAAACAGTGTGGCTAATCAACAGTACTCTTATGTCATGGGTTCTGTGGCTGAATAACTATTTTTTCCAGTTTTTCACAGTTTTATTAACAGAGTTCACTGTGCAGGATAGATAATGTGACAATTTACAGTTCATGTCATTATGAATGTGGAAATACCTATTATGAACAATTTTTTTTTAATTATATTATACGTATTTATTTGGCATTTGGGTGTACCTAGATGTCAGACACGAAAGCTGTTAGGCCTTCTGCTGATATGGGAACCATTGGCCCTCTGCAATTGCACAGCAGGGGGTCCAAATGCTGAAAGAGGGAGTCCCCTCCTGTAAATCACTAACATGCTGTGGTCGCTATTGACTGCAGCATCTTGGGGGTTAAACAGCCAGGATCAGCATTATTCCTGATCTTTTCTGTTGCAGTGGGAGACTGACTGTATACTAGTGGTGGCTCCTGCTGTGGATTCTATCTGTTTACATATGGTGTTTACATATGGTGACACTTCAAAGTGCAATATGAGAATGTTCATCCTAATGCGGCAAACAATTGCGGCTCAGGACAGGCATTCTCATCCTGTATCGTCAACTGATTAATAGGCTGAAAATAGGACATCAATATTCTAAATCCTGGAGAACCCCTTTAATGGCACAAGGTGGTATGTTATTAATATATTACAATATGACTGTCTAGACAGTTTAATATGATGCACAGTGGTGTTTATAGTAATGTTTCATATTTGTGATATTTGTAAACAATAAAAAAGTGACTAAATACAGCAGTAAATATATGAATATAAGTAAACATAAAGAAAAGAAATCCTGCATTAAATCAAATACAGCAATAGGCCCTCAATTTTGCATCAGTGGAATGTGATAGGTACTACAGATGCATTCAACATTATCTTTTTGCACATTTTAATAAGGATTGTATTTATCACAGAACAGATTCAATACATGATTGCAACATACTTAAACCTTGATATAATGCAATCCACTTCATTATCATTGGGTAGCATAAAAACTACCTAAAGCATTTTTGAGCATTTCCAAGCAGAAAAAAACCACTGCATTTTACAGTACCAGCAAAGAGAATGAGATTCCAGCTAATTCCATCCACACATTACAAAAAAAAAAAAAAAAAAACACTGGAAAAGATGCCTTTTTTAAAATCACAGCATGTCAATTTTACCTGTGGAAAAATTGCGTCTTTCCTTGAGATAAAGAAAGAAAAAATGCAGCAAAAATGCAATGAAAAACACTGCGGAAAAAAAAGTGGTGCGTTAAGGAGTTTAGAAAAAGTCATGGAATTTTTTTAAAATCATAGCTGGCCATCTAGTATAGATCATTTCAGGATATGCTGAGTCAAGAGGAGAAGTAAGAAAAGATATATACAAAAATTCACTTGTATTGGTTAGTAACCTCAAGAACATATTCCAAAATAATGTTATTCCAAAATGTTAGTACAAAATCTGTTTATGCAGTTATAATTTTTTTAATCAGAGAAATCTAATAATTGAAAGAATACAGTATGCATATTTCTGCTGTTGCCTTTGCAAAATGTCATGTCATATTGTTCTATGCTTGAAATATGTGCCAAATTATCAGGTATTTTAACTCTCTTTCATTCCTGTTTAAAGACATTTTGTATAGTTTGTTATTTAATACATTCTTGTATTGTTCATTGTTAGAAAATGTTTAAATAAGCAACAGCTGTAATATTAGACGTTATACAAAAATATTTCCAGAATACATTTCTGTGATGTACTCTAAAAGTTACATTCAACAAATGCATAAAACTGAATTTGTACTTTTTAAACTGAAGTCTAAAATTTAATAGTCTTGGCAATTCTGCTCAAGCTTTTATGAAATGCCTTCCAGAAATATTAAGCTCTTGGATAGTTGTAACCATCTGTATGAAAGTAATTTCAGACCTAATGTTCACCTGCTACTAGTGCTAATATTTTTAGGTGGTTTTAGTCTAAGTTTTAGAGTAATTATCTTGAAATGATCAATAATGTATTGTTAAGCCAAGGATAATATTTTAATCTTCATTAAGTTTATCAATAAAGATCATTTTTTAGTTTATATTTAGTTATGATATGATGTTTTTAAAGGTTCATAAAGCTCTGCATTAGATCATAAAAAAAAAAAAAAAGAAAAGAAAAAAAAAAATCCAGTAAAGAGTTTTCACATTTGCGTAAGCAAATCATCTGGTGCCATCTGGTTTTAAAAGTGTTTGTTCACCTAATGATTGAGTATTGGTGGATGCTCATTTAGGCTAAGGCCCCACATGGCATCCCGCAGCAAAAAAAATTCTAAAGTCTTGCAATTCAATATATCTTAGACATTTCTGCAAACATGATTATAAATTTAACCAGCCTTCTAGGTTCACTAGGGTCACTAGAATGAAGCATACCCTGGTCCATTACAGTAGTATAACACTAATGTAGAAATATGCTATCAATATCTGTACTGACTGACTTTTTTCTCTTTATAGCTTAAAAATTACAATAAGGTAGTGAACAAACAATCACAATTCATATTCAATCATAAGTCTTGCCTTGACCTTTTTTGATAAACATTTCAGAAGTTACTGTCTATAAACCTATTTACATTACTTTACAATCATAGAAAACGCCATAAATAGTTATAAAAAAAACAATCATTTTTGTGATATATTTTCATCTTGCTAGTATCAGAAAGAGCAGCCCATTTATTAGTAGACAGTCTGAGTATTTCATTTCACTGTACTCCTGGAAATGTAGGTCTTTCCGTACACAAATATATGAAGTTGCCTACAGCTAAAGAGTAATCTATTAATCTGTGAGACCAAATCCATCCAAAATATGTCAAATATAATATTATGGCATTCTAATAAACCCGCCATATGCCGAGAGCATTGAGTGTAGAGAGGTGGAAATGCCAAGACAATTAACTTGGTTCTGTGTTTTTTTTTTTTTTTTGAGGTCATGAATACTATAGGTCATGACATTATACTTTTTATGTACACATGTTTGCCTCATCAGTTACTGTATAAGATTTATTAAGATAGTCCAACTCTACTACTGTATTACAATTTATCCAGCATACTACTGTATGTTTATTTCAGAATACTATGACATAGTTAGTTAGTTTGATATTACATATTTCAACCAATGTCTATAAGACATTTAATATTGTGTTTACTTCAATGTATACATTAACAGAAATATATAAGATATATACATGTAGACCAACTATTTTTAATGTCTTTTCACCTTTTATTGGTTCAAAATTGTGTTTAATCTGCTGTGAGACAAATTTACACCAGTAATTAAAGAATACTTGCCAACTCTCCAAGAATGTGTATGAGGCTCCTGAAATAAGTGAAGACCTCCCAAGCCGCTAGAAATGCTGGAAATCTCCTGGTATCTTTCTGTTAGTTTCTATGTGATGTGGGCTCCTTAGGTACTGGTCACATCACAAAAGGGGGCATGCCTGGCACATTTTTGACTTGAGTGACAAAAATGGGGTATAGACCCCTGAAAGCGCCTGGTCTTGCTGGAAGGGGGAGTGGTCTCTATGACATGCTGTCTTTCCAGATACACTGCAAATGTCAGATGTCTTAAACCTGGAATTCTACCAGTTGGCTTTGAGCCATCCAGTTAGCAGAATCTAAAGGACTGCTGATTTCCACTCTTTAACCCCTATACAGGTACAGTGGGGAAAAAGTATTTAGTCAGCCACCAATTGTGCAAGTTCTCCCACTTAAAAAGATGAGAGGCCTGTAATTTACATCATCAGTAGACCTCAACTATGAGAGACAAAATGAAAAAACATATCTAGAAAATCACATTGTCTGATTTTTTTTAAAATAATTTATTTGCAAATTATGGTGGAAAATAAGTATTTGGTCACTTACAAACAAGCAAGATTTCTGGCTCTCACAGACCTGTAGCTTCTTCTTTAAGAGGCTCCTCTGTCCTCCACTCATTACCTGTAGTAATGGCACCTGTTTGACATTGTTATCAGTATAAAAGACACCTGTCCACAACCTCAAACAGTCACACTCCAAACTCCACTATGGTGAAGACCAAAGAGCTGTGGAAGGACACCAGAAACAAAATTGTAGACCTGCACCAGGCTGGGAAGACTGAATCTGCAATAGGTAAGCAGCTTGGTGTGAAGAAATCAACTGTGGGAGCAATAATTAGAAAATGGAAGACATACAAGAACACTGATAATCTCCCTCCATCAGGGGATCCATGCAAGATCTCACCCCGAGGGGTCAAAATGATCACAAGAACGGTGAGCAAAAATCCCAGAACCACACGGGAGGACATAGTGAATGATCTGCAGAAAGCTGGAACTAACGTAACAAAGGCTACCGTCAATAACACACTACGCCGCCAGGGACTCAGATCCTGCAGTGCCAGACGCGTCCCCCTGCTTAAGCCAGTACATATCCAGGCCCGTCTGAAGTTTGCTAGAGAGCATTTGGATGTTCCAGAAGAGTATTGGGAGAATGTCATATGGTCAGATGAAACCAAAAAAGAACTGTTTGGTAGAAACACAACTTGTCGTGTTTGGAGGAGAGTGAATGCTGAGTTGCATCCAAAGAACACCATACCTACTGTGAAGCATGGGGGTGGCAACATCATGCTTTGGGGCTGTTTCTCTGCAAAGGGACCAGGACGACTGATCCGTGTACATGAAAGAATGAATGGGGCCATGTATCGTGGGATTTTGAGCGCAAACCTCCTTCCATCACCAAGGGCATCGAAGATGAAACGTGGCTGGGTCTTTCAGCATGACAATGATCCCAAGCTCACCGCCAGGACAACGAAGGAGTGGCTTCGTAAGAAGCATTTCAATGTCCTGGAGTGGCCTAGCCAGTCTCCAGATCTAAACTCCATAGAAAACCTTTGGAGGGAGTTGAAAGTCCATGTTGCCCAGCGGCAGCCCCAAAACATCACTGCTCTAGAGGAGATCTGCATGGAGGAATAGGCCAACATACCAGCAACAGTGTGTTCCAACCTTGTGAAGACTTACAGAAAACGTTTGACCTCTGTCATTGCCAAAAAACAATATATAACAAAGTATTGAGATGAACTTTTGTTATTGACCAAATACTTATTTTGCACCATAATTTGCAAATAAATTCTTTAAAAATCAGACAATGTGATTTTCTGGATTTGTTTTCTCATTTTGTCTCTCATAGTTGAGGTCTACCTATGATATCAATTACAGGCCGGCCTCATCTTTTTAAGTGGGAGAACTTGCACAATTAGTGGCTGACTAAATACTTTTTTCCCCACTGTATATAGATATGTTCACACTTAAAGTGAAACTGTCATATAGAAAACACAGTTCAATCTGCAGATAGCATGCTATAAGGCAGGAGGAGCTGAGTAGATTGATAAATAATTTTATGGGAAAAGATTCAGTGTAACCTGTCATTTGTATTTTTGGTCTTTTTATACTGAGTGGTGTTATCAATGATCAACAGCCTCCCCTTTATAATGGTGCATATAAATATAGCTCCCACTCACTGATAGGACAACCCACTTGATCTCTTAGAATAGAAAGCACAGAAAAGTAAATATGTAAAATAGAAGTTATACTAAATCTTTTCCCACATAACTATCAATCTGCTCAATTTCTCTTGCTCTGTAACACACTGCCTGCAGAATATAGGTGAATCTCAGTAAATTAGAATATCTTTGAAACGTTTATATCTTTCAGTAATTAAATTTAAAAAGTGACTTCCTATATTTTCTAGATCCTTTACACACAGAGTGTTCTATTCCAAGTGTTTTATTTCTGTAAATGTTGATTATGGATTACAGGTAATGAAAACCAAAATCTAAGAAAATTAGAATATTGTGAAAAAGTTCAGTATTGTAAATTCAGTGTGTCACCTGCCAAGGTTTCCTAAGCCTTTAATTGGTCGCTCAGTCTGGTTCAGTAGGACACACAATCATGGAAGCCGCTGATTATGAATTGTATTACTGAAATGAATGAACTTTTCAAAAATATTCCAATTTATTGAGATGCAACTGTAGAATGCATTTTACATTTGACAGGTTCCCTTTAACTGATCTTCAATATGATTATGGACACCAATTTCTTCTAAAACTAACTGAACACATTATTATGACATGCTAATAATAGGCCTGAGATGCTGCACTTCATATATCCACACTGTGCCATTGTCACAAATAGGATAATTATCATCTCACTTTATTTTTTCTTAAAATTGTAGCATTTTATTTTAAATTTATCATTATGTTCTTTTTTATGTTTTTTTTGGGGGGTTTTTTTGTAAAGAAAACCTGCTTAACTTACGATATACATATCTAGACATGTTATGAATCTCAATGTGAAGCACTGCTGTTGCATTAAGGTTTCCATACTAACATTGAAGCTTTCTGCAGTTATCATAACTTTGTTTTGCTGAACCAACTTGGCAGCTGAGGAGGTATATTTAAAGTATGTATTTTCAACTCCCCATGTGCCTGCTATTAGTTTAATCCTTGCTGTTGAGGGTCCTATTCTCTGATCGTTGCTGTTGGATTGCTTTACTACAGACCTTGGCTTGTTGACTGGATATTCGCTTGTTTTCTGATTTGGACTTTGAATGATTCTCTTGGTTGGACACATTTATTTGATTCTGCTCTTCTGGTTTGACATGCATTGTGATTATTGGTGTGGTTCCTGGTTTGGTTTAAGATTGTAGTGCATCTATTTCTTACACTAAACTTATGAGGCCCCACAGGACATTTCCAGCCAAGAGAGCAGATAATGGAGGAAACATTTGTACATATATAACATCAAAAGCAATGGACAAACACAGAGTACAAGTTAGGGTCATGTCAGAAGACAAAACCAGAGAGGAACCACAAGATCCAAATAATCAGGCAAAAATAGCCAGGGCAGTCCAGGATAAAAAAAAAACTGGTAGCAAACCAAGGGTAAATCCAAAAAAGGTATGGCAAGGGATAGAATCCTTTGAAACAAAAAGAGAATTCAATAAGGTGCCAGTTGCTCTGATGACTAGTCCTCTGATTGGCTAACCAAACCTTCTGATTGGCTTTGCAGCAGGCCTCTGATATTAGCAGGGAAGCCTTGCACACTGTGTATGTAGAACTCAATCGCTGTCACTTTCGAGAACAAAGCGGTAGTCTACATCAGTAACCCTTGCAGAAAAAGGTGAATATGTTAGATTAATGAATTTATCAACATTGTGCAACCATCTGATAAATTTTTCACATATACAGTGGCTTGCAAAAGTATTCATGCCCCTTGAACTTTTTAACATTTTGTCACCTTACAACCACAAACGTAAATGTATTTTATTGAGATTTTAAGTGACAGTGTAAGCCGTGTACCGGGGTGGGCTCCCCAGGATACCTGCAAAGTCACGAACAAAGGAAGCGACTCCAACTCAATTTAGTAAAAACAAGATTCTACTTAGTATAGTAACACCCCTTTACCCAAAAAGAACACTCCCAGATATTTATATACTTTTAGCCAGTAAGCTGAGGTCCTGGTGTTGTACAGCACAGTGCCCTCTAATGTGCGCCTCCAATATACTCCAAGCTATTACCTATCTGCAGGCTGCAACTAACCAGCCACTTGTTACCTTTTTATCACCCTAGTCACAGGAACAATTCAGTGAGTGTGATAGGGGCGCCAGCGGTATAACACAAGAGCTTACAAACGTATCAAAATACCCCTATTCCCCCCAAAAGTATAGTACAACAAAGTAAATATAATAGTAGGTCAGCTTGCAAGCCAAAAAATGTGAAGATGCATAAAATCCTAGCTTCTAGAAGCTCCTCTCTCAGAGTTACAACTCTATAGAATTCTCTGAGTCCTAGTCAGGGCCGGTTTTAGACAAAGTGGGGCTCCGGGCAAAATTAAAAGTGGGGCCCCAAATGTTGAAATATTGTACCTACTACATAGTCACATTCTGTTAATTTGATGTGTTGCAGTGCTTACAGGGATGTTCCTAAGGTCTTTAAGGCCGGGGCCACCCACGTTGTGAAAACGCAACGTTTTACAGTACCTGCAAAGTGGAGGGGATTCTGACTAATCCCATACACACATTGCAGAAAAAAAAATCTGTAGCGGAAAAGCTGCGTTTTCACAGCATGTCAATTATACCTTCATAAATGCTGGTGTTTTCCGTAAAGGTATAATAGGTACAGAAAGTCCACAGAGGAAAACTCTGAGATCGCAATGAAAAACGCTGCAGAAAAAATGAAGGCAATGCGTTTCCACGGCAGTCTTTTCTGCAGCATGGGACCTTAGCATAAAGGGGTTGTTTCATTTGTTTGAAAAATTTTTTGCATAGCCAAACTAGTTTCTTGTGACTCTTTATAAATCAGGTGCACAAGTAACAAGGCATATGCCTTTTCCTACACACAATTAAAAAAATGTATATACAGTACAGAATTATCAAATAGGACCGCTATACCAGGACTAAATACCGTCACGTCACCCACTGACCGCTATACCAGGACTAAATACCGTCACGTCACCTGCTGACTGCTATACCAGGACTAAATGCTGTCACATCACCCACTGACCGCTATACCAGGACTAAATACTGTCACATCACCCACTGACCGCTATACCAGGACTAAATACCCTCACGTCACCTGCTGACCGCTATACCAGGACTAAATACTGTCACATCACCCGCTGACCGCTATACCAGGACTAAATACCCTCACGTCACCTGCTGACCGCTATACCAGGACTAAATACTGTCACGTCACCTGCTGACCGCTATACCAGGACTAAATGCCGTCAGGTCACCCGCTGACCGCTATACCAGGACTAAATATCGCCACGTCACCCACTGACCGCTATACCAGGACTAAATACCCTCACGTCACCTGCTGACCGCTATACCAGGACTACATACTGTCACATCACCCACTGACCGCTATACCAGGACTAAACACTGTCATGTCACCCACTGACCACTATACAAGGACTAAATACCATCACGTCACCCGCTGACCGCTATACCAGGACTAAATACCGTCATGTCACCCGCTGACCACTATACAAGGACTAAATACCGTCATGTCACCCACTGACCGCTATACCAGGACTAAATACCGTCACGTCACCCGCTGACCACTATACAAGGACTAAATACTGTCACGTCACCCGCTAACCACTATACCGGGACTAAATTCTGTCACGTCACCCACTGACCGCTACGCCAAGACTAAATACCCTCACGTCACCCGCTGACAGCTATACCAGGATTAAATACTGTCATGTGTCACCTGCTGACCGCTATACCAGGACTAAATACTGTCATGTCAGCCACTGACCGCTATACCAGGACTAAATACCGTCATGTCACCCACTGACCGCTATACCAGGACTAAATACCGTCACGTCACCCGCTGACCACTATACAAGGACTAAATACCGTCACGTCACCCGCTGACCGCTATACCAGGACTAAATTCTGTCACGTCACCCACTGACCGCTACGCCAAGACTAAATACCCTCACGTCACCCGCTGACAGCTATACCAGGATTAAATACTGTCATGTCACCTGCTGACCGCTATACCAGGACTAAATACTGTCATGTCAGCCACTGACCGCTATACCAGGACTAAATACCGTCACGTCACCCGCTGACCGTTATACCAGGACTAAATACTGTCACGTCACCCACTGACCGCTATACCAGGACTAAATACCGTCACTTCACCCGCTGACCACTATACAAGGACTAAATACCGTCACATCACCCACTGACTGCTATACCAGGACTAAATACCGACACGTCACCCGCTGACTGCTATACCAGGACTAAATACCGTCACACCACCCACTGATCGCTATACCAGGACTCAATACCCTCACGTCACCTGCTGACCGCTATACCAGGACTAAATACTGTCACATCACCCACTGACCGCTATACCAGGACTAAATACCCTCACGTCACCTGCTGACCGCTATACCAGGACTAAATACCGTCACGTCACCCACTGACCGCTATACCAGGACTAAATACCGTCACGTCACCCGCTGACCACTATACAAGGACTAAATACCATCACGTCACCCGCTGACCGCTATACCAGAACTAAAAACCCCCACCCCACCCGCCCACCACTGTACAAACACAAAAAACACTACAAAAACAAAAAACGGGTGAAAGTGGTGGGGAAGAAAAAGAAAAAAAAAAAAACACAAACCCAAAAAAAAAAAATATTTAATTCTAAAAAAAGACTTGAGTCTGGGAAGGAGATTCACCTTCCAGCAAGATAATGACCCTAAACATATAGCCAGAGCTACAGTGGAATGGTTTAGATAAAAAAATATTCATGTTAGAATGGCCCAGTCATAGTCTAGACCTAAATCCCATTGAGCATCTGACAAGACATGAAAATTGCTGTTCACAGAGGTTCTCCATCCAATCTGGCTGAGCTTGAGCTATTTTGCAAAGAAGAATGGTCAAAAATCTCAGTTTCTAGATGTAAAAAGTAGTAGAGACATACCCCAAAAGACTTACAGCTGTAACTGCAGCAAAAGGTGGCTCTACAAAGTACTGATATACAGGTGCATCTCAATAAATCAGAATACTTTTGAAACGTTCATTTATTTCAGTAATTCAGTAATTCAATTCATAATCAGCTTCTTCCATGATAGTGTGTCCTACTGAACCAGACTGAGGAACCATTTAAAGGCTTAGGAAACCTTCATAAGTTCTGCACTACACATGATAAATCATTAGGAAAGACTTAAATAATGTACTGTAATCTAAACTGCCTTCAAGAAAGAGGGTACATAATTGAACCCTTAAAATGTGTTAAAAGGATTCAATAGGGAAGTGTTTTTCATAAAATAAAAATGCCACTAAATATTATTTCACTGAAAGAGCAGTTGAGGCTTGGAACAACCTTCCAGCAAAAGTGGTTGGGAAATCTACAGTAAGAGAATTTAAACATGTGTATGATAAAATTGAAATAATAGGGTAGACTAGATGGACCAGGTGTTCTTTTTTGCCAATAACCTTTGTTCTTTAGTTAAAAATGGCTTTGTTTTTCACCATATATTTAAGGGCACTGCAAATATTTTTTGCATCTATCTTACCATGGTCTTTATTTAGCTCAACAAATTTTCGACATATGAACAAGAATGTCATTCTTCAAGTTTAGAAGTAAAATTAATCTTTAAAATTCCTCCTAAGGCTTTAGCACCTGAGTTAAGCTTTTTATTGTACTTTGACAGGGAATGATGTGAATGTTTGAAGTGCCATACAACAGAATGATTATAGAATGTTATGTTGTGATTAGTAGATAAATTAACTAGAGATTTTGTTGCCTAGTTTCATTAGGCAGGACACTGTGTTGTAGAATGATTATTGGTTACTTTATGTTGTTTATGGAGCTGCTTCACAGTAGTAATAATATAAAAACTGTTTTATTAATGTAGAAGAGCCAACTAATAAATGAATAAGTGACTGCAAGTCACAGCCAGCAGTGGTATGTGCACAGTTATTATTTGTCATATAGTAGGACACCACTGCTTACTATAGTAAAGATGATCACACCCAAAATAGCCGATACAGGTGCATCTCAATAATTCAGTATTGTAAATTCAGTGTGTCACCTGCCAAGTTTTCCTAAGCCTTTAAATGGTCCCTCAGTCTGGTTCAATAGGACACACAATCATGGAAGATGCTGATTATGAATTGTATTACTGAAATGAATGAATGTTTCAAAAAAGTTGCCCAAGGAACAATAGCAGACACTTTATGGTAATGCATTTACGCATTACCATGGGCAGCATGTGTTTAGCACTGTTGGAGTTAATATGTTCTCCCTGTGTTTGTGTGGGTTTCCTTAAGGGTACTCCGGTTACCTCAAACATATACTGCAAGGGAATGTAGATTGAGAGCCCTTTATGGGATAGTGTTGACAATATCTGTAAAGCGCTGCAGAGTATGATGGTGCTATACAAGTAAAGCAATATAAATAAAATATGTTATTCAGTTAGAAAAGGGATGTTCACTCACAATTATTTAGAAGCAGGATACTTACTCATCACAGATTTCTGCTTTGGATTGGTACAGTAAGTGGGAATTTGCATAATTGCATTCTTTTATCTTAGGCTTTTGAAAGAACAATAACACATGCTTTTTTTCTTATAGGATCTTGGTCAAGAGCTAAATTATGTAAATACTGTATTTACAAGGGGCATAACTACCACAATGAAGGAAATTGGTTACTGTATTTTTAAGCAAAAAAGATGTTAAATACAGTGGGGAAAAAAAAGTATTTAGTCAGCCACCAATTCCGCAAGTTCTCCCACTTAAAAAGATGAGGCCGGCCTGTAATTGTCATCATAGGTAGACCTCAACTATGAGAGACAAAATGAGAAAACAAATCCAGAAAATCACACTGTCTGACTTTTAAAGAATTTATTTGCAAATTATGGTGGAAAATAAGTAATTGGTTAATAACAAAAGTTCATCTCAATACTTTGTTATATATCCTTTGTTGGCAATGACAGAGGTCAAACGTTTTCTGTAAGTCTTCACAAGGTTGGCACACACTGTTGCTGGTATGTTGGCCCATTCCTCCATGCAGATCTCCTCTAGAGCAGTGATGTTTTGTGGTTGTCGCTGGGCAACACGGACTTTCAACTCCCTCCAAAGGTTTTCTATGGGGTTGAGATCTGGAGACTGGCTAGGCCACTCCAGGACCTTGAAATGCTTCTTACGAAGTCACTCCTTCATTGCCCTGGCGGTGTGCTTGGGATCATTGTCATGCTTAAAGACCCAGCCACGTTTAATCTTCAATGTCCTTGCTGATGGAAGGAGATTTGCACTCAAAATCTCACGATACATGGCCCCATTCATTCTTTCATGTACACGGATCAGTCGTCCTTGTCCCTTTGCAGAGAAACAGCCCCAAAGCATGATGTTGCCACCCCCATGCTTCACAGTAGGTATAGTGTTCTTTGGATGCAACTCAGCATTCACTCTCCTCCAAACACCACGAGTTGTGTTTCTACCAAACAGTTCTACTTTGGTTTCATCTGACCATATGACATTCTCCCAATACTCTTCTGGAACATCCAAATGCTCTCTAGCAAACTTCAGATGGGCCCGGATATGTACTGGCTTAAGCAGGGGGACACGTCTGGCACTTCAGGATCTGAGTCCCTGGTGGCATAGTGTGTTACTGATGGTAGCCTTTGTTACGTTAGTCCCAGCTTTCTGCAGGTCATTCACTAGGTCCCCCCGTGTGGTTCTGGGATTTTTACTCACTGTTCTTGTGATCATTTTGACCCCACGGGGTGAGATCTTGCGTGGAGCCCCTGATCGAGGGAGATTATCACTGGTCTTGTATATCTTCCATTTTCTAATTATTGCTCCCACAGTTGATTTCTTCACACCAAGCTGCTTGCCTATTGCAGATTCAGTCTTCCCAGCCTGGTGCAGGTCTACCATTTTGTTTCTGGTGTCCTTCTACAGCTCTTTGGTCTTCACCATAGTGGAGTTTGGAGTGTGACTGTTTGAGGTTGTGGACAGGTGTCTTTTATACTGATAACAATGTCAAACAGGAGCCATTACTACAGGTAATGAGTGGAGGACAGAGAAGCCTCTTAAAGAAGAAGTTACAGGTCTGTGAGAGCCAGAAATCTTGCTTGTTTGTAGGTGACCAAATACTTATTTTCCACCATAATTTGCAAATAAATTTTTAAAAAATCAGACAATGTGATTTTCTAGATATGTTTTCTCATTTTGTCTCTCATAGTTGAGGTCTACCTATGATGACAATTACAGGCCGGCCTCATCTTTTTAAGTGGGAGAACTTGCACAATTGGTGGCTGACTAAATACTTTTTTTCCCCACTGTATGTACGAAGATTTAAATATTAATTACCTATCCAAAGGATAAGTCATCAATATCCAATCAGTAGATGGTTCAACCCCTGGAACTCTTTCCAATTGTTTGAAGAAGCAGCCAAGTGCTGTGGCTTTTGCACTGTATACTAGGCACAGTGATGTACATTGTGTGTTGGGCGTGCCTGGTATTGCAACACAATCCTTTTTACTAGAATGGCACTCAGATAGGCCATGTGACTGATGGATATTATATCACAGGACCAAAGAAGAGGCTACAGTGTTTACTCAAGCACTATGTTCCATTCAGACAGTTGATCAGCAGGAATTACAAGATCCGAGCACTCAGAAATCTAATATATCCGAAGGATAGGTCACCAATATTTGAAAGGGTATTCCCATCTCTAGGATCATATTCAGACTTGTATCTGAAGCTAACTGAAGTGTTTTTACCCAATACATTGTTTCATCTATCTTGCTTTGTTTGGCAGATCCAGCTAAATGTCTCTCCTCATTCTTTACAATTGATTGCCTAGATTACAGGTGTCTTTCCTTATTCTCTTTTTGAAACACATTGTGCACTTTGTTTGGGTCTTCCCTTTCTTTACAGTTTGTGGGAATTCACTGGGAAAGTGTTGATCTGGTACAATATGGGCACCTTCAGTTCCAGAAGTGCTGGGGCCTTGCTCTTCCTGGTCTTTAACCCCTAGGCGCACCATGACGTATTTGTATATCCTGGAGAGAGCTTCATTAATGTACCAGGATGTACAGTTACGTCACAGCTCTTAGCTTTATTTAGCAGGTAGAATGGCTGGGTATCAGGAGCTCAGCTGTTGCCGACAGCTGAGACTCCCATGTGACCAATGAGGGACCGCTACAAGCCTCCCCTCTCCAGCAATTGCTGTGATTGGTGGATCTCTACAGACCCACCATTCACAGTGCAACTATGCATAGTATGAAACAGCTAATACTCTGATCTGACCAGTGAGGGACCTGTCCACTTGCCAGCAATCACCATTCACAATGCAGCCAGACATAAGGGGAAAGGAGAGGTGAGTATTATTTTTTTTATTATTATTCCCTCATGATCTATTAGGGCTATGAAGATGGCATTGGATTCATTTTAAAGATGAGATTCTCATCTTTAAAATGATACCAAGATCATCCTGATAAGCCTTAGATATCCGAAAATGCTATTGGGCATTGAGATTCTAATGCAGATCTTAATTCCCAACAGCATTTTTAACAGTGAATCGCTCCTGTAAGGGTTATCAGGATGGTATAATTTTAAAGATGAGAATCTTATCTTCAAAATGAATCCAAGGCCATCTTCTTAACCCTTATCAGGCTATAAACTAGATATAAACAAAACACAGAAGGTATAATCAATGGCTAGGTTTTAGAGCAAGGGTAGTCATAGTGTAGGTCCAGATAAAAATACTAGGGTATAACATATATAGCAAGGTAAAATAAAATATACGATAAGAGTTTAAAATTAGCAATCAACAGGGGATAGCGGCCATAAATTCCTTCCTTTCCAATAACACACTGATGCCATCTCAACAAAAAGACTTCCTCCTTGCCGGTATACAGTTTATATTAGAGCACAACATCTTCTCCTTTAAAGATATAATATACCAACAAACCAAGGGCTGTGCTATGGGCACATGCTTTGCGCCCTCTTGTGCTAACCTATATATGAGTTGCTTTGAAGAGAAACACATTTACAATTCCACTGACTATAAATCTAACATCATTTTATATAAACGGTGCATAGATGATTTGTTTTTTATCTGGGAGGGCGACGAAGCTTCAGCACTCAACTTCATTACTTCACTAAGACACAACGCTTTTGGTTTATCCTTTACACACCAATTCTCCATCCAAAAAAATTGAATATCTGGATCTCCTCATTTCCTTATCTCCAACAGGCACTATATCTACCTCCACTTATTTCAAAAGTGTGGCCGTTAATAGTTACCTCGGCTATACCAGTGCCCATTATAACCCTTGGCTTAACAACATACCTTTTAGTCAATTTAAGAGGATTAGAAAGAATAGTGACAACTCTCAGACGTTCAAAAATCAAGCAAAAATTCTAAAAAAAACATTTTACAGAAAAAAACTACCCTAAATCCATCATTAACTCCTTTCAAAAGGCATTATCACTTACCCAAAGTTCATGTCTCGCAGAAAAAACTAAACCAGCCATCTCGACACATACTAGGAGTAATTTTGTCACCACATACAACTCTGGTCATAAGACAATTACAACAATACTAAATAACCACTGGGGAGATTTGTTGAGTGACCCCCACCTGAACAAAATTGTCCCTAATAAACCCGCCCTCACCTTTAGGAGAAAAAAAAAAAATTGGCCACGCCCCCTCAAGATACTATATACTTGCAGCCTCCATGCTGCTTCCTGTCAATTTGGTTCCCCTCCTGCCCTGGACTCTGCTATATGTCAGTTGAGCTCTTCCTTCATAATTTACCACTCACCATCATCATCATCTCCTGCATCACTGTCTTCTTCTCTACTTGTACAACCATTTCCTATTCATACTTTCAATCATCATAATCAGTGTCTTCCTAACATGCTACTTTCACACTCTTCAAATCTGTTTTCATATTGTATTCATTCTATCTACTTATTTACTATTATTATTCATTCCATCCACTAACTACACTTACCTATTTATTTATTTTATTTATTAAATATAGTTTATGTATTTATTCATTTATCTACCCAGTCATTTATTCTTGTCTGCTAGTACAATCCATATCCTACCATTGACATTGCTATGTATGCTGGTTCTAACCTACTAAGTTTTGTCGGGGGTTAAGTTCCCCCGGGATGGATGTCACCGTAATCCAAATTAAATATAGAACAGGTACGAGCTCGGGAAAACAAACTACAGACACACCCAAGGTATCTAGTAAGAATGAGTTCGTTTATTGTATAGTTCATACAAGTTTTAAAGGCAAGTTGGTTACACAACAGTCATGTGACCAATGTACATATTTGGTCTTTCCGGTTCCGCTGCTAGGCAGATTCACAGTTTCTCATAACAACATCTCTCCTTGAATTTTGTGGATGTTTCCCCTTATCTTTTCCTGAGAACAACAGTACTGTTGAATGCCGTCCCAGTGTCTGCTTCCTATCTTCTAAACTGTGCAGGCTATCTGCAGACTATTTCATTCTCTGTGTATAGAGTGTATAGAATGTAATACAAATTATATTTTAACCCTCACAGTTTCAACCTGTATTATATTATGCTATATTATTATTATGGGCATCCAACTATTTTATATGTGTTACCCAATTTTATTTGTGCTACTTTCTTTTTTTTAATTGCTAATTTTAAACTCTTATCGTATATTTTATTTTACCTTGATATATATGTTATACCCTAGTATTTTTATCTGGACCTACACTATGACTACCCTTGCTCTAAAACCTAGCCATTAATTATACCTTCTGTGTTTTGTTTATATCTAGTTTATGGCCTGATGAAGACGCTAGTACAGCGTCGAAACGCGTAGCCTATTGTTGTACGTCCAGTGTGGAACCAATAAAACGTGTGTTTTTATTCACAAACATTCTCTTTGCAAATATTTTATTTATATACCCTTAGTTGCAGCGCTCAACCATAATATCCCAGTTTTTTTTCTCTACTTTTTTCTGTATTACGTTACCACCAAACTAGTTTTGGATGGTCACTGGGTAAGAGCAGCAGCAAGCTTTATCTGAACAGCTTAGTACTGTTCTATTACCTTACTAACCCATCATTACTCTGTTACAGGGGTGCCAGGATCTACTTTTTTTCTCTATTACAAATTATTTGTTGGCAATGACAGAGGTCAAAAGGTTGGCACACACTGTTACTGGTATGTTGGCCCATTCCTCCATGCAGATCTCCTCTAGAGCATTGTGGTTTGGGGCTGTCGCTGGGCAACACGGACTTTCAACTCCCTCCAAAGGTTTTCTATGGGGTTGAGATCTGGAGACTGGCTAGGCCACTCCAGGACCTTGAAATGCTTCTTACTAAGCCACTCCTTTGTTGCCCTGGTGGTGTGCTTGGGATCATTGTCATGCTGAAAGACCCAGCCACGCTTCATCTTCAATGCCCTTGCTGGTGGAAGGAGGTTTGCACTCAAAATCTCATGATAATGGCCCCATTCATTCTTTCATGTACACGGATCAGTCGTCCTGGTCCCTTTGCAGAGAAACAGCCCCAAAGCATGATGTTGCCACCCCCATGCTTCACAGTAGGTATGGTGTTCTTTGGATGCAACTCAGCATTCACTCTCCTCCAAACACGACGAGTTGTGTTTCTACTAAACAGTTGTACTTTGCTTTCATCTGACCATATGACATTCTCCCAATAGTCTTCTGGAACATCCAAATGCTCTCTAGCAAACTTCATACGTGCCCAGATATGTACTGGCTTAAGCAGGGGGAAACGTCTGGCACTGCAGGATCTGAGTCCCTGGCGGCGTAGTGTTACTGACGGTAGCCTTTGTTACGTTAGTCCCAGCTTTCTGCAGGTCATTCACTAGGTCCCCCCGTGTGGTTCTGGGATTTTTGCTCACTGTTCTTGTGATCATTTTGACCCCACGGGGTGAGATCTTGCGTGGAGCCCCTGATCGAGGGAGATTATTAGTGGACTTCCATTTCTTCACACCAAGCTGCTTGTCTATTGCAGATTCAGTCTTCCCAGCCTGGTGCAGGTCTACAATTTTGTTTCTGGTGTCCTTCCACAGCTCTTTGGTCTTCACCATAGTGGAGTTTGGAGTGTGACTTTTTGAGGTTGTGGACAGGTGTCTTTTATATTGATAACAATGTCAAACAGGTGCCATCACTACAGGTAATGAGTGGAGGACAGAGGAGCCTCTTAAAGAAGAAGTTACAGGTCTGTGAGAGCCAGAAATCTTGCTTGCTTGTAAGTGGCCAAATACTTATTTTCCACCATAATTTGCAAATAAATTCTTAAAAAATCAAACAATGTGATTTTCTGGATTTCTTTTCTCATTTTGTCTCTCATAGTTGAGGTCTACCTATGATGTCAATTACAGGCCTCTCTCATCTTTTTAAGTGGGAGAACTTGCACAATTGGTGGCTGACTAAATACTTTTTTTCCCCACTTACTTTCAAGCAGAGTGAATAAAATATTTATTCTGGAGTGCTTCTTTAACTTTGCATGACACACACTTATTTTCTTTTTGAGGACAGTTTTTATTACCAAATAAAGAGTACAATAATGAGCACGTTTTTAATTTTTGGAGCTAAAATGTTGACAATATTTTGTTTTTTTGGGAAGGAGAGGGCACTTTTTAGAAGATTTTCTGTTTTTAATAACAAAGAAATATGGATAAAAGTTAAATATGAAATAAAGAATTTTCTTGATCACAAACATTTGGTGGATTCTGATAGTCATGTCCAAACAGATATCTTTTGTAAACCTACTTTGCCTAACAGTTTATTGCATCGGGGGAGCTGACATCTATCAGAACTCAAACAATGGCTTCTTATCAGACTATATTTAATGCCTGAGGTTACTGCTTTGAACAAAGAAGGTTTAAGGCATACTCACCTGTCCCTGTCTCATTCTGGAGCTGCTTAGCTGAGAACCCTGAGGCTCAGGTGACCGTTGAGACCAATCAGTGGCCTCAATGGTCGTAGGAGAGGGATCAGTGACTTCGCTCACATACATTACCGGTTTCTTACCAGCAACCACTGAGGCCACTGATTAGCCTCAGTGGTCCAGTGATCCTCAGGGATTCCAATAATAATGTGGCCCTGGCACAAGATGGAAAGGGCACCAGTGGTGAACAATGGAGCACTGGCGAAAGGTAAGTATGCTTTATTCTTCATTTTACACCTCCCCCGCCGCCCCTTTAAATCAGAATATGATCATTTGTATTGTAGATTTATAGCCAAAGGATACCCTAAAAACACTTAAAAGAGCTCATGCCAGGGCTAGAGGTGAATGAAAGAATACATCTTAGGTAATAACCCTGATGATTATATGACCAAAATATGTAGATGTATAGGCAGCTTAGATGGCTATGCAATGGAGACTATTCTATGAAGATACTGGCCAATTCATAAAATTCATCCTGTTTTGGGAGAGGTACCTCACAATACCTATACAGTAAAAGTATTACTTACAGACAGGAGAACAACCTGCACATTTTGTTCACCTTTAAGGCCCCATGTAGCACCCCACAGCAAAAAAGTGCTGTGGGAAAAACCACAGGGGCAACACATTGCGGTTTTTCCCACAGTGTTTTTCACAAAGTCCGCAGAGGTTTCCTCTGCGGACTTTCTGCTTTAATTATACCTCTAGGGAAACCACCATCATTTCCTTAGGTATGATTGACATTCTGTGATTTCCAAAACTGCAACAGTTTTTGAAAATCACAGGGTGTTACCTGCACATATTTTCCTGCAATGTGTGAATGGGAGGTCGCAAAACAGTGAGCACAGAATAGTCCATTCTGATGTTGGACCATTACAGAAAAAATCCATTCAATCTTTTATTATGGGAATAAAAAGAAGGGACTATTATCCTTGTTTGTCATGCCAAAATTGTGTACACATGTTGAAGAGTGATTTGATTGTTCACCCACATACTGGGGAGCAATTTCACATCAAACACTATCTAACGTGCAATAGTGACTTTGTAACTTATGTGATACAATGTCCATGTAAATAATTATATGTTGGGGAAATGACTCTTGTATTAAAGACAAGTGTGAATCAACATAGACACACCATACGACAAGGAAAACTGGATCTTCCAGTTTCCAGACATTTTGTAGATTTAAAACATAGGGAAACAGATCTTAAGTTTAAACTTATCGACCATGTCCCTCCCCTTCATCGTGGGGGTGATCGTGTTCGATTACTAAAAAAGCAAGAACTAGAATGGATATTTCGGTTAAACACAGATTAAATGTAGACTTTAAGGTGGGAGCGATGATGTAGGGATGTGATGTGGGGGAGTCCGATGTGATGCTTGTTTCTCTGAAGCCTCAGAATAATTTTGTGCAATTTTTCATTTTTATTTTTTGATACACCATATATAAATTTTTGTTTCTATTGTTTCATAGATATACAAAGCTAAAGACCATCTGACACAGACCTGTCAATACCCAGTTTTTTGAGTTGTGGATGATTTTTTGTTATTATTTATATCTGAAAAAACATCATTTTTTTATAAAATTTTCTTACCATGTCACACCGGATTTGTTGATCAAGTACAAAGTAATCTTTTAGCCCTAAAGATTCGGATTGGGTGGAACTACAGTATATCATTAATTTGCTCCTTTCTTTTGACATCTTTCAGCCATATAAAATTGGTCAGCTGGGTGATGTAGTACCTATAAGCCTAGGGTGAGTATATGTGGGGAATCCTGGTATTAGTGCTGCCGGTCAGTATCACAGATGCAGGGACCTACTAGGAACACTACTAGTGGTTACCTGTGCTGATCAGTATCATGAGTTCTGGCAAAAGGTCTTATATCAATTAATAACCAGCTTACTGAAGTATTAATATTGTCATGTTTATTGCATAGACTATGGACATTATTTGTGAAAATAGATCTTTGTATATTCAGAATTAAGTTGGGGTTTTGTATTGCCACATAATGGCTTGTTCCATCCGTCCATCCTCTATACATATGGGCCCTTTTACATGTAATTTCAGCATTTTGCTGAAATTCTGAGCTTGTGCATGCTCAGGTGACTGTTCTTTTTCCAAGATGGATGCCGTTGCTTCTTTTGACCATCTGAGCATGCCTGAATGTATCAATGTCTTGCTTGGTGTGGCAGTGTGGTTAGATACGCTGTTTACAGCATGTTTTTGCTTGGGATAATACAGGTCTGTATCAGCTGTGATTATTGATGAATTAATCCAATGCACATGTGGTTATTTATTGCTAGTTATATGTAATAGCATGTAACATGTAAACCAATCATGACACTACTAATTCTTATAATATATATTCACTTTGCAATTAGCACTTTATTTGAGATATTCCATTTGATATGATGCACTTATTTTATATGAATTTTTCACTAATTATTATGATGTATTAATTAAGCCTGTGTGCTTTATATACCTGTATTGACTGCACTGAGATATTGCTTAACAAAGACTCATTGGAGCTAAAATGCTGCAACATGGAATAAACACCACCTAGATTTTTTCACTGAACTTTTGGAGTGCTACCTTTTCCTTGGAGATATATACAGTATATAAAAGGCCTATAAAAGGTTGGCCAGTTCTCACTACTGAGAAGTTCCTGGGGGGAGAAAGGAGGAGCCGAGTTCTTTCCTAAGACTTTGGCAACTGGTGAGACTCTAGTGTGAACTACTGCTATTGTTTTTGCCCTGTTTGTTGACCATGTGGCTGAAGCAAGCCACACGTACAGTTAGCAGGTTTTTGTTACCGTTTTGCTTGAAAGTAAAGGCTTATTGTGTTTTGCAGTTTTTTTGTAAAATAAATGTACAGGGTAAAAACTGTTTGCACCTGAATTTTTGTGTCTGTCTCTGACTGTCTGGGTCCGCTGCTGCTACCACTGAGCCTATCCTCTCACATGAGATATATATATATATATATATATATATATATATATATATATATAAACAAAAAAGTGTAGCAGCACTCTGACACAGCACAAGGGTATATAGAGAACAGAGATAGCATTACTGCTCTTATTGGCACCTACAAATTAATATGATGTATAAACTAAAATTTTGAGGTTCTTAGTTATACTGTACATATTTGATCAAACAGTAGGTCTACAACAGACCAGTAAATCCAGAAATCCGTCTTTATCTGGCCACAGTCTGACCTTCACACGGGCCCAGGTGAGGAAGGAGATGAAAAAGATCAAGGTGAGGAAAGCCGCAGGACCAGATGACATCAGTGCAAGGCTAATTAAGACTTGCGGGGACCAGCTTGTGTGGTATAATTACATATATGTATAATATGAGCCTGAGGCAGGAAATAGTCCCTGAATTATGGAAATCTTCTTGTGTGGTACCAGTTCCAAAGAAACCCCACCCTATGGACCTCAACGACTACAGACCTGTAGCACTGACATCCCACCTGATGAAGATCTTGGAGAGATTGGTTCTCACACATCTCCGCCCTCTAGTGAGCCCCGCTATGGACCCCCTCCAGTTTGCTTATCGGCCGGGCATTGGGGTAGATGATGCCATCATCCATCTTCTGCACAGGGCTCTGTCTCACCTGGAGAAACCAGGGAACACAGTGAGAATAATGTTCTTTGACTTCTCCAGTGCTTTTAACACCATACAGCCCAGGTTATTGAGGGACAAGCTGGGCCTTGCTGGAGTGGACCACCACCTCTCCAACTGGATCCTAGACTACCTCACAAATCGACCTCAATACGTGAGAGCCCAAGACTGTGTGTCAGGTACCGTGATCTGTAATACGGGGGCACCTCAGGGTACGGTTCTCGCCCCTTTCCTCTTCACACTGTACACTGCAGATTTTAGGTGCAACTCATCCAGCTGCTACCTACAGAAGTATTCTGACGACTCTGCAATAGTGGGTCTCATCACAGATGATGATGACAGGGAGTACAGAGAACTGAACCAGGATTTTGTGGACTGGTGCCACCGGAACCACCTGAAGATTAACGCCGGGAAGACCAAGGAGATGGTGGTGGACTTCCGCAAAGGCAGAAGCCCTCCTAAACCAGTGGACATCCTGGGGATGGGCATCGAGATTGTGAACACCTATAAGTACCTGGGTTTGCTCCTTAATAATAAGCTGGACTGGGCAGATCATATGGAGGCCCTGTACAGGAAGGGCCACAGCAGGCTCTACCTGCTTTGGAAACTGAGAGCCTTTGGAATCCGGGGGGCACTTCTTAGAACTTTCTTCAACTCGGTAGTGGCATGAGGCCACTCTTTGGAGTGGCCTGCTGGGGGAGCAGTATATCAACCAGGGAGAGAAATAAACTTGACAAGCTGATTAGAAAGGCCAGCTCTGTCCTGGGAAGCCCACTGGACCCAGTGCAGGTGGTGGGTGACAGAAGGATACTGTCCGTGGTGAGCTCCATGCAGAAGAAGAAGTCCCATCCCATGCATGAGACTGTGATCGCGCTGAGCAGTACTGTCAGTGACCGACTGCTCCACCCTAGGTGTGAGAAGGAGCGCTATCGGAAGTCTTTCCTCCCCACCGCGGTTAGGCTGTACAACCAACACCGACCTAAGCGGAGATCATTACACACAGAGAACTGAAATATCTCTCTGCCTGTTAAATCCCCCCCCCCCCTGCTACGTCCTATCTGTCTGTCTACTATCAATGTAATGCCTCTCACCTTGGAACATTCCTGTACATGTTGTATTTGTATTTGTATCTGCTTATCTTTGCTGCTGTAACACACTGAATTTCCCCATTGTGGGACTATTAAAGGACTATTATTATTATTATTACAATGTGAACACAGGGCAAATAGGATCCAGAGCATACTCAACTTAAAATAGCCTAGGGGCAAATGGGGAACTGAAAAATATTCTCTATTCAACTTAAATAAACCCGTGCAATTGAATGGGAGTGCAAGTCCAATTAGAGGGAACCACACCCTTCATGTAATATATATATACAAAAAAGATTCAGACAGCACATCCCAATGTGAACAGGTGCAAGCTACTGTGGTAAAATTGAGCTATTTTAAGTTGAGTATGCTCTGGATCCTATTTGCCCTGTGTTCACATTGTAGACCTGTTCTGGGTCCTCTAGATCCTATTTGCCCTGTGTTCATATTGTAGACCTGTTTTGGGTCCAAGAGAGGTATGTTATCTCCTTGTGTTCACATTGGTCCAAGAGAGGTATGTTATTGCCCTGTGTTCACATTGTAGATTTATTTTGGGTTCAAAAGTTTGGGGTCACCCAGACAATTTTGTGTTTTCCATGAAAACTCACACTTTTATTTATCAAATGAGTTGCAAAATGAATAGAAAATATAGTCAAGACATTGACAAGGTCAGAAATAATGATTTTTATTTGAAATAATAATTTTCTCCTCAAACTTTGCTTCCGTCAAAGAATGCTCCATTTGCAGCAATTACAGCATTGCAGACCTTTGGCATTCTAGCTGTTAATTTGCTGAGGTAATCTGGAGAAATTTCACCCCATGCTTCCAGAAGCCCCTCCCACAAGTCAAGTTGGATTGGCTTGATGGGCACTTTTTGCGTACCATACGGTCAAGCTGCTCCCACAACAGCTCAATAGGGTTGAGATCTGGTGTCTGCGCTGGCCACTCCATTACAGATAGATTACCAGCTGCCTGCTTCTTCCCTAAATAGCTCTTGCACAATTTGGCGGTGTGCTTTGGGTCATTGTCCTTTTGTAGGATGAAATTGGCTCCAATCAAGAGCTGTCCACAGGGTATGGCCTGCCATGGCAAAATGGAGTGATAGCCTTCCTTATTCAAAATCCCTTTTACCTTGTACAAATCTCCCACTTTACTAGCACCAAAGCAATCCCAGACCATCACATTACCTCCACCATGCTTGACAGATGGCGTCAGGCACTCTTCCAGCATCTTTTCAGTTGTTCTGCGTCTCACAAATATTCTTCTGTGTGATACAAACACCTCAAACTTTGATTCGTCTGTCCATAACACTTTTTTCCAATCTTCCTCTGTCCAATGTCTGTGTTCTTTTGCCCATATTAATCTTTTCCATTTATTAATCAGTCTCAAATATGGCTTTTTCTTGGCCACGCTGCCCTGAGGGTCAGCATCCCTGAGTCGCCTCTTCACTGTAGACGTTGACACTGGCGTTTTGCGGATACTATTTAATGAAGCTGCCAGTTGAGGACTTGTGAGGCGTCGATTTCTCAAACTAGAGATTCTAATGTACTTGTCTTGTTGTTCAGTTTCTTGGCAATTTCTCGCATGGAATAGCCTTCATTTCTAAGAACAAGAATAGCCTGTCGAGTTTCACATGAAAGTTCTCTTTTTCTGGCCATTTTGAGAGTTTAATTGAACCAACAAATGTAACGCTCCAGATTCTCAACTAGCTCAAAGGAAGGTCAGTTTTATAGCTTCTCTAACCAGCAAAACTGTTTTCAGCTGTGCTAACATACTTGCACAAGGGTTTTCAAGGGTTTTCTAAACATCCATTAGCCTTCTTACACAGTTAGCAAACACAATGTACCATTAGAACACTGGAGTGATGGTTGCTGGAAATGGGCCTCTATACATCTATGTAGATATTGCATTAAAAACCAGATGTTTGCAGCTAGAATAGTCATTTACCACATTAACAATGTATAAAGTGTATTTCTGATTCATTTAACGTTATCTTCATTAAAAAAAAATGCTTTTCTTTCAAAAATAAGGAAATTTCTAAGTGACCCTAAACTTTTGAACGACAGTGTATATATATATATATCTAGAACGTTCCAAATGATGTATAGCCAATAATTATAAGATGATATATTGTAGGAAAATTATTTTCAAACCCCAGTATAATAATATAATATAATTGGAGGCCTGTGCTGGTGTGAAAAAATAATAAACAGCCATACTCAACTTTCCCCAACTATTCTGGACTACATTACAGAATCCAGTTCATTCACAGATGTTTTCCAGTCTCTTCCGGCACCAAGTTGCCACTTAAGGCCGGTCATTTACAGTCATATGTACCACAGATATGAGGTAGCAAATGCCTGAAGTCAGGTTCTGGAGGGTGACATTTGTTGTGCTACTTATCCCAGTGCTAGTGCTTAAAGAGGTCCCATAGCTTATATTATAGGACTTATTCACACCGGTCATAATTACTGGCTCCATCCAAGATAACGTCAAGCTGTGTGTCCCGAATGTGACAAAGGTTAAGTTTTCTGGCGGAGTTGGATCTGTGTAAAGACAATAATACAAAGGAGTGAGGAAAAACACAAGATCAATGTAAGAAAAAACAACATATAAAAGTCCCATGATGTGAGAAATAAATAGCCAAAGCAAATTTTAAGCAACCAACAGAACATTCTTCTACATATCTGGTCTACTTTTGTCTTTACACTGACAGCTTTTTATTAGATGCACAATTTTCATTATATGAATATACTGCAGAGCTGCATTCATAATTCTGCAGGCTCCACACTCTACATGGGTCAAAGTTTTGGGTATGCTTGTGATTTATTTCATTTGATGTCCTCTGCCAAGGAGATCAGCTTTACCTTCATTTCCCCACAGATGCCTCCATCTCTGTATCCAGTCCCACAGGTGCCTCTATCTCTGTATCCAGTCCCACAGGTGCCCCCATCTCTGTATCCAGTCCTACAGGTGCCTACATCTCTGTATCCAATCCTTCATTGGCCTCCAAATCTATATCTAGTCCTACAGAGGCCTCCATATCTAGATCCACTTCTACAGGTGCCTCCATCTCTGTATCCAGTTCTACAGATGCCTCCATATCTATGTCCAATCCTACATTGGCCTCCATATCTATATCTTGTCCTTCAGAGGCCTCCATAACTATATCTCGTCCTACAGAAGCCTCCATATCTAGATCCAGTTGTACAAGTGCCTTCACCTCCACAGTGTTACACACTCACTTTTCTACACTGTTGTGGTAACTTCCATTCACTTCTAATGGAGTTCTGGAAACAGCATAGCTTGGAGAGCTTGGCTGTTTCCATAAAACCTAACCATTTCTGACAGCCAGGATTTGACTGTCAGTGGGGATGGAGGTGAGCTGCGGGACAGGTTCTTCGGTGTTCTTTTAGAGATAGGTGTAAGTTCTGGAGGTGACACCAACATCTATCTATAAACCTTATTGACATTCCTGCATACGTGCGGGAAGGGGGGGGGGGGGTGTTGGGAACCGATCATGTGATCAGTAGATTCAGGAGATAATTCAGAAATGACTACAATAGGTAACGTGACAGCCACCCGAATGAATCATTGCTGTAGGATTCCCAATTCTCTATGTAATCCCCAGACAATATTGCATTTACATGATTACAATGATACTCACATATGGCACCTGTCGATGTAGGATATGCGAGGCCGCAGCTTGCACTGGCTGTCTGTACAGTGACTGTATATTCTCTGCCTGGTAGTAATCCTGTGTATTATCAGTTTGTATCATGAGTTCCGCGGCTCCTGACAGAATAACTGAATAAGGCATATTCTCTGCTGGTGGTGTCCATGTTACTCCAAGAGTATCAACCGAATGGTAATTGTCCAGTGAGATAGGTGGATATTTCAGAAACTAAGAAAGGAAAAAAGAAGGTAAAAGTGAAAATGCAAGTTTACTGCCGGGTTCTACTTATTCACTACTTATGTATACATAGCTGATATTAGTCACAGTCCTCATCTGTGCAGGTAGATAGTGACATTGGGTCTGATTCAGTGATTTTATCGGCTGACTTGTATATACCATGAATGTACAGTGCCTTGCGAAAGTATTCGGCCCCCTTGAACTTTTCAACCTTTTGCCACGTTTCAGGCTTCAAACAAAAAGATATAAAATTTAAATTTTTTGGTGAAGAATCAACAACAAGTGGGACACAATCGTGAAGTGGAACGAAATTTATTGGTTATTTTAAACTTTTGTAAAAAATAAAAAACTGAAAAGTGGGGCGTGCAATATTATTCGGCCCCTTTACTTTCAGTGCAGCAAACTCACTCCAGAAGTTCAGTGAGGATCTCTGAATGATCCAATGTTGTCCTAAATGACTGATGATGATAAATATAATCCACCTGTGTGTAATTAAGCCTCCATATAAATGCACCTGCTCTATGATAGTCTCAGGGTTCTGTTTAAAGCGCAGAGAGCATCATGAAGACCAAGGAACACACCAGGCAGGTCCGTGATACTGTTGTGGAGAAGTTTAAAGCCGGATTTGGATACAAAAAGATTTCCCAAACTTTAAACATCCCAAGGAGCACTGTGCAAGCGATCATATTGAAATGGAAGGAGTATCAGACCACTGCAAATCTACCAAGACCCAGCCGTCCCTCTAAACTTTCATCTCAAACAAGGAGAAGACTGATCAGAGATGCAGCCAAGAGGCCCATGATCACTCTGGATGAACTGCAGAGATCTACAGCTGAGGTGGGAGAGTCTGTCCATAGGACAACAATCAGTCGTACACTGCACAAATCTGGCCTTTATGAAAGAGTGGCAAGAAGAAAGCCATTTCTCAAAGATATCCATAAAAAGTCTTGTTTAAAGTTTGCCACAAGCCACCTGGGAGACACACCAAACATGTGGAAGAAGGTGCTCTGGTCAGATGAAGCCAAAATCGAACTTTTTGGCCACAATGCAAAACGATATGTTTGGCGTAAAATCAAAACAGCTCATCACCCTGAACACACCATCCCCACTGTCAAACATGGTGGTGGCAGCATCTTGGTTTGGGCCTGCTTTTCTTCAGCAGGGACAGGGAAGATGTTTAAAATTGATGGGAAGATGGATGGAGCCAAATACAGGACCATTCTGGAAGAAAATCTGTTGGAGTCTGCAAAAGACCTGAGACTGGGACGGAGATTTATCTTCCAACAAGACAATGATCCCAAACATAAAGCAAAATCT
This sequence comes from Leptodactylus fallax, assembly GCA_947044405.1. Taxonomy (NCBI): domain Eukaryota; kingdom Metazoa; phylum Chordata; class Amphibia; order Anura; family Leptodactylidae; genus Leptodactylus; species Leptodactylus fallax. The sequence goes on from CAMRHE010000100.1 coordinate 2,597,576, forward strand.
ACAATGGAATGGTTCACAAATAAACGTATCCAGGTGTTAGAATGGCCAAGTCAAAGTCCAGACCTGAATCCAATCAAGAATCTGTGGAAAGAGCTGAAAACTGCTGTTAACAAACGCTCTTCATCCAACCTCACTGAGCTCAAGCTGTTTTCCAAGGAAGAAAGGGCAAGAATTTCAGTCTCTCGATGTGCAAAACTGATAGAGACATACCCCAAGCGACTTGCAGCTGTAATCGCAGCAAAAGGTGGCACTACAAAGTATTAACTTAAGGGGGCTGAATAATTTGGCACGCCCCCACTTTTCAGTTTTTTATTTTTTACAAAATTTTAAAATAACCAATAAATTTTGTTCCATTTAACGATTGTGTCCCACTTGTTGCTGATTCTTCACCAAAAAATAAAAATTTTATATCCTTATGTTTGAAGCCTGAAATGTGGCAAAAGGTTGAAAAGTTCAAGGGGGCTGAATACTTTCGCAAGGCACTGTATATAATGCTTCCTTAGCATTCTATCTTACCCAGGGACCGGCTGCCAGATCGACAGATCCCTGACAAGTGGGAGCAGCGGGCCTTGTGTAGGACCCTGTAAGTGAGTGGCCCATATGCCCCCTCCCTCCCCTGCTCTCAGCTCTGTTTTATCTGATTGCTCCTAGTGGGCTGCCACTGGGTACTCCTTTATGACTTTGGTTTCTTCTTACAGTTACCTTTACTGTGCGGTATTGCTGCCTTCCCCTTTTTCTTGTACTATTTGGGGTGGGTGGCTGTGCCGTGTAGTACTGTTTTGTGAGTTTCAATAACCATCTTAGGTCTGTGCCAGAGTTAATTTAATTGGCACAAGCCGAATTCACATCCCTGTTCTTTTTCCTCCTTCGTATACCCCCATTGTTATGTGTAAGTGATAAAGCAATAGGGTGAGGTAACCTAACGTCACTGTGACCAGATATATCAAGGGCCTTCATTCTCCCGACAAACGCATCACGTCCTTTTGCTGTTGAAAAAACTTAACTTAAAATTTATCTGACCTGTATCATACAAACTATCCCCCCCCCCTACTCTCGACCATTAAGAAATTACTAGAATTATATCCCGCTTCTTTCTTGGATGGGTCGGGTAAATCTGTTGAAGACTTACATTATGCCCAAACTTCTCTAAACTATGAACATGGTTCCCATCTTATTACCTACTAGTTTCTTTAAAGAAATCCGCTTCCTCTTTTCCGCTATGTTTGAAAATGTGAAAGACCAAGACTAGCTCACTCCCTCTTGGTAAGGGGTACATGCATGGGTGGTATGGGGCTTCCAGATGTCTACGTGTATTATAATACGATCCAGCTAACCCGTTGGCTGGAGCTAATCAATCCCACTAGAAATGAAGCAGTCTCCCTCTTCCTGAGAGCAACACATTGGTCCCAGTTTCCTTAGAGACCTATGGCTTGGTGGGCAGATACCTAGGAATAGAAAAGAGACCAATCCTATGCTAGCAGACCCGTTGCATATATGGGCACTACTTCAAGTGACCCTAGCCCTTTTCCCATCCCAAGTACTGCTGGAATCCTTGATCCCCAATGTGCTTAACATAGCCAGTCTACAAGATCTTTGGGCTACATTAGATAACCGGCACCCACAGTAAATTTCTCAAGACCTGGACCCCCTGGCTTCGGTTCTCGGGGCATATATGATCTCCCTCCTACTGCTTTCCCGATTGCCCTCTGGTGAGTTCTCATTCTTGTGTGATCCCCCCCACCCCCTCCATCCATATTAATTGAGTTTTTTTTTTTCACTTGTATTGGGTAGTGCTTTCTTGCCTTTTCAACTGTCTTTAGTTAATTATAGTCATGTACACCAGCTTTTGCTTCAGATCTGAGGTTAATGACAGTGACTTGTCTCCTTCCCTCCTCACTTTCCTTTCCCTTCCCCCCCCCCCCCATATACTTTTTGAAAAACGTATGTATATGTTGATTGACTTTCGATGTCACTGTGCGGCGTTGAATGTTTTATTTGGTTCCTGTTTCTTGCTGTTCTGTTTCTTTCTTTGCCAACTAAATGTTTTAAATAGAGAATTGATAAAATAAAAAAAATATATATAATGAAATTATATATATATAAACCTTAGAACTATGTATTTTACAATAAAGAAAAGTTCAAATACAGGCTGCCTAGCACTGACCTCCACTAACCAGAATCTGCCACATTAGTACGGCAGATTTCAGGAAAGAGGTTAACTCATAAAAAGAACAGACTCTGATATAACAAACATACGATACAGGTTTATAAATGAGAAATCTAATATCGGATATTTTGAGGAGTTTATTAAAACTATTTTAGTCCCACCTAGAGAATGAGACAGCTTTTGCTGTTTCTGAGAATATGGGTCTTCTGGTCATCTGCTTGGTTTCCAGTCAGGGCAGAAATGTTAACCTATGATTTATCACACCCATTATTTCAGTAGGCTCAAAACTAGGGTATATTACATCCACCCAATTACTTGGAACAGATATAAGTTTTAGGTTTTTATAGCTGAACTTGGGTTGACCATTTTCTCTTTGTTCACTTTAGGAGATATAAATGTTATGAGAAATCTGTCCCTGAAATGTTATGTACATTAGGAGCCACAATATGTGTACCATATCTTCATTGTACTATAAAGTGTGTGGGTGACTTTTGAGTTAAAGGGGTTTTCCTGTGAACAGAACTATATTTAAATTAGTAGACAAAATAAACATTTTGCAAAGTGTTTAAGATTTTCTATTTTGCAAGAATTTTCTCTGATCAGCTCAATGGTCAGTCTGTCTTGATCAATTGCCAATGAACATTACTTTGAATGCAGGAACTTTATATGGTCTGAAATCCAGTTATGATGTCCTTACTGTGACCAGATTTTCTCTTCCTACATGTAGTGTCCCTGTCTGATAACCTGTCCACAATAAGGAAATCATGGCTGGGTTTGACAAGTCCTAGACTGTAGAAAGATCCTGCATTCATGGTGACAACAAACGTAACCACTAAGATGGTTGGAGAAAATCTTTAAAGCTCTGAAAAATTTTATTTACATTTGCAAAAAGGTTTGACAGTCTAAATACTATTATATTTGAGAGAAAGTCTGTGATGGCTGTAGCTGTTGGGTGCACTGCTCAGAGAAAATATAAATACAAATAGGCCACTAGATGAGTCCACAAAAAATAAAATATAACTTTTAATATATCAATAGATAAAAATATTGTTCAAACCATGTGTAAATACACTATGCTAAAGAGGTAGGCACAAAACTGGCCCATAAAAATAAAGCGGAACGGTCCAGTATGTCCAAGGACAAATCATCACGCTGTCCCTCACAATGAACTGAACTCCCTAATCTCAAATGAGAATCACCAAATCCCAATGAAATAGATGAATATAGGCTCCAGGCTAGATAAAAACAACAAGGGAACACCCACCTAAGGTCTCCAAATGGCTCGGAGCAATCTATCAGAGGGAAGGGTGAAGCTCCTAATAGCTGCCAAAAGACCCTATGCGTTTCCTGTGTGACAATTTATCAAGGGTCCGATAAGTAATAGCAGTGAAAACTGCTGTTTAATGGCTTCAGATATGAAATCCAACACTATGCAATGTTGGTGGTATAGTGTGACCGCATCTTATGACAGCGGCCTGTTGGGTGTGTTATATCCTGATTGAATGCTGCTGCTTATACCATTGTGTTCCCTGTTAAAGGCATGCAGTCAGAGTTTTAAAAGAAACTGTACTTTCTAGCATACATTACAGTACGATTTAATATTCCACATGGCTTGTCCCCCAAGAAATAAGTCCTCAATAAGACTAAATGCCTTCGAAAACCCGAATATTTATTTATTTATTTATTTTTTTTGTGCAGGGTTTTGAGATGCAGGGACATAAATATATGCAGTTAAATGCATGTTAATTTTAACAAAAAAGCAAATCCTAAGGTGTTTTTTTTTCATTTTTTTCTATATTTAATTGAGCCAGTCAGGAGAGGATTGAGCAAAATGTAGAAATAGAAGTACTTCCCATTCCTTTGAGCCAAATCCAGAAGAGGATACAAATGAAAAAAAAAGCTTTTCGACAACATGAGGAAATGTTTCCATTTGATATTCCTATTGGTCCCACTACTGCAGACACTTACATAATACTCTCCAATACTTCTATATTGCAGGGTATTAGTCTGGTTGTCAGTTTAACACTGACATGTATATTAGCCCCAGCCTCTGGTTGTGCCACCTAAGCTAATGTACATGACAGAGCTGAAGGCCATGGTCTGAGACAGGGAAAGTGTTCCTGGAGGCTTGCCATGGCCTAACTATTTTCAAGTGTACCAAGAGGTTGGTGTTGCTGCCAAACAAGGGATCATATGTATGGTGCCGAAGGCAACTTAAATTTTAATGACCATGGAGTACAGGAAGGGGTTTTCACTGAGAGCAGCAGGCTCCCATACTATTCCAGGAGTAGACGTGCACCGCCCACACTATAATGCTGCCCCCTTTCTAAGGGAAAGACTAGTTACAGCCATGCATGTAGATCCAGGTACATGTAAAATTCTGCAGCAACTGCAGGCCACTTCTAAATGGCATACACCTGTCAAAGTTGTGAGGTTAGGGTGGTCATGGCTTTGTGCATCAGTTAAAAACTGTTTTTTGCCCTTCTGAAATCTTGTCTTTGGAAATATTTATGCAGCAGCCAAAAAGCGCTGTGGGAAAAACCGTGGTGGAAACGCATCATTTATTATATTTATTTATTTTTCTTCAGCGCTTTTCACAAAGTCTGCAGGGTTTTCCGCTGTGGACTTTCTGCTTCAGTTACACCTATACAGAACACACCAGCATTTCCGTAGGTATAATTGATATGCTGCGATTTACTAAAACTGTTTTAGACTGTTTTTGAAATCCCAGCATGTCCGCTGTGGATATTTTTCTGCAATGTGTGGATGGGATTAGCCAGAATCCCATCCACTTTGTTTCTAAGGCTGGGGCGTTTTACAGTCACTGCAAAGAACAATTTCCTCTCTAGAATATGTACAGTGGGTACGGAAAGTATTCAGATCCCTTTAAATTTTTCACTTTGTTTCATTGCAGACATTTGCTAAAAGCAAAAAAGTTTATTTCTCATTAACGTACACTCAGCACCCCATCTTGACAGAAAAAAAAACAGAAATGTAGATATTTTTGCAAATTTATTAAAAAAGAAAAACTGAAATATCACATGGTCATAAGTATTCAGACCCTTTACTCAGTATTGAGTAGAAGCCCCCTTTTGAGCTAGTACAGCCATGAGTCATCTTGGGAATGATGCAACAAGTTTTTCACATCTGGATTTGGGGATCCTCTGTCATTCTTCCTTGCAGATCCTCTCCAGTTCTGTCAGGCTGGATGATGAACTTTGGTGGACAGCCATTTTCAGGTCTCTCCAGAGATGCTCAATTGAGGTCAGGGCTCTGGCTGGGCCAGTCAAGAATGGTCACAGAGTTGTTTCGAAGCCACTCCTTTGTTATTTTAGCTGTGTGCTTAGGGTCATTGTCTTGTAGGAAGGTGAGCCTTCGGCCCAGTCTGAGGTCCAGAGCACTCTGGAAGAGGTCTTCTTCCAGGATATCTCTGTACTTGGCCACATTCATCTTTCCTTCAATTGCAACCAGTCGTCCTGTCCCTGCAGCTGAAAAACACCCCCATAGCATGATGCTGCCACCACCATGTTTCACTGTTGGGATTGTATTGGGCAGGTGATGAGCAGTGCCTGGTTTTCTCCACATATACCACTTAAAATTAACACCAAAAAATTCCACCTTTGTCTCATCAGACCAGAGAATCTTATTTCTCATAGTCTGGGAGTCCTTCATGTGTTTTTTGGCAAACTCTATGTGAGCTTTCATATGTCTTGCACTGAGGAGAGGCTTCATTTGGGCAACTCTGCCATAAAGCTCCGACTGGTGGAGGGCTGCAGTGATAGTTGACTTTGTGGAACTTTCTCCCATCTCCCTACTGCATCTCTGGAACTCAGCCACAGTGATCTTTGGGTTCTTCTTTACCTCTCACCAAGGCTCTTCTCCCTCGATTGCTCGATTGTTTGGCTGGACGGCCAGGTCTAGGAAGAGTTCTGGTCGTCCCAAACTTCTTCCATTTAAGGATTATGGAGGCCACTGTGCTCTTAGGAACCTCGAGTGCTGCAGAAATTCTTTTGTAACCTTGGCCAGATCTGTGCCTTGCCACAATTGTCTGAGCTCCTTGGGCAGTTCCTTTTGACCTCATGATTCTCATTTGCTCTGACATGCACTGTGAGCTGTGAGGTCTTATATAGAGAGGTGTGTGCCTTTCCTAATCAAGTCCAATCAGTTTAATTAAACACAGCTGGACTCCAATGAAGGAGTAGAACCATCTCAAGGAGGATCAGATGGAAATGGACAACATGAGAGTTAAATGAGTGTCCAAGCAAAGGGTCTGAATACTTATGACCATGTGATATTTCAGTTTTTCTTTTTTAATAAATTTGCAAAAATATCTACATTTCTGGGGGGGGGGGGTTTCTGTCAAGATGGGGTGCTAAGTGTACATTAATGAGAAATAAAATGAACTTTTTTGCTTTTAGCAAATGGCTGCAATGAAACACAGAGTGAAAAATTTAAAGGGGTCTGAATACTTTCCGTACCCACTGTAATTCCACCACCTCCACATTTTGTAGCTTCTATACTCCTCCTTTCCTGTGTAATGTGCAGAGACTACTTTCAAAGTGTAACCAAGCCATACTCCTCATAATCATTCTTGCGGATACTGGACATTCCCCCCCCCCCCATTAAGGATCGGGTGGTTTGCTAGCTGTGTCAGGGGTGGGTAGTTGTAAGATTTAATGTTGCAGTGTATATATAAAGGTCTAATAGGTGACAGCCCTTTAACCCACATACACATCCTATAGACATACATTTATATCACATGGACATGGACCTGAAGAGACAATTTCATTTTGAAGGGTTTAATTTGTATATTATGTAAGTTGTAAAGATGGTGCCAGTGTGCAGACGTTTAATTCTATATACATGGACATGACCACAATGTGATAGAAAAAGGTCTTTTATTTCTGTCACAGCAGAGAGATAAAAAGCGAGAGACTGGTTGTTCCAGGGCAGCTGCTATGGTGGGAATAGAAGAGATTCTCATCAGCCGCACCAGTCTCTTCAGAAGACTTGATACCATTTTTCCTGATTATATCTTGCAGAGAAGAAATGCTATTTACTTACCGGTAATTGGTTTTTCCAAAATCCACGACAGCATCCAGAGAGACTACAGTTAACTTGTAGCCCATGACCCTAAGGTCAAAACAACCTTTTTGCTTGCAACACCTGGTGCCAAACAAAGTCCATCACTATGAAAAAAAGAGGGATAAAGGATGGTGCTATCGTGGGTTCTGGAAAATCCAATTATCGGTAAGTAATTACCATTTTTTTTCCCATCACCCACGACAGCACCCAGAAAGAATAAATAGGAAAAAAACTAGGGAGGGACCACCGCTTGTAAAACTTTCCTTCCAAAAGAAAGATCAGCAGAAGCCACAATGTCCAGCCTATAATGGCGAAAAAGGTAGAAAGTGAAGACCAGGTTGCTGGTTTGCAGATAGATTCTATGGAAACATCAGTTCTCAGCCCAAGAGGTGGCAATCGCCCTAGTAGAATGTGCCTTGAACCCTACTGGGGGGGCAAAGAACGGTAGGCCAGGGAGATTGCTAGTCTCGCTCACATAGCCAGACTACATTTAGAGGTCGCCTTCCCTTTGTTGGGACCTGAAAAGAGAACAAAAAGGAAGTAGACTTCCTCCAGGAGGAAGTAGAGGACAAATACTGAATTAGGCAATGTCTTGTATCCAAACAGTGGTATTCCTGCTCTTTAGCATTACTTAGTTCTCCCTCTGTGCTAACCCATCTCATGAGATCTATGAAATTTTGTGGTTATTTTAGGCAAAAAAGCTGGGTCTGGTTTAATTACCCTGTCATCTGTAATGACAGTAAAGGGTAGATTAACTGATAGAGCCTGTAATTCCCCTATGTGACATGCTGAGGTAAGGGCCACTAAAAGAATCCCTTTCAGGGATAAATTTTTAATAGGGATAGAATTCAATGGTTTAAAGGGAGATTTAGTTAAGGCAGACAGAACTAGGTTCAAGTCCCAGGATGGAACTCTGGACATAACAGGTCTACTTCTAGAGGCCTCCTTGATGAACCTAATCATCCAGGGATCATCAGCCAATTTAATGTCTAGCAGAGCACTTAGGGCTGAAACCTGGACTCTTAAAGTGATGGTAGAAAGCCCCTTCTGAAGGAACTCTAGAATCTGTTTTCTAGGTATATCCCTAAACTCCCCTGGAGAACCCCCTAGAAAATTAAAAAAACCGAACCAAGTCCTAGCTTATATTTTAGTAGTGACCATTTTTCTGCTTTTCAGAAGAGTGGAAGTGAGATTCTGAGAGAACCATTTTGAGGCTAGTAATCTCCACTCAAATTCCAGGCCATCAAATGTAAGTGGCTGGACTCTGGGTGGAGAATGGGGCCCTGACATAGAAGGTCCTGGCTGACTGGGAGAATCCAAGGGTCTGAAACGGAAAGGATCCTTACCCAGGTAAACCAGGCTCTCCTCGGCCAAAAGGGGGCAATTAGAATGACCCTCGCTTCATCTTCCTCAGAACTGCTGGAATGTGAAAAAAGGGAAGAAAAGCGTAAGTTAGATTGAAATCCCACTTGTGGGACGGAGCGTCCACTCCAAAGGGGGATTCCTCTGGATTTAGGGAAAAATCTCTCCACTTACTTGTTTGACCGACTAGCAAAGAGCTCTATTTCCAGGACCCCCCAAACCCTGGTGATCTCTAAAAAGATGGATGGGTTCAATTCCAACTCGCTTTGATTGACTGTGTGACTGCTCAAGAAATCTGCTCTGAAATTGTCTGACCCCCTGATATGCAGAGCGAACAAGGAGAGAACCAGAGGCTCTGACAGATGTATAATCCGGGCCATTATTTTCATAAGGGGAAGGGACCTCGTACCCTCTTGCCTATTTATATATGAAACTGTAGTCATATTGTCGGACATGATCCTTACATGGCAATTCCGAATACCTTGACCTATGGCTTGCCAGGTCTCCAGAACCGCCATTAGTTCCTTCTGATTCGAGGTGGCCTGAGAGACTCCTTGACCAATAGCCCTGGAACACCTGATCCCCCATGTGGGCACCCCACCACCCAAGGGCTGGCATCCATGGTAATAATTAGGGGGTCTGGGATCTTCCATGGAACTCCAATTTCTAGGTGATCCTTGACTAACCACCCACCCAAGCTTTCTCTTGTTGGCCTAGACACCCACATAAGTTTGTTGAGAATTTTTCTTACTGATGCCAAGCTACCAGGATTTCCCACTGCAGGTCACGGAGGCTCTGAGCCCAAGATACTGCTGGAATACAGCCTGTGAGAGTCCCCAGGATGGACATAGCTTTTCCTATAGTGACCCTGGGGGACTGGATCAGGGTTTTTACTAGAGATTGAACCCCTTCTATTTTCTCTGGAGGGAGAAAACATCTCTGAGCCGTGGAATCTAGAATGATCCCTAGAAACTTTTTCTGTTGGGGGGTAACTTAACTTGACTACTCTAGATTCACCATCCAACCTTATTCCTCCAGAATGTTCAGTACTACTGACTCTTAAACATTCTATTCTGGATCTTGCCACATTGAGAGGGTCATCTAGATATGGAATAAACAGTAAGTCTTTCTCTCTTACATGTACCCCCATTTCTGCCACTATTTTGGTAAGGACTCTTGGGGCCATGGAGATTCCAAAGGATAGGGCATGATACTGCTAATGCTGACCCCCCCCCCCCCCTCCTTCTCTACTGCTACTCACAAGAACCTCTGGTGACCTGGAAAAATTGGAACGTTGTAATAAGCATCTTTTAGGTCTATCACCGCCATCCAGCAATTGGAGGTAAACAATCTGACTGCATTGTCTCCATCCGGAATTTCTTGTAAGACAGAAACTGATTTAACACCCTTAGATTTATTATGGTTCTGTAGGATCCATTGGGTTTCCTTAGCAAGAGCAGATGGGAATAAAACCCCTGCCTCTCCTCTTCCTGGGGAACTTGAATCAGCACCCCTTTCAAGATCAGGCTCTTCACTTCCAATTCCAGCACCAATTGAGAGGTTAGGGAAGTGTGAGTTCTGGTAATCTGAAAACTTGAAGGTGGAGGAGAAGAGATCTCCAACTTCAGGCCTACTCCCACTGTATCCAGGCTTGATGAAATTTTCCTCCAGGCAGGAAGTAATTTCTTCATCTACCCCCTACCCCGAGGCCTGGCGTCATTGCCTATTGGGTCTTGGATCTTTATTACGGGGTGAGTTGCTAAAAAAGAACCCCTTCTGTTTCTTATGGGTTTCCGACCAACTATTATCTCTGGACTTGAATAATTTCTGCCTACTGTATGCTCCAAAGGGACGAAAGGACCTCTGTGTTTCATGTACCAGAGGAAGGCACAGGAAAACCTTTCTTTTTATCTGCTGCCTTATCTAAGATGTCGTCCAAGGCTGGTCCAAAGAGAGATTGCACAGTCGGCTCTTAGACCCTACATCACCTGTCTAACTCTTCAGCCATATAGCCCTTTTGGCAGAATTGGTCAGGGCAAGAGAGCGAGCTGATAATCTTACAGCGTCCGCTGAAGCATCTACCAAAAAATCTGCAGCTTTTCTTATAGTCGGCAGGGCTGACAGAATCTGCTCTCTTGGGGCCTTATCCCTTAATTTATTTTCCAGCTTCCCTAGTCAGATCATAAGGGATCTTGCAGTACAGGTAGCCGCTATATTGGGCTTGAGGGACACTTCTACTGACTTCTAAGAACGCCTCGAAAGGCAGTGCTGATTTCCAGGAGGCACTGGCTATGGCAACATGAATTTTTGGTACATTATCCCAAGACGAGCAAGCTCCCCCTTCAAAGAGGTATTTACGCTTAACTCTTCTAGGGATAAAACCCTTCTTGTCTGGCTTTTTCCATTCTCTTTTTAATAAGTAATGTAATATTTTTATGGACTGGAAAGTGCCTCCTTTGACGAACCTCCAAACAATGTCCTGCAGAGAACGGCAGGGTTTAAAGTAATCAATCCCCATAGTCACTCAAATGGCTTTGAGCAACTTGTCAGTGTCCTCTACTGGAAAACACAACTGTGCTCCCTCTACATCAGATATTGAGGAAGAAGAGGCGTTATCAGATAATTCTCCACTTTTGCCCTGAACGGACTTCCCCCTCAGAAGAGGAGTCATGACCCTGGGTAGAGGAACTGGACTTCTTCTTCTGGTTACTTTTACCCTTAAGGGAACTCCTGACTTTCTCCTGTATCATAGATCTGATACCCTGTAAGAAGGACGGGGACTCCTCAGCAATAGTTCTATTAATGCATGAAGGGCAAAGCTTTTTCTCATAAGAAGGAAAGTCTAGCTTTACATATGGCACATTCCTTATTCTTATATTTTGCCAAGGCTTTCCTAGGTCTATCCTACAAAAGACAGAGGCACCAATTAATCAATAAAAAAAATAAAGGATTGGCACGCAGCCACTTACATCCTCTAGAATACTGAGGAGGGCAGAGGTGGACCTTCATCTTGCCCTCCTTCTTGGAGTCTTCCTCTTGCTGGTGGCTGCTAGGACTGTGACTAACTGCATCTGTGGCTGTAGTTGCTGCTGCTCTTCCATACTGTAGAGAAGTCTCCTCAGTGCAGGGAGGGCCTGGAACCTGCTCAGCAGCAGCTCCACTGTCCCTCAACCTGCATTATATGGCCATTCAGCTGCTAGGCCATGCCCCTTCCACCGGAAGCCACACCCATTACTTCCAGGATGGTACCGCCATGTGTCTCCCTGCAGACCCAGTACTTCTGCAGCCTAAAGCAGAGGAAACTCACTCCTTCTGCCTGGATATCGGAACCCCCGTGCCTGGAACACCAGCGGCGCATAGCTGGGGTGATGGCACAGACTCCAGACCGGGCCACAGCTAACAGCCACCCGTGGAAGAAGAGAGGCAACCCCAGGGACACAGGACTCGACTCATGTTAGGGTGGGTTCACACCTGCGCTTCAGTCCATCCGTTGCCGATCCAAGTGAAAATCTCGGGGAACGGGATTGGCATCGGATAGCAACAGGTTAGCGACACATTGGTTAAAAACCCATTCATTTGAATGGGTTTTTAAAGCAATGCGCGGGTGTGTGCTTACACCCTCTGGGCTGCGAATCCTTTTTTTTAATCGGAAACAAAGTCGGACATGCAGGACTTCGTGTCCGAGGAAAAAAATCGGCTTCGCAGCGCAGAGGGTGTAAGCGCACACCTGCGCATTGCTTTAAAAACCCATTCAAATGAATGGGTTTTTAACCAGTGCATCGCTAACCTGTTGCTATCCGATGCCAATCCCGTTCCCTGAGATTTTCACTCGGATTGGCAACGGACGGACTGAAGCGCAGGTGTGAACCCACCCTTAGAGGATCAAAATGAGAGTATCCAGACTTGAGAGAGCAAAGAAAACCAGTGATAAAATCACTTGCAATAAAGGAATTCCAAAGATCCCAAGTACTGGTATATTGGAATGTCCTATCTGCTCTCTGAAGCATGAGTTTTTCATAATTGTGCAGGGTGTGCATCTCCTCTAGCCAATCGTATATCGAGGGAGGAGATTTATCTTTCCACAGTCTGGGGATTAATACTTTGGCAGTACTTTCGAATATACTAAACAGGAGTAGTTTAGGAGTGAGCGTTAAATGGGTTTCAAATATATGGTCAATTATCATTGATATTTTCTTCCAAAAAGGTACAATGTGTTTGCAGTGTAGCCATATATGTGAAAGTGTGCCTAGTTCTTCGCATCGCTAGCACAGAGGTGAAACTGTGGGGAAAATACGGTTGAGCAAGTCTGGGGTCCTATACCAGCGAGAGACAAGTTTATAGTGCATCTCTTGTATTCTAGGACAAATGGATCTAGATCTGGCATTTAGAATAATCTTTCGTTTCAGTGGCATTAAAATTGGTGTTCAATTCAGATGCCCATTTAGCAAGGTACGAGGGCAACAAGGTGACAAGGTACAAGGTAGGGTATTTATGAGGCCATATACTGTTGAAATTACTTTCTTAATCGGGGAGCCTGTTCTAAGATGCTTTTGAATTAAAGTAAGGGGAGAGGAGAGGGATTTATAGGCTTTAGAAATCATAATTTGTTCCCTGTTGAGTTGAGTATTGAGTTGAGTATTCCCTGTCCAAGACGCCTAAGGTAGGGAAGAGGGAATTTAAATCTCAGAGAGATGAATGAATCTCTAGCAAACAAATTGCGTAGGGGGGATAAGAGAAGCTCTTCAATATTTCGTATTTTTCCCTTTAGCATTTCTAAACCTGGAGGGGATCAATGCCCCTAATGGGGTATCTGTACAATATGGGGGCAAAAATTGTATATTTTTATTTAATTTGTGCCAAAGTCTTAAGGAAGACAGTCAAAGAGCAACTAATTTTGGCCAGTGAGAGAGGATTTTCTTCAGTCTTCCAGAGAAGTAATTGTGAACTAGATGGGAGTGACTCCCTTTCCAGATCTCGCCACAACTTTTTATGCAGCCTAACAGACCACTCCAACAATTTGGAAAGATGTACTGATATATATATCTCAAAGTCTTTGACCGCCAATCCACCATTCGACCTAGGCATACTGATAGTGTCATAGGAAATCCGGTTATAGTTAGACTTCCAGATGAACTTTAGGAGCATTTTTTTTAACTGGGTATGAAAGATATCTGGGATTTCAATTGGGAGAGTCTGGAGAACGTGGAGAACGTAGAGAACTTTAGGTAGTATTACCATTTTTATTGCATTAATGCGTCCAAACCAGGATATGAGAAGGTTCTCCCAGTCTTTAAAATCAGATTCTATCTTGGTAAGGATGGGCAGGAAATTAAGTTGGTGCAGGTCTAAGATATTCTTGCTAATATTAATACCTAAGTATTTAAAAGAGAGAGGGGCTGGTTTTAAAGGAGATGAAAGAATTATTTGTTGCCAAATAGATTGGGGAACATTAACATTGTATATTTCCGATTATAGAAAGTTGATCTTAAAATTGGAAATAACACTAAAATCCTTCAAACGTAGGGGAGTATCTTTTAATGGGTTAGTAAGCATAAACAATGTATTGTCCGCGTAGGCTGCTACTTTGTGATGTCTATTTGATGTGGAGATGCCTTGGACTGCAAAATTAGTTCTGATTCTTGTGAAGAGAATAGGAGAGAGGGGGCAGCCCTTTCTTGTACCATTGGTGATCTCAAATGTATTTGAAAGTGAATCATTAATTCTGCTGCTTTTGAGGTTGTATACATGGCTAGGATTTTGAATATAAAGGACTGGGGAAAACCTAAAGGCAGTCAGCACCTCCTCCAAGTAGTTCCAGCTCAACCTATCAAAGGCTTTTTCAGGGTCTGTCGTCACAAATGCTAAAGGTATATTTTTTATTTGGGCAAATTGGATGGCATGGAGAACTCTGTAGATACTATCCTTATCTTCTCTGCCTTCAAAGAAACCCACTTGGTCAGGGTGTAGTATACATTCATGGCCAAAAGTTTTGAGAATGACACAAATATTATATTTTCACATGATCTGCTGCCCTCTGGTTTTTATGTGTGTTTGTCAGATGTTTTTATCACATACAGAAATAGAATTGCATTCATATTATGAGTAATAGAAGCTTATATTGACAGTTAGAATGAGTTAATGCAGCAAGTCAATATTTGCAGTGTTGACCCTTCTTCTTCAGGACCTCTGCAATTCTCCCTGGCATGCTCTCAATCAACTTCTGGACCAAATCCTGACTGATAGCAGTCCATTCTTGCAGAATCAATGCTTTAATTTTGTCTGAATTTGTTGGTTTTTGTTTGTCCACCCGTCTCTTGATGATTGACCACAAGTTCTCAATGGGATTAAGATCTGGGGAGTTTCCAGGCCATGGACCCAAAATCTCTATGTTTTGTTCCCTGAGCCAATTAGTTATCACCTTTGCTTTATGGCAAGGTGCTCCATCATGCTGGAAAAGGCATTGTTGAGCGCCAAACTGCTCTTGGACGGTTGGGAGAAGTTGCTCTTGGAGGACATTCTGGTACCATTCTTTATTCATGGCTGTGTTTTTAGGCAAGACTGTGAGAGAGCCGATTCCCTTGGCTGAGAAGCAACCCCACACATGAATGGTTTCAGGATGCTTTACACTTGGCAAGAGACAAGACTGGTGGTAGCGCTCACCTCTTCTTCTCCGAATAAGCTGTTTTCCAGATGTTCCAAACAATCGAAAAGGGGATTCATCAGAGAAAATGACTTTACCCCAGTCCTCAGCAGTCCACTCCCTGTACCTTTTGCAGAATATCAGTCTGTCCCTGATGTTTTTTCTGGAGAGAAGTGGCTTCTTTGCTGCCCTCCTTGAGACCAGGCCTTGCTCCAAGAGTCTCCGCCTCACAGTGCGTGCAGATGCACTCACACCTGCCTGCTGCCATTCCTCAGCAAGCTCTGTACTGCTGGTAGCCCGATCCCGCAGCTGAAACACTTTTAAGAGACGGTCCTGCCGCTTGCTGGTCTTTCTTGGGCACCCTGGAGCCTTTTTGGCACCAATGGAACCTCTCTCCTTGAAGTTCTTGATGATGCGATAGATTGTTGACTGAGGTGCAATCTTTCTAGCTGCAATACTCTTCCCAGTTAGGCCATTTTTGTGCAGTGCAATGATGACTGCACGTGTTTCTTTAGAGATAACCATGGTTAACAGAAGAGAAACAATGATGGCAAGCACCAGTTTCCTTTTAAAGTGTCCAGTGGTGTCATTCTTACTTAATCATGACAGATTGATCTCCAGCCCTGTCCTCATCAACACCCACACCTGTGTTAATGGAGCAATCACTGAAACGATGTTAGGTGGTCCTTTTAAGGCAGGGCTGCAATGATGTTGAAATGTGTTTTGGGGGATAAAGTTCATTTTCTAGGCAAATATTGGCTTTGCAAGTAATTGCTGTTAAGTTGATCACTCTTTATAACGTTCTGGAGTATATGCAAATTGCCATTAGAAAAACTGAAGCAGTAGACTTTGTAAAAATTAATATTTGTATCATTCTCAAAACTTTTGGCCATGACTGTACTTGGGATGATATGTTGAAGCCTAGTAGCTATACGTTTGGCATATACTGTGATGTCAACATTTAAAAGCGAAATTGGTCTGTAGCTAGCACAGAGCATAGCATCTTTACCCTCTTTAGGGATCACTGATATGTGGGCCAAGAGACTCTGGACGAAAAGAGTCGCCATTTGCTATATTATAGTAGGTGCACATGTGTGGGGATAGACTTTTTAGGAATGTCTTATAGTAACTTGCAGAAAAGCCATCAGGTCCGGGGCTCTTACCACTCACCAAAGACTGTATAGCAGATTCAATCTCCATTTGTGAAAAAGGAGAGAGCAGTTCAGACTGTTGGTCCACTGAGATGTTGGGGAGGGTAATTGAGTTCAAAAACTCTTTAATTTTGTCCTTAATGTCAGAGGGGTCTGGTGAGTGTTTTCTGAGGTTGTATAATATCCTCAATAATACTACATGGGGTGTTTTTATGGTCTCTAATCTTGGTTATATATGATTTATTTCTGTCTATGGAGAAGCCTAGCCAATTTTTTCTACCACATCTGTTATCTTCTAGATAGCTCCTGAATTTTGCTATATATAAATACTAGTAGAATACCCGTGGCTTCGCTCGTGGAAAATATGTTAAATTGTTGGTTATGCTAGCTAAAGTAACATTTTCAGTGTCACACTGAAATTGACACAGTAAATCTTTTTTTCCATTTGAAATTTTTCTTATTTTCGCATTTTACTTTTTTGTCATAACATTGATGTAAACAACTTTTTTTTTTCAACATTTGTATTGATTTTACATATTGAATACATATTATGTAGTATAAACTGTTACAACTATTTTTTATCAAAAATTAAAATTGATGCACCGTACACAAACATATAAAACATTTACACCCAATTAACAACATCGTGCAACCCTTCCCCCCCTCCCTCCAGTGTAATCTATAAGTAGTTCACGGACAAAAGAGTAAAATTGGTTTGCAGTTTCCCATAAGAATAGTGGCTTCAATAACATTGGGCATGAGACTTTTAATGCACAATCTTGTGCCGTTATACATTTTTGGTGGGTCAAGGTTCCAAAGCAAAATTATTGTGGGTCCTATTTTTAAAGTGAGCTTATGCGGTGGCATTCCAGGAGGCTCCAAAGAATTCAGGAACTCCAATGGATACATTGAGGCTTGTTCACTCTCCATGACCGAATCAATGGACATGTATGTGGTCGCTAGACCAGGCAGCCTTCCCTGAATTAGTAGATTTATGGAGCTGACACGATCATTTTTAGGCGATAGGATTGCATGTTCACAAAGCCACTGATGGTTGTTAAAATTGTTACAAATATCAGGGAAAACTTGGTCAATAAGTTCCATTACCGAAGATGTCATTTCACAAAAATCTTCCGGAAAGGAAATGAGACCAGTAGTGGAATCAGTAGCGAACCTGTCATTTCCAAGGTACAGTAGCTGGTGTGTAAATTTGTCCGAGTTGTATTTCCCATCAAATGAACCCGCATATTAGTAGTAAGAGTTTGCTTCTGAACATGTATCCACAGATAAGAAGATTTTAGACAGGCATTCAGCTCATCCGCTGGTGTTGCTCCCTTAAGAACAGGTAACGTCTGGCAGAAGTCACCTGCAAAAATTACAACAATTCCCCACAGATCTTTCAAGGTGCGATCAAGAGCCTCGACCGTTTTCTTGTGCACCATGGTACATTCATCCCAAACAATTACTTTGTAAGTTTGTAATACCTTAGCTTTCCCAGAGCCCTTAGTGATATTACAGACAGGAGTTTCTGACAGCGCTATATTAAAGGGCGATCCTAGTGCTGAATGAGCCGTGCGTCCTCCATCTAAAAGAGTGGCCGCAATACCAGCTGATGCAACAGCCAAGGCAATGTCATTGTTTGAGAGAATTTCTGCAAGCAGCAAATTAAAAATATTTTACCAGTACCTCCTGGTGCATCTAGGAAAAATAGTCCCCCATTTCCACTGTAAATCTGACCCATAATTGCCATATAGGCCGATCTTTGGTCATCAACCAAAAGAGGCTTATTTAATATGACAAATTCTTTACATTTGTCCAAATAGCTTTTTTCTTGCAGAATATCTCTGTTCATAATATCAGTGTGGTCGATTTGGTGCTGGTAAACCTAAATCTATTAGAGTTTTACTATTGATAGATATGCACTTTTCTTCTAAGGCAGGGTTCACACTACCGTTGGAGTCCGTTATGAAGGTGTCCGTTAAAAAAAAAACAAAACGGACACCTATCATAACAGACACTAACTGATGTTAATGTGTCCGTTTTTTTAACTGATCCAATTAATGGTTCAGTTAAAAAAACGGACACATTAGCATTTATAAGTGTCCGTTAGCATCAGTTAGTGTCCGTTTTTTAACACTGTCAGTTTTTTTTTTTTTTTTTTTTGTTTCTCCTTTCTGAGCATGTGCAGGAAAAAAACGGACATAAAATAACGGACAGTAACTGATGGCTATCAGTTACTGTCCGTTATAAGTCCGTTACCCATAGACTTCAATGTTAAAAAAAAATAACGGACACTTGCTGTCCGTCAAGAATCCGTTTTTTTCAAACGGACAAAAAGTCCTGAATGTAGGATTTTTTTGTCCACAAAAAATAAAACGGTCTTCTGACGGATTTGGTACAAACAGACACTAACGGACACAATATGAAAACCCATTGAAATGAATGGAAATTTTAACGGAGTTCTGACAGTTCAGCTAGTGTCTGATGCTACAATCTTGTAACGGACAATAGCAACGGACAATACTGACGGTCACCAACGGTAGTGTGAACGCCCCCTAACATCAAGAGGGCTTTGTTAAATATGTCTGCAGTGAAATTTAAGTCTAAGTCTGGATTAACTTTCCTTTGCACTCTAAAAATATCTTCACTAAGATATTCTTTGTATTTGTCCCAAAGCGCACAGGGATTGGAAGGTGTGCAGGTTGTAATTATTATAGCAAACAGGTGTCTTAGTTGAGGTGGAAAGCGAGTGACAGATGCTTCCTGCAATGTCATGTCCCAGTGTTGATCGTCTTCGATCAGACCACGCTTTTGGCATGCTTCCCTGTAAGTTTGACATAGCTCTCCATCAACTATTTTCAAATCTGTGAAAGAAGTTGGGCCACGGACAGTGTGAAGCAGTAATCGGAGGTAAGACTCTGCGTTGTTTGGATGCACACACATGTCCAAGAGCATCACTGGAACGTCCGTCCCATCCTGGGACCCTTGCACCTTGTTTCCTCTTGCAAAATACTTTTCTTGATTTAATCCATGTATAATATTTTGGAACATCTGAATATAATAAAGTCCTTGCAAATGGATCTGCTTGACATAGGAGGAAGAAAGCTGTCACTGTTGTATTGGGTGGTCGAGTAGCTCTTTCCTCTGCATTCTTGGGAGTAAAATAAACTCGTTCATTTTCAAGATGGACACGGAGATGAACTACAGTCGGATGTCTTTCATGGATGGGAAAATTTAGTAATAGCCACACGGCTTCATTACTACTTATATACCTTCCCATCTGATACAGCATAATCTCATCAGATGTACATTTTGGATTCTCGAGCTGGAAAACTGCCATATCACTGCCCTTGTTAACATATTTGCAAATGTATTTAATTGACTTAACAGAGATACAATATTTTACATTAATGTGCGCATCAAACATTTTTGAAAGGAGTGAAAAGTAAGGTACAACCCATTGATTCTATTTCAAGATCTGTGTTTTGTTTAACCCGTTTTAATCTGATTGTTGCAGTATATCCTCCCTGTTCAGGTTTCTGTCTTCTGCAAAGAGGATAACCATCATATCCTGTTTGTGTTTCTACAATCAAGTTGCGAGGATACTTTTTAGTACATTTTCCTTCCGTCATACATAGCGATCTTGGGTTAAGTGGCCCACATGGCCCATGGATCATATTTTTAGAAATAGTTTCAAAAAGTACCGGATCCTCTTCTGGATTTGGAAGCTCAGCAGAAATAACACTGTCAATTTGATCAGGGCCTATCTTATTCTTTAGCCATATCAGTAAATGAGCATGTGGAAGACCTCTCTTATGCCACTCAATTGAATACATCCAACACTGACTTTCACCAAAAATGTAACACTTTATAATTACGTTCATGAGCTTGATCAGTTTTTGTTTAAAAACTCTATTAAATCAGGTCGATCAGAGGGGCCCTGACCATTCAGAAGCTCTTCCTTTATCTCTGGCCAAGCTGGATTACATGTAACTGTAATAAACGAATCAGGACGACCATATATCCGAACACATGTCATAGCATCCTGAGCATACTCATGCATATGTCTGGGACTTCCAGTAAATGTACCCGGTAAAATAAACATACGCCCAATGTCAGCCACGTTGCCATCATTAGCAACAGCATCCCTTAAATGAATGTATTCATCCACTCTATGTTTTGTTGGTTCAATCGTATGTACAAAAGACGCTCACTTTCCACCTTGGCATACAGTGGGGAAAAAAAAGTATTTAGTCATCCACCAATTGTGCAAGTTCTCCCACTTAAAAAGATGAGAGAGACCTGTAATTGACATCATAGGTAGACCTCAACTATGAGAGACAAAATGAGAAAACAAATCCAGAAAATCACATTGTCTGATTTTTTTTAAAGAATTTATTTGCAAATTATGGTGGGAAATAAGTATTTGGTCACCTACAAACAAGCAAGATTTCTGGCTCTCACAGACCTGTAACTTCTTCTTTAAGAGGCTCCTCTGTCCTCCACTCATTACCTGTAATAATGGCACCTGTTTGAGGTTGTGGACAGGTGTCATTTATACTGATAATTTCAGTATAAGTCACACTCCAAACTCCACTATGGTGACGACCAAAGAGCTGTGGAAGGACACCAGAAAAAAAAATTGTAGACCCGCACCAGGCTGGGAAGACTGAATCTGCAATAGGCAAGCTGCTTGGTGTGAAGAAATCAACTGTGGGAGCAATAATTAGAAAATGGATGACATACGAGACCACTGATAATCTCCCTCGATCAGGTGCTCCACGCAAGATCTCACCCCGTGGGGTCAAAATAATCACAAGAACGGTGAGCAAAAATCCCAGAACCACACGGGGGGACCTAGTGAATGACCTGCAGAAAGCTGGGACTAACGTAACAATAGCTACCGCCAGTAACACACTACGCTGCCAGGGACTCAGATCCTGCAGTGCCAGATGTTTTCCCCTGCTTAAGCCAGTACATATCCGGGCCCGTCTGAAGTTTGCTGGAGAGCATTTGGATGATCCAGAAGAGTACTGGGAGAATGTCATATTGTCAGATGAAACCAAAGTAGAACTGTTTGGTAAGAAACACAACTCGTCGTGTTTGGAGGAGAGTGAATGCTGAGTTGCGTCCAAAGAACACTATACCTACTGTGAAGCATGGGGGTGGCAACATCTGATCCGTGTACATTAAAGAATGAATGGGGCCATGTATCGTGAGACTTTGAGTGCAAACCTTCCACCAGCAAGGGCATTGAAGATGAAACGTGGCTAGGTCTTTCAGCATGACAATGAAAGCACACCGCCAAGGCAACGAAGGAGTGGCTTCGTAAGAAGCATTTCAAGGTCCTGGAGTGGCCTAGCCAGTCTCCAGATCTCACCCCCATAGAAAACCTTTGGAGGGAGTTGAAAGTCTGTGTTGCACAGCGACAGCCCCAAAACATCACTGCTCTAGAGGAGATCTGCATGGAGGAATGGGCCAACATACCGGCAACAGTGTGTGTCAACCATGTGAAGACTTACAGAAAACGTTTGACCTCTGTCATTGCCAACAAAGGATATATAACAAAGTATTGAGATGAACTTTTGTTATTGACCAAATACTTATTTTCCACCATAATTTGCAAATAAATTCTTTAAAAATCAGACAATGTGATTTTCTGGATTTGTTTTCTCATTTTGTCTCTCATAGTTGATGTCAATTACAGGCCTCTCTCATCTTTTTAAGTGGGAGAACTTGCATAATTGGTGGCTGACTAAATACTTTTTTTCCCCACTGTACATATCAACTATAAATTGATGAAAAAGTTGCCTAAATTGTAAAATGTGGTTAGAAGACCCATGTCTGGTCACTATTTGGTAGGCATAAAAGTCCATAGCTGATATTTTTTTATTGGTTGGCCTAGTCTGTGTTAGATTAAAGTGATAGCCATCTTGGCCATTCCAAAATATTATCGGATATTGCAGAGCATCATATTATCTATGTGTTTCTGCAATACGTTGAAGATTATCGCTTCGTTGCTGAATAATTATATCTCTGCTTTGAAAGTTCTGTCCAACCAGTACAATAGCTACTTTCGTTAACAGTGGGAGAATTAAATCGCCTTTCATGCTCACCAAACGGTGTCTTGTCTGCTCTTAGAACAACTTGATATTCATTACGTGGCATTCTTTCTAAGGCTGTTTTGAAAAGTTTTACTAACTGATTGTGGTCTTTGCAAAAATCTTTGCAAATTCAACACAATCTCTTTTTTTGTCTCAAGTATAGCTTCACAACGTCTATCAGCTTGCATTTGTTCATCTCCCAAAAAATAAATTTGCAAAAAGTTTAGATCTTCATTTGCTACAGGAAGCATTGAACCGATTTTGTGATATATTTGGCCCTGGACTTCAAAAGTTGGCATAAATCCTGCTTCCTGGAGTCCAGCTGTCGTACCAAAAGATGTCATCTGGAAAGATGAATTGTATCTCCTAATACTTTGCAGATAATGCTTTGACTTGGCAGTTGTTCCTGACATGTATGAAAGAAGTGGTTCAGGAGATAGATCTAAAGGTGGCAAACTGACTTTGCCATTTGAGCAGAACATACCAGGCGATTCCAAGTTAAACTTCTTTGCTTGACAATGTTTGCATATTATGTCCATTTTGCCAATTATGACTTTGATGTGACCTATAGTCTTGAATTTAGTTGTAGTGAAATGCATCCAAACACAAATCAGCCTGCCTACATCTTTGCACACATTGCATATGTCGTATGAGGTCATTTTCAGAATGTTTATACTTTTGTTCAGATGTTTCCATATTCCTTGCTTCAGCCTGCCTTATTCGATTCTTGTGAAGACGACATTCCCATTACTCAGATGTCTCAGCTGCCTTACATTTAGCCTGACTCATCATTCACTTGTTTCAGCTCTTTGACACAATTTAGCATTCTTAGCTTTTGGATGAACTTGCCCATTAGATGGTCATTTTTTGGGCAGCATTTTAAAAAACAGTCCTTAGTATTATGACCTTTTAGTCTTCACCTAACACTGATAAGAGATGTAATAGGATGAATAGTAAATACAGAGCAGCCCTCACACAGTATTACTATGACCTGAAGGAGCTCACATCTCAGTAATGAAAACCGCCTCACAGGAAGACTTGTGTAGTTGCCCATAGCAACCAGAGCTCAGCTTTCACTTTACCTCAGCAGCTTCAGTGATGAAAGCTCCCTGTATAGTAAGCAATAATGACAATCTTACTATGAGGCAGTTTTAACATGCACAGTATTCTGCTCCTGTGGGTGGAGAGGGGGCGTGCCAAATTTCACCCAAATCGGGCGAGAACTGTGGATTCGTATAGAGCCGGCTACCACAGATTTTTTGTTCTCTATATCTATATCTAAACTAAAGCACCTCACCACTTTTGTGGGTACTGTGCTGTCCACACAAAAATTAATGTAGTCCATTATGCAGTGTGTGAGTCCTATGTCTTCCGCATAAGAAGACTGCAGCACTTACTATGCGGTTGTGTCAAAACAGTCCCTCAGAGCCTCACTCTCCTTGGACCATATCTTCACTGTGCGGGTGACAGCTTGTTCTCTATGCATTATTTGGGATATCAGCATTAGTTAAACAGCTGGTACATGCACCATGCATGAGGGTTATCTGAATGTATGCCCATATAGGACAGGGTAGTTAAATATCATGCCCTGATTGGCTTTCTGTGGTGTACATGAATATAGCCACTTCGCTAACTTTTACTGCCATAGTTTGAGCACATTATCTGTAGCTCATTCTACAAGTGGTAACAAGTTAGACATCCCCCTCTGTGTATTTATGCTTTGTCATACAGATTATTTGTAGCCCATTCTACATGTGGTAATAAGTCAGACATCCCCCTTCTCTTATACGGTTTTGCTGCCTCACTGGTCACTGTATTATTTGCACAAGAATATTGACAGCTGGGACGCTTCTGGCTGTAGCGTCCCGAGCTATGACAACAGGACGAGCCCCCTTCTACACGCTTACCTGATTGGTCCTCGGGCTGAGTGTGGGTTGGGTGCCGCTGATGGCGGTGGGCATATCTTGGTGACATCATGGGGTGTGTTCCGCTTGACACAGTGGGCCTTAATTGGTCCCCTTTCCCAATGGGTGGAGCTCCACTTTTCTAAGTCTCTACCTATGCTCAGTGTGGCGTGCTGCTACCATCCATGCGGACACATTTGTGTATCTAGCATTAATATCTAACATTTGTGCATTATCTGAATTTTACACACAAAAGAACCTCATAGGGTCATCTCAGCTTAAAGGCCGGAAGCTTTATCAGACACTTCTCTAGCAGAAGACCTCGTACTTGGGCTATATGCCTGGGGGACCTCTTAGGGACAGTGTTATCTGGCTAGCTATACACTGGGCTGATTCTGTTGGCTGCCTGCTGGACAACATATGGCTCAGTGCTATCATTATGTGAACCAGTACTGCTCTGTGGTTCTTATCACACTTTATATTGACACATTGATTTGAGCACAAAAAACACTGGTTTTGCTTGAATTTTTTTTTTTTTTTATTGGCTTTATAATAAAACTTAGGCCTGGTTCACATCTACATTCGGTCATTCCATACAAAATTAGTATGTGAAATTTCAAAAACTGATTTCGAACGGTCCGGATTACTACCCATTCATTTTCAATAGGTTTTTAAAAGTAATCCACATGTATCAAGCTTGTGCCATTTCCGTCTGGTTTCTGCTGTTTATGCGGAGAGAAAAGTAGAACTTGTAGGACTTTGACTGACTCCGTACTAAAAATAAAGATTCCAGACAGACAGCAAAGCCCTGCAAGTTCTACTTTTCTTTCTGCACAAAAAAGCAGAAACCAGACGGAAATGACAAACTGATACATGCAGATTACTTAAAAAAAACAAAAAAACATTGAAATCAATGGGTTGTAATCCGGACCATTCGAAATCAGTTTTTGAAATTTCACATACTGATTTTCAAAATGGCCGAACGCAGATGTGAAACGGGTCTTAGGTCTAAACAAATATTACAAAACCTATGAGCTTAACCAGTAAAGTCTATTTTGACGACTAGGTCGATCTATTTCCATTCAGTGAATTTGTATAGGAAAAGCCATAGAATAGCTCTTCCTTCTGATGGTCTCTTCTGTGAGTCCTTTGCAGACAGCAGGACATTCAGGAGGATTCTACTGGTGGTGTCCACTACTGGGGCCTATAAGGGAAGACACATAAATAAGATGGGACTATCACAGCACTGACTGAGTTCATGTGATCTAAATGTAAGTTTTATCTGTGCATGGTCATAGCTTTTTGTCTGCGCTTGCTGACATTGACTAGACCCATAACCAAACGTGATTGGTAGAAATTTCACCCTGAAGATTTAGCTTTTCTATATACTTGACATGTCAACTTGTCCAGATTGCCAGGGGAAAGTGAATTTTTACCAGGTGAGGGAACCAGAAAACCCAGCAGTCAGTTTAATTAATACTGAGTGCGGTGTGGTGTCAGCAGGACCGTGTAAAGTGAAGTCACATGCAATGTAACTTAAAATACAATTTTTAATCACTGGGTCTGTGGGGGCTCAAACCAAACACCCTGTGTGTATATAAGCTAGACAGCCAAAAAGTTGACCCATACCAAAGCTTCAATCCTAAATATTTCCAAGTATAATGTATACTTACTGGCTGCATGGTATATGGAGGAGCCACTCTTCCTACCTCCAGATCTGTCAAGTTCATCCCCTCAAAGATTGGAGTTCTGCAGATGGTATCACAGAATGTCTGCCACTGTGTCGATGACATACAGAAGAGCTGTAATAAAATAGGAAATTGTAGTCAGTTTGTGGCGCACCAAGGGGGATAAGATGCATGAGTGGTCGATGCTGGGAGTGCTAATCCCGGTGCAGGCGTCTCTGGGCTCTCTCTCACAGGTACAGCACAGTGGTGGGGGAACGCACCTGCATGGTCGTTGTACTGGACAGGTTCCCCAGTGTACCCTCTGGTGAATGATGGGTGTAGTAGTATGGCTTGGGATCTACCCAAGATGATGGATGGTGCAAGTTAGCTTCAGACACACACACAGAGGCAAGATGAATGGTGAAAGTAGTGCCAGTCTTTACTGTTGGAGATATACAACAGCCAGCTTCGTCTCTATATTTGCTGGATTGACTGCAGTTCACATTTATGACACTAGATGTAGTTGTTACTAAATGTTTATCTGTAGACACTCTGTACTTTGTTTTTGATGCTATTGATATACACATCCTGTTTGTGTGTGCTGAACTAGATCTATTATTCACCATGTGAGGTGATCTTCTCTTACTGCACTCATGTTTCACTAAAGTTTTGTTCCTGTTATATACAACAGTCTATCTGGTTTTGACTCGGCCACATCCAGCAATCACACTCTGCAACATTTACTTAGTGCAAAAAGCTTCCAAACATCCAACTTCAGGTTCACAGTTCAAGCAGAAAGCTCTACTCCAATATGAAGGTGCACAGCAAGGTAGTGAAGGATAGTAGAGTTCCTCATATATAGGAGTATGATGTACCTTGGAGTAGCAATAGGAGGTATCCTTATGTAGGTCTAAATGAGGCCTTGTGGTCTGTAGCAGTCTAAATCCTCCTGCTCTTTTAACAGACTGTACCTGGACTCCTGAGACTTGTGGTACTGCACTGTGAACTTTGTGTTAGGGTCCTGTTGGTCCAGCAGTGGCCAAAAGTCTGGCAACCATCTTCCTCCTTTAGACTACACTCCATCTCACTACTCCACTGGCAGAACTCACCAGACTTCTCTAGTGCGCCTAAACTACACTCCAGTGTCCCCACTCCCTTTGTCCAATGAGGGCTTGTGGTGTTAGGTGCTGGCACAGATGCAATGGCTGATACAATACTTCTTAAAGACATAACATATTATATACACACATTACAGATAAACAGTAACCTGTGCTACAACATGAACACATCCCTGACTCAGCCTTAAGGGAATACAGTACCTAGTACTGGGGTATTACAAGTTGATGACAGATGAGCTCACACTCCTTCAGCATACAGTTGTGGGCTTCACCTATACTTTATATAATGCACTTTTTATATCCTATTTCAGATGAGATGTACATGTGGGGCTCAGTAAGTAGCACCAGTGGTTAGGTGAAACAGTGTATAGTCCCATTGAAGTTTCTTGCCATAGTGTATTTTATACATCTATTGGGCGGGAATGTTTTCAGATTCAGATTTTTCAATGCATTTTTTTTTTAAGCCAAAATTAAGTGGACTGAGAATTGCCATCTGTTCTATGTTCACTTCCTTTGATCTACCTGTCAAAGTTTGGTTCGGGTACCCGAACTTGACCTGGACCCCATTGAAACCAATAGGGAACCGAAATTTGTGACCCAAAAATGGCTGTAAAACTTTTCTTTTTTTTTATACTTTAGTGATGTCCCACTATGGGACCTGAACCAGCGATACACTGATCGCAGGTTCTGCACTATAGACTGCAATTCACGTGTATTGCAGTCTATAGAGGAAGTCCGTGTGAGGGATCTCGTCCTACCGCAACCCACGTCCGGCACACCTGAGATCGCTTCAATTACCTCACACCCACCTCCAGTGAGTGTTCTGGGCCCATATGATAATACGAAACAAGCATTCTAAACTTTATATATTTATTAACCCCTAAAAGGGTTGGTACTAGACACTTAACACATACAGAGAATACATGTAGTGGTTAGCAAGCAAATACAAGTGGAAAGCAACATGACAGGGTGCACAAAATAAAAATGGGAATAAACAGAAGAAAAGGAAATATTACCAACACAAGTCTGTGATTGGTTCTCTTGGCTCCAGATGTTGAGCTCAGGGCATGTACTTAAAGCAGTCCAAAAGCAGGCGTCCAGGCATGCTATTCCAGTGGCAGCACCCCCTTGGCTCTGAGCACTACTAGCCAGGTGGCTTTCAGCAGACCACCACCATATAGAAAATTACCAGAACAACTAGATAATCTGAGTCTGAGCCCATGTGGTAGGTTTCAGAGTTCTTCCTTAACACCTGGGGCATTATTAATAAGGGGCACTATTTATACAGGGTACACATGGACATTATTAATATAAAGATGCACTTGGGGGTATTCATTATGGGGGGTTATATCATATTTTATAATTGGGGTAGCAGCAGGATGGGGGCTTTGTGTAGGTGAGGACAATGTGGGTTGGATGCCTGGAAAAAGTGAGGAGCGAAAGATGTCTATGTGTTGCAAACTTTACAGAGAAGTCACAGCTGGAAGAAATGGTCATGGCGGTCCAAATGGAAGAGAAGGGAAATGTGAAGGATTAGTCAGAGACGTCACCTGTAAGTCTAAAAGTGTTACTGCCCTGTATTCACTTAAATGATAGAGGATAAATACCTGATTGATGGGGGTCTGTCTGCTGAGACCCCCACTGAACCTGAGAATTGGGTTTCTCCCCCCCCCCCCACTGGGTGGGAATTCATCCTGACCGCAGTCATATATATAGGTGTGTCACTTAGTGGATGGATGAGCCCGAGGGGCTCTCATTCACTTCAATGGGAGTGCCAAAGATAGCCGAAGTCCAGTACTCAGCTATCTGCAGCGCTCCTATTATAGAGAATGGGAGCCACGTGGGCTCGTCCATCCACCAAGCAGATTATGTATGAAGTTACTTTCATTTCATTGTTAATACCATGTTATTGATCTGGTACTGAAGTAATGTAGTAAGAAGAATTCTTAAAAACTGTTTCATAAGTTTGTGTATATTGGGCGACGATAACAGTGTGTTAAACTAGTAGCATGGAAACTCAATTTTTTTTTTTTTTTTTTTTTTTTTTTGGGGGGGGGGGGGGGGGGGGTGGGAGTCTTTCTATAGTCCGCCTCACCACTGGATGGAAGCGCCAGTGCAGCTCTCCATAACACTTAAATGCATAAGGCCTCCTACACATTGACCTGTAAATCTGTACAGCAGTGTAATACTGTAGTGGTGCCACCGGAACCACCTGAAGATTAACGCGGGGAAGACCAAGGAGATGGTGGTGGACTTCCGCAAAGGCAGAAGCCCTCCTAAACCAGTGGACATCCTGGGGACGGGCATCGAGATTGTGAACACCTATAAGTACCTGGGTTTGCTCCTTAATAATAAGCTGGACTGGGCAGATCATATGGAGGCCCTGTACAGGAAGGGCCACAGCAGGCTCTACCTGCTTAGGAAGCTGAGAGCCTTTGGAATCCGGGGGGCACTTCTTAGAACTTTCTTCAACTCGGTAGTGGCATCAGCCATCTTCTTTGGAGTGGCCTGCTGGGGGAGCAGTATATCAACCAGGGACAGAAATAAACTTGACAAGCTGATTAGAAAGGCCAGCTCTGTCCTGGGGAGCCCACTGGACCCAGTGCAGGTGGTGGGTGACAGAAGGATACTGTCCGTGGTGAGCTCCATGCAGAAGAAGAAGTCCCATCCCATGCATGAGACTGTGATCGCGCTGAGCAGTACTGTCAGTGACCGACTGCTCCACCC